>JAHLSL010000008.1:16961500-17013664 GCA_025920805.1 Petroica traversi | reverse complement strand
TCTACCGTTCACCGGGGCACCACCGGGGAGCGGCCCTGCCCTCGGCCCGCCAGCGACGTGGCCCCCTTTTTCATTTCTTTCTTTCTTTTTTTTTCCCTTTTTTTTCCAGTCCTTCCCCTCCCTACTGGGGAAATTGTGCTGGGAGAGCAGATTTTTGAAATATCTGGCGCTTTATTTTTTTATCTTTTTTCCGTCGGGACGGGCAATGGCTCGCGGTGAGCCAAAGGAGTCTGGAGGCGTTTATAGCAAAGCTGGTGGATGCTTTTCGTTTTCAAAGCCAAAGTCTCCTGAAGAAATATGAAACACTTCTCAGTAATGAAAGGCATGTGTTCTGGGAGGGAAACTTTCCCCATCTGCCTTGTAACACAGGAGGAAGAGACGTAAGGGCTAATATTTACGAAGAAAAGGTGCCTCGTGCTAAGCTGTTCTGTTTTGGTTTTCTCAAGTTTTTCCCGCTTAGAAACACTTTGTCATCACTTTTATAACTTTCAAAGTGGTAGCTTTATTATAATGCTTGTACAAAAAAAGGCAGCATTTCCAAAGTAACACAGCTTTAAAGCATGGACTTGCCACTGGAACAGGTCTGACACATCATGCTACTTAAAAAGTTGACTCTGAAGCTGGCCGGACTTAAAAGAGTCATGTCTTTTAAATAATATGAAAATCTTTCTCGATATAAATCGATATCACGCTTGTTAAGAGGACAGAAGGTTATGTGGCTTGTTTTGCCTTAATTGCAAGGTAGAATTGCAAAGTAGCTTTGTAGCCATGAGAATTATATGTGGGAACAGAAGAAACTTGCTTAAAGACTATGTTTAATGTAAACCTCACTTCAATCTACTTGAGGTGTTTGGAATTGCTTAATTATCTGCATTATTTGTATAGTGTCATGAGTGTTCTTATAGGTACTGACTTTAAGCAGTAAACAGAAATTAGAGCAGTTAATTTGTGTTAAATTCTGAAGTTTTCTTCCCCCTCCCCCAGCCTGCACTCCCTGGAAGGCCTGCATATTAATTACAAAAACAGCTGCTTTGACCGTGTTTCCTCTGATATTTTTAAGCTGCAAACAGAAATAAAGCAGAAATAATGGAAGAATAATTGAAGTGCATTAGGGTAATGCCTATTGATATTCATAGGGGGAGTGTTCAAAGTGGTAAAGGTGCTACTAGTTCATTTGGTCTAACCAAATACAAACATATGCATGAGAACCCATTTCAACCTGTATTTTTTAGTTCGTGATAACTTTTATTTTTAGGTAAAGTCATTGAATTTGAAGACTTGCTGCAGATGTGTCTGGAACCCACATTAACGTTTTAGCTGTTGTGTACCAATTTGGTTTTTGTTTTCTTTTCCCCGGTGGTGTTTACGCTGTAGTGTAAACACTGAGAATTTCTCCTGGTGTTGAGAGAACAGCAGCAGGCGTTGTGGGAGCTGCTGGAAGCATACCTGACTCTGCCACCTGCAGTTTGCTTTGAAATGAATTGCTTAACCTGACATGGCAGAATTCTCAGTAGCTTTCTGGTTCAGCTTTTTTTTTCCTAAAGGCAATGAATGCAGCTAGGTTTTTAGTCTGTACTCACCCAAATTTGTGTATTTTTATGGTGGAATTTCAGAGCAGAGCAGCATCATTCAATCTCTGCACTGAGACTTGCAGGTAAACTTTGAGACTAAAATATTTTTTCATTCTCTTCATTTTTCTATGTCTTTCTTTTGATTGCTTTTTGTATTAATAGATAACAAGCTGAAAAGCTCACAACTTCTTTGAGGTGTTTTCCTTGCTTGGACAAGGAAACAAGGAGACAAACTTGCTTGGCACACTGCACAAAGAACATTCGTCCTATCAGATCAAGGCTGTTTAGTATCTTAAGAGACAGGATGCTGAATACAGCTTGGTGCTTCATGCAGGAGGGGATGTTGATCATAGACTGTATCACATCAAGTGTTTTTGCAGTTGTATTCAGTTGAAGTAATATTTCATGGTAAAGAATAGGTCTTGGTAAATGTAGAGTGCAGTTCCTAAATATTCATGGAATAAACTGTAATCATTAAATAAGCATGTGTCGTGATTAGCTTTTGAAAGAATTTTGGCATGCCATTTATTTTTTTATGCAAAAATCTATCTGCTGTACATGTTTAAATAACTTCAAATAGTCAAAGCCTTTATAGTACTCAGTTTAGCATTTTTATGTAAAGCAGGATTGTGTTGAAAGAAGTTTTGGATCTTGTTGGTGCAAAAGTATTGCTTCACATATATTTCTATACTAATCAGCATTTGTTCTTCTCCACCTCCTTCCCCCTCCCCAATTTTTAAGGGTTTCACCTTTGGCTTGTCCAATGGCCACCAAGTGACAGAGAGTGTTGACTGTGGGAGCTCTACAAGCAGCTGCTGCTGGGATGTTGCGGCAGAACGGCGGGAGTAACAAGCGTGCTTTGGGATTAGCCCGACTCTCTACCTCCAACTTCTTCACCATCACCAATTCAGCCAACTGGGGAATGGGGCGCAGCACCAAGAGCAGCTCTCTGAGCAGCATCAGCTCCAACTCTGACTGCTATGATAATCCTGTTGTGGATCCAGAATATATCATGCAACTGGTGAACGATGTCAGAAAATTTGCAGATGTGCTACTCTATTTGAAGGAAGCTTTTCTTTCAGAAGGTGTGTCAGTTGTTCTTCATTCTTAGATGTTCTGAAACTCTAACAACTCTTTTTGTGGGTTTTAACTGGTGTTTGCTGTGGTTGTTCCTCCTGTCTTCACCATTTCTCCTCCCTTTGTCTTCCCTCCCCACCCCCAACATGATGATTACGGGAAGTGATGGTTTTTAGTTTGGGTTCTGCATTTCCTCACCAGAACAGTGCAATCTGTTTCATAATCATAACAAGGGAAAATAAGCTCTTAGCAGGCTGTCTAGGCTGAAATCTGTGAGAATATCAACTGATTCATTTTTTAACCACTTGAATGTTTTTTGTCATTCCAAACAATTCTATTACTCTTTTGGTTATGTTTCAATTTTCTAGGCTGATTTGGTTTTTGAAAGTCTTACACACTAACAGTTTGCATTTTAAGGTAGAATATATCTATGCTGTCTTCCTTTGCAAGAAAAGTATTTACCGTCTCCTGCCAGCAGGTGGAAACTGCAAGTTTTGTTGCTTGCGAGAGACGTGTGTTATTGTGTTCCTGTTTCTTTCAGGAAAATAGCATTAGTCCATTTCTGGTCATGACGAGCAAAGCTTTCATCTAAATTTTGTGAGATTAATAGCTGAAATGGCAGAGCAATTTTGTGTAAGATGTCCTTACAGCTGAACATCTGCAGTCACCTGTGTTCAAGTGAGTGTGCACATAGGTGAAATACTGCTGCTAACAGGTGTGTGAACAATTCTTAAGAGAGCAGTAATTTGACACCAGTCATCACTTTGTGTCCTCATAGTTTTTGATGAGCACACAGGATGAGCAGAGGTATTTGTGAGGTTGGATGTCTGGTGGCTACTGAGAATGAAATGGGCATCCTGTAGGAAAGGGCTACAAAACACTGAAGTGTTCCCCTTGCCATGCAGCAGTGGTTAATTACTTGTCAGCTGAAAATTTTGAATTCAGAAGATCCAAAAAAAACTAACATGAAAGACAGGAATTGTCATCCTATATTATAATATGGTGTAGAATTAATTGGTGAAACAGTGTTGTCCATTTAAAGGATTTATTATTTGTAAAAGAAAGGTGTCTCTCTTCCATAGCTGGGAGTGTTCTTTTTGACTTTTGTCCCCATAATATAGTGAGCTCTGTAGTGTTGGCCTTGCTTACTGCTAGCTGGGGACAATGTCCTAGAAGCTGCATAGTTTGGTTTGCATTTTCTAATGTTTGGAAATGTTCTCAATTGTCTGTCCGAAAACTAAAAAAAACTTATTAAGGTGGTTGAACAGATTTTTTTGCACATAAAATTCTTGTTTATAATGCTTGCAGCTTACCACCATCCTAAAATTAGTTATATTAATTATTCCAAGATGGAATCAGTTGCAGGATAGGAAATTAATTTCTTCCCTTTTGGAAGGGTTGCATCAGAGAGTGTTTATATGTGTTTGGTGGCATTCCTAGAGCCTGCTGTAGGTCTTTCAGCTTGTAACCGCTGTTCCCTCAGCTTCTACATCAACTATTAGCTGTTGTATTGCCTCTCTGGCAGATTGGTCTAAACTCCTGATGCACAGTAGCTTCATGCTGTCCACGTGGCTCCCAGTTGTCCCAGTTGTGCTGCTGGGGTTGGCAGTGGTTGGCAGCTGATTGCCAAGGGTGTGTGCCTTCAGTGTCACACTGGCTGATGCTTGTATTCCCTGTTTGTGGTGCCTGAGCTATCATAGAAGAGCCCAGCAGTGAACCCATGGTTCACTTATCAGTGATCCAATTTCAGATGAAAAATCTAATAGGTTTTGGGTTATGATGTCTGTTAGTGTCTAAACTAGAACAGAAGTGCCTTGGGATTACAGACTTGAGCTGTGTTTTGCTATGGTACCAATGCAAGTTGATTTATGCATGAAGAATAAGTGGGAATCTCTTAAGGAGAGTATTAGGTAAATGAAATGTTCTGTAGGTTTCAAGGCTACTGCTCTTTGCATTACATATGCTAGCATGATAATTTCTTTCAGTCGTCTCATTGTGATAATGCTGAATACATTTTTGATACCCTTCAACAAAGGGAAACCCAAACCAGCAACCAACCAAACCAGCAAACACAACACTCTGAATGTAACTGTGGAGTTTAAAAGTTTGGCAGCTGTTTGGACATGAGGGAGCTGCAGTTGTCTCTTGTGTTGAAATACAAGAGACATATCTTTCAGTTCTTGCTGTCCCTTGGATGTAACATTCTGTTATTAGTGATCCAATTGGAGGCATAAGGTCAAGATACTTTACCATTGTCTGCATTAAAGGAAAGCTCTGGGCATTTTTTGAACCAAGATCAATGAATCCAGTGTTGTTTCACAAATTTTATATTTAATTCTTCTTGATGGGAGGCTGAAACTCTAGTGATGGTTAGTGCAGCTGATGCAGTTAGTGCATCAGTCTCTTGGTCCAGTCTTCAGCTAAATTTCCAGCTGAGCAAGGTTGTCATGTGGTTAGTACTAGTAAGGACAGTTGTTGTCGTTGTGGTTTTGGGTTTGAACTGAAAGATCCTCTTCACTTGCAGCATTTGTACATTATGAAGTTAGAGATAATTGAAATTTATTGAGAAGTCTCAAAATAAGTCAATCTTCCTTTCTTCTTTTCTGATTAGAAGGAAATGAAAACAATTCCCTAGCAATCCCTGCCTGGAAGGCCAGACTTGAGAGTATATGTTGAATTAATTCCTCGAAGACTCAGATCATTTCTTATAATTTGTGCTTTTCTCAGTGCTGTTCATTTGACTGTTCAGTTTTATTGATGTCATTGCTTTCCTGATGTGCCCCAGGTTTACTTCTTTCTGTTTTATTGTACATCCCAAGTACAAACTGTTAAGACTTAATGGCTTCAAAGCTGGTGAGTTTTCTGTGTGCTTTGAGTTCCATCAGCAACATTTCAGCTATCAGCTGGGAGTGTGAGAACCTTATTGCTGCCTGCAGCTTACACCCCTCTTTGTAAAGGGAGGATACACAGGGAAGTACAGACTTTAGGCTGGAGCCAATCTGTGCTTTTCAGAGTAGTGGCGCTCAAGATGAGAGCTTCCCAAGGTAAAAGCAGTTTTAGGAAGTGAGAAGTTGTTTGCTTCCCATGGAGACCTGCTGAGGGCTTAAAAAACCTGACCACAGTATTGAAAATAATTGAAGGTTTTGCAGTGTGTGAGGTATATTAAAGGTGAATCCTGTAACTTGAGGAGGTTGGTTCTTTTCCCATACGTGCAGGACCTAGCTCTTACAAACTTGTATTAGAGAATTTAGCAGTTAAAGAAAAAAGTTGCTCATTGCAGTGATATGCAAAGTTGAGAATCTACTTAATAGGTATTTATGTATGAGGTTGGTGACTACAGTCCAAGCTTTTACTGAATATAAAATTTTACTGTTGCTTCAAGTAAAAGATGTTACTGTGTGGTCTGTGCTCAAATGAGATTAATTTTCTCAGGTTTAAAAAGACCACACAAAAGAATATTTAGTACACAGTAAAATACCTTCTAGTAATGAACTGGGAGTAAGTATTTGATCTTTTAACAGTACATAGTAGCTTTTGCTTGTATTGCATTAGAGAGGGGGAAAGCATTCCTGTTTCCCTGCTCAGAAGGTAGTTAGCTACTAGTTTTGTGACATCTGCTGCTTTTTTTTTTAAGGAATATAGTATGTACTATACTATAAGTCTACCCTTGAGACTGTGGGAAATACTGTGTTTCATTATGAATAGCTCTAAGGGTAAAATTTGCATGTGGTTTAAAAGTGCAGGAGTAATTACATTTTAATATGTAGCCTTCTTGACTGTACTTTAGAATATATTTTGGAATTTTTGCTTACTTTATCACAAACTTTGAAGTAATCTTCAAAGTGTGATATTGTGTCCTTCATGTGGGTAATTCTACATCTTTTTAATGAGCAAAACCATTTTTCTTCAATTTTATCCTATCTTCAACTAATGTAAATTGTAGTTCATTTTAAAATGTTAGTATATCTTTTTCCCCAGCTATCTTGGAAACCAGAGTAGCAAGATAAAGCTGTTATCTCTCATCACAGATTTCTCTGGAAATCAGAATGTGTCTGATTTTTTTAGAGTTTGATAGATATTTCGTTTGGGGGTTGTTTTTTGTTTGATTTTTTTTGTTGTTGTTTTGGTTTGGTTTTTTAAACTGAAGCAGAAGCAAAAGTACTGCTGAAGCTGGATAGCCTGGTCAGGAATGTTTGCATTCTCTTTATAGTAGCACCAATACTTCCAAAGGCATCAGGAATGCTACCTAACTTGAAACCTATCAGGTTGTTATTTTTGAAGGGTAAGATATTCACCCCAGTGGGACAGTTCTAAAGGTGTCTCAAGGTAAACAAAATGAGGAACTTGTAATCTCTAGTGACTTCAAAACCTTCTTTTAGCACCACAGAGATTGGTGTTAATGGCATGCTACACTAAAAGCCCTGTACTGAATATGGTGCCTGAGGCTCAAAGGTGAAAGCTTTCTCTTCAGCCCTTCCTGGCTTCATAATGTATATTGTCCCTATTTTTAGTATGATTAAGGCACTGTAGTATTTTTAGCATTTCATTTTTTATTTCTTTATTTTCTTATAGTCTAAAGCACTAATGTTTTTTCTGAGGCAGTGTTCTTGTAAGTCAGTTTGTCCTGTTTTGCTAGGGAAATCTGAAATGCATTAGTTATTGCAGTGAAGATTACAGATTGAATTTATGATAATTCTTAATACTAGGTGTGATTTTACTGTTTGTTCTTTATTCCAATTTTGATGTTTCTCAATGAAAGGTGTCTTTGATACACCTTAAACTAGATGTACTTACCTGCCTAATGACACTTCATGCTATGAATGCTTGGTAGGTGGGCAAACTGCTATAAAGAAGGATCTGATAAAATATTTACTTTTCTTTGCACCAGTTTCTGGAAGCAGTGTTTGGGGGAATTTTTTGTATTTTTTTTTTTTTTTGAGGGCAGTTGGATTGATCTCTTTAGACTTTTTGTGGAAGAAGGTGCTGTTTTTCTGCTGGGTACTGTTTTATGTGATAAATAAACTTTTTTGAGAGAAGGGAAAGTAAAATGCTATCAGGGCAGCTTGCTTTTGGGAACTGTGAAAACATAGTGATTATCAAATGTGTAAACAACCTGCTTGTGAATTATTAAATGACCTTTGAGAATTGCTGGGAAAAGGCAAAGGAATCCATGTAAACTGTAGCATATTGTTTCTCTTATTCTGTGTAGCACAAAAAAAAAGGAGAACAAACTGGCTAGTAACTAATAATATTACAGACTTAAAATACTTGAGGATGTTGACAAATGGTCTAAAGTGGCATTTTAATGTTTGTTGCTTCCAGAACTTTCAAAGTATAATATGCTTGCAATATCTGAAGAATAACTCTGTGATTTATTATTAAAAAAAGATTTTTTTTTCTAGTTCTGTTCAAACTTGATCAAAAGGAACTGCATGTTTGAAATGCATTTGCCTTTAATGAGATTGTTTATCCTCTTGCTGAAGCCAATTAGGTGTTAAAAGGTGAATTCTGTCTTGTATTTGCTGCTTTGGCTGTTACTGTTCCCATGGCAGAGTTAGCAGAAGTGTCTTTGTGAGCTGCACTAGCAGGACAGCCAGGACTAAACCAGGCTGGGGCAGCTTGGAGTAACTTCTGCAGGGAATAACTTCTGACATGCTCCTGCTGAAATTGCCTTTATTTTCCCCTCTTCATCAGCAGCTTAATTGTTGATGCAGTTCTGTAACTGTTTAAAATCCTCAAGATGCATCTAAAACTGCTGTTTTGTTATTATAAAGCTTGTTAAGTTTGGGCTTTGTTTTAAACATGCCAATAGTCTATTTCCACAGCAGTTTTATGAAGAAACTTCTGCATGAGCTACTGTGATCTCACTGCTTCTTCCTGACACTGGTGGTAGTTCTCTGGTGGCTGCATAGCCAGCCAAGTTTTGGGGGCATACCTACCTGAAAACCAGTCCTAGGAAGGGAGGGATTGGTTTTTAGCCAGACCAGTTCCATGAGCTGACTCTAGGGTTGTACTGAGTACCAGCCAAGGGGGAGAAGGTGCCTGGCAAAGCAACAAGGGGCCAGCCAGAGGTTAAAATGGAACGGAAGTGTGAGGATCTAGGAAGGGTTGGTGTGGCCCTCCAGTCTGGCATCACAGCATACACTGCTAAAAGCTGTACCAATTCTTTTGTCTCATTTAATAATGCTAAGTTTGACAGGGGTGTTTGAAAGGTGGGGTGGTGGTGGGGAGAGCAGCAAGCAGATAATGCCTTTTATAGATAGCAAATTAACCAGTCACCCGAGCACTGAGCTTTTGGCACACTCAAATTTGACAGTCATCTTTTAAACTTGCCTTTCTGAAACGTGCTTCTTATATGCAAAATCATATCTGCTTCCAGTCTTTCTGACCTGGAAATTCCTTAGTACACCCTTTCACCTATCTCCCAAGTAGTAGTCACTGTTAAGTATAAGTTCTGTCAATCTGAAACTGAAATTGTCCTCTCACGAATCTAAAATAGTCTTTCAAGGTAGAAGATGGGAAGAATATAAATAGGGATAAGAACAAAGTAAATAACTTCCTTTTTTTTTTTAACAAGTAGAATTATTGCTAATAACTGAAAGGTAATAGTAGTGATTTTTCTTAAGAGCTTCTCATGGGTTTTTAATGGCAAAACTCAGAAGAAAAAGAATTAGACAGGCTGCTTCTCTTAGTGTAGCTGTAGGACCACAGCAAGCCAGAGACCTCCTGGTCATTCTCCCATGCTTCCTTCACTTTCGCACCATTCTTTTCTGGTCCCTCTCTTGGACAGAAAGCACTGAGATCCCTGGCCTTGAGTCATGTTCCTGTCCAGTGCATCAAACTGAGAAGTTATGCAAAGAAAGGGAAAGGGTGATGTACAGCCTGGATGAAGGCAAACCCACAGCAGTGCAAAAGAAGGTATTTCACAGTCAGTTTATGGGAGGCAAGCATAGCTATGAACCATAGGTTTTCCCCAGGAATGTTGCTCCTTATCTGGGAGTGAACTTTCCACCTTTCTTTGCATTTCACTCCAGATCATCCCACAGTCTGTTTTGCCTAAACCTCCTGTTTTTTGAGCCTCCTGTCTGCAGGCTTTTGTCAGGGAGTCTTGGACTTTCTGATGCTGTGACTAGAGCCAGAGGAGCTGGGTGTTTTGTTTTGCAAGATTGCAGTGGTTGTGCACTGCTTAATTCATCTGCAGCCATGGAACAATTCTTCTGTTTCCTCTATTCTGATGAAGAGGAAAAAACCAACCTTCTCTTGAAGTTGAGTTCAAGCAAATCTGTGTTCTTCATAGTCAAAGTGTAAGCTGCCTGTTAAATGCTGGTTGCTAATGTTGGAGAGTAAATGCTGTTTCTTCAGTTTCAGGGAAGATTGAAGTTAAATAATAACTTAGTGGACCAGGAGATAAGTGTGTGGCTGATAGTACTACCCCTCCCCCAGTTGCATACTCCACATTCCTTCAGAACAAATGTTCACTTGTTGCTATAGTGTCTAAGATCAGCAGTCAGGAGGGGGTGTCTTGAAGGCCCCTGAGTGTTTAAAATGGAAAATCAACCCTTAGGTGCAGTCAGATATTTTTGTTGACTTAAATAATTAGCATATCTTTCTTTAGGAAAACCCTCAGCTATTTATAAGAGGGCACAGGCATTTTAAATTTTTATGTTGCTTTTGAAGTGCAAAAAAAATGTAATACAAGGAAAAACTTAATTCTTCCTCCTTCTTGCATTTCTGATGTATAAAAGGAGCTCAAAACACTTCGAGCCTTAGCTAGAGTGTTAACTAGAATTAGCTTCCCTTTCCATCACGACAACTAGACTAATGGAACTGAAATTACAAGATCAGCAAGATAAAAGGTCACTAGTGAGGAAGGGGATGAATAGTCATATTTTCCTTTTCAAGAGTAAAGCTAGGCCTTTCAACAACAAAAATTCTTCCAATATAGTTAGCAGCTTAAGGAACAGGGACTATTGAACCAAAAAATAACTTGTATCTCTCAAAGAACTCTGTTGTAACATCTGAAAGATAAGATTTGGTCCATATCCAGTCTGAACAGCAATTCCCACGTACATGTGGGAGCTCTTCTGTTTAAAAACAAAACAAAAAACACTTGCCATAACAGAGTTTCCCACTCTTGGTGAAATGTATTAAAGTGGATCCACAAAAATAATCAGTTTCTGGTTCTGCTCATGCATCAGTTTATCAAAGTTGCAATGTAAAAGAACATCGATACAAACAGTTTTTGGATGCCTGCAGCATAGAGTTAACAGCTGTGATTGTCATCTTCATGAAGGTTTCACAGACTAAACCATTCATTTTCTCCCAGTTTTGTTGGAAGTGTTTGTTCTTCCAATTTATGTAGCTAGGTCACAGAACTGAAGTTGACTTGCTTCTTAATTCTGAGCAAATGTTCATCTAATATGACAGTTTTAGTGATTTGATTGTTAGAGTTAATGTCGTGGCAATGGATTAGAGTTAGAACAGCATGGCAGGGTGGGAGATTTGATACAGAGCTTGGACCTTGATTTTTGTACGCAGTTTTTTCCTTTTTCTCAGGAAAATAGGGATTTTATGGGGACTTATTCCTTTGTCTGCTAAAATGCCCCTTTTTATGGAAGACGGAGGTGACTCATGTAAGGCTGTAGAAAATAATTATGTTTGAGTTAAACTTTCATCTTAATGGCATTTGTTACAGAACAGTGTAACTGCAAAACCTACTTCAGGAATTTTCTTTTGGAGAGGCTGTGATTTAGCTGAACAAAGGATTTTTCCTTTTCACCATTCTTTTTCCTTTATTGCTTGAATAATTTCTTCAACTAATTTTTAAAAGTATGTAGGAATTCTTACTTGCCAATTACAGTTATATTAATTGATAAACCAGTTTTAATCTTAAATTAACAAAACTTACCTCTTTAATCTTGTTTTCTTTGTCACGACTGAACTGCTCAGATATTTAAGCTATTTTAGTAATCTAACGTGGTCCCTTTTTCAAATATGTTGATTCTCTGCTGTGTATAGCTTGGGTTCAGGGCAGCAGGTGGGTGTTGCAGCAGTTCGTGGTGTGGGTACAAGTTCCCTTAATACTACTTATCTATGAGACACAGAATGACTGTGGGATTGTGGATCTTGCTAAAGGGAAGGGAAGATTCCCTTCCAATATTTTGGAAGGAATCAGGTGTTCTTCTTACTCTTGTAATATCTCAATCCTTTCCCAGTTTTGGAAATCTGCAAGATGGGAAAGACCTTGGGAGGAAGTTTCAGCAAAGATGCATTAGAAAATGAAAATAAAAATATAATTGAAAACCTTAATGGCAGGCTTGTAGATCTGTAAGTTGCAGGAAGTATATTTGTATGGTGGAATTAAAGCACCTTCATGCCTTTTTGAAAAGAGACTTTGGCATCTTTAGGACTTGGGATTGTACTTAGGATTTCCTGGTTTATCTCTAAGTTTTAGAGATTAAACGTTCCCAGTTTATGCAGGTGTGATTTTTTAGGGCTCTATGTTGTGAGGGAATGTAACATGTCAGTTAATGTTCTGCTTTTAGGTTACAGCTTTAAGATCAGATGTCGCTGAAATAGTTATGACTTGGTTTTCCTGAAGCATTAAAGACTGCTCAGTGTTCACAAATTCATCTTGCTGTTTTAGTTTTGATACTGGTATGACTGGATTCTTTAGTAGAATGCTGTCTTGTGGGGTTTTTTGTTTGTTTCTCCTGTGGACTTCTTATTTCATTCATTGGTTATTTACAGGGCATGTAAGGTATTTTGTTCAGCTACAACTATGGAACTAAAAGATCTGTCCAGAAGTTGTCTAGTGCTGACCACAAGTGGGGAAAAAGTGTTTATTGGAATCAGTAAAGTGGAGGTGCAGAGCAGTTGAAGATTGGTGGTCAAAATGGGCTGTGGTGTCAGCTCACAAGTAGGTTATCCACTCCTGACACAAGAGCAGTTGAAGGAGGCAGCTTTTTTGAGGGGCAGTTCTGTGTGCTTTGTCCTGTGTTGAGTAAGCTGCAAATTGTTTATCAGAAAGTTTAGCAGCACACATGAATTGTGATAGTTGAGTGAAGACAGTTCGTGAAGGGCTTTGGGAAGGTGACTGTGATAAATAGCTTATGCCAGTGGTGAAGGGGAAACTAACAGTGGGATTCAGACTGCAGAGTGGTCAGATTAAATGCTTTCTAGTATTGATGTTTAAGCCCTTGTGCTAAGGGCAAGCAGTGGAGAAATCCTTCTAGCTGTAGTGATTTCAGATGGTGACTAGACGTGAGATTTTACAGAAGGTGGCTGAGAACTTAATTTGGAAAGAAAGCAATAGGCCTAGAGCACATAAATTTTTGATCTAGCATTGACTACAAGAAATGGCAACTTCAGTGGTACTAGGAAGAAACAGCTGAGTAAATCCAGAACCACAAAGCAGATTAATTCTGCAGTGTTTTTCACCTTTCTGTTGCAAGATATTTATGAAGAAATGCTACTCTGTTAAAAATCCATGGTGAGATGTACAGTGAGTTACTGTTGTCTTTTGGAAAGTGCAAGTACCAGCATGACATCAGCTGCTGCCTTAATAATAGTGTTACTGTGTTTTCTCTTTATACAAAATCATCAAAAAAGTTTTGGTGGGAATTAACTGATACCAAAACATTGTATTGCAGTGGGGATTGACTGTTCCTGAGCCTAGTAAATGGGAAGATTTTTGAAGTATTTCTTTTGGACCATTCAAATGGCTCTGTCACCTGTGTGCGTTATGCAGTCAGGCTTTACTCTCTTGGGTGGTTGTTTCAGGAGGACTTCAGTGAAGGAACTTCAAATAATCATTAATCCTTTATGTTCACCAGTTTTCTAGGCAACTAATGTTACTAGCTGCTACTTTAGTGATTTCAATACTACTTTAAATCTAAGTTGAATTTTAAAGTGTAACTTATTTCTTTTAATCAACAAACCAGAAATAGATTACTATTGCATCCTATTGTGCTTTTTGTGTATTCTCTGTATTGTGTCCATAATTGTGTTTAAAAAAATCCTTTAAAATAAATGCACAAAGTAACTCACCCCTTGTTTAATACCATATTATCTTGTAATCCTGGCTTTGTGTGGTCTTTTGAAAACTAGGTGGGCAGGCAGCAGTAAAATAGCTTCTTCACTCAGTGGCTGAGGCTAGAAGTAGGAGCAGGCATGTAGAACAAACAGCATTTTAGACTAAAATTAACATGAGTTAAAGGTTAAGTATTGTTTGATAATCTCTTGATGTTGGTTACCAAAGGTTAAATTGATTTTATGTAGAATGAAAAACCATAACTTTCATACTGCCATTTTTGTGTGCCAGTTTGATATGGTATGGTCAACTTGCTGGTGATTTTTCATTTTGTGATTTGTTCTTTTTTCAGAAAATTTGTGCTGTAAACATTGAGTGAATATTACTTCATGTACTCTCAGAAGTTGAACCAGTATGCAAGGAACATAGCTGCTTAGAGCATAAGAGTTCTCATTTTATTTTAACAGCATCTTCTATTGGCAGCTGTTCAGTCCAGTGACTGTTTTACTAACTTTTAGTATAATATCCTTGAATAAGTAACTAGTCACTTCTAGTGGTATGGTTGCCTTTCCCAATGGATATGATTTTTTGTAGAATGTGACTGATCAGATTTATTATTAATGTATTCATCCTAAAGAATATAGCCTTATGCCCACATGACTATTCACAATTCTAACTTAAAATGTGTTCTGAAACTGCTGAAACACTATCCTCACCTAACTTTGTTCTTAACCTCTGGGAAGAGTCAGGGAAATGAACAGTCACAGAAATGACCATGTAGTGTTTTCACTCTCACAAACAGGTAAATAAGGAAACACTGAAAATTTTCATTACCGGTTTCTGATCTCTAAATTTTAATTTAATGAAAGAGTAAAGTATTCTACAGATTAAACTGTGTGACTGAACATATCTGGGTTAGTTAACTGGAATCTCAAGGCTAGTAGAATAAGAAAGTTCAAGGCATGTAGTGTATGGCATATTGAAATGGATTAAAAGCTGCATTGTGGTAGTTTGTTTCTGAAAGGCTTCCCCACTTTAACAAATGGGAAATTCATCTATGAATTTAGATGTGAGACAAATGTGAAGTAACAACTTTTCTGCTGATGTCAGTTGGCAAACCAACAAAAGGAAAATATGTAACTGCTTTCAGTGGATGCAAAATTATCAGATTTTGATTATTTTGATGTATTTTGCATATACATGTATTTTATTGACTTTTGAAAAGATTGTTTTTAGACATCTTTATTTTAGTAACTTTAATTTCTGAAAATTAATTTAGTCCAGATTTGCTCTATATATGTAGTCAAGAAGAACTTCTTAAAAGTTTTGATTTCACAAGTGCAGAATTGGTCCATAACTAAAATGGGGTGGGAATGTTAGCCCAGTTTAATAAAAAACAAAAACCACCACAGCTCAAGGTCATATCAGAGGCTGATCAGCATGGTTAGTGGTTAAATCTAAATGAATAGATTGCTGTGTTTTGGCCACTCCCTGATAGCAAATGACAGCTCTAAAAGGGTTGTTTAGGCATTTGTGATATGTCACAAAAAGTCACCATGCTAGAAAACTTAACCTGGAAGGACTAATCGGGGGTAGTTTTGCATTCTATCCAGGAATAGTCTTTCTGCAAAAATTGCAAGCTTGCATATACACAGCATTTATTTCAAAAAGTAAAGACAGAGCTTTTACCCTTAAAATTAAAAAAAAAAAAAAGATAAAGTATCAGGTGATTTTTTATTTTAACCTAAATTTGTGCAACCTGTCTTTAAGAGCAAATTTAATAGTTTAACAGTAAATAGACAATTGACTCCCAAATGTTAAATGCTTTCTTGTGTTTCAAAAGCATTATTTGTGTGGAATAACTGAAATGAAACTGTGCTGCTTTCCATAGTGTATTCAGTGAGCTGCTCGCAGGAAGTCTCAATGCGTTCTCACTGAACTGGGTCAGGATAGTGCATGTGAAAAAAACCCTTATGAAACTCTAAGGCTTTTATTTCAAATATAGGAGCTTGGGTTACTATTTTTATTGCTTTCTGTTCTTCATTCCTAATCAGCTTCACACGTCCCTAGGTTTTCCTCGTCGAAATAATTGCTTAACTGATTATCTTCCATAAGTTGTAATTTTTTGCTGCAATATAATGTATTTAGAACATTGGTTGGAGCACATGTTGCTAAAGACTATGAATTTGGTGTGGTGTGTTTTAATGATGCCATGACAACGGGGTTGCCATGGTACTGATGAACAAAAAGGCTGGGACTGGCCATCTTGTTAATTTGGAAGCTTCAAGTACAATATTTCTTGACAGAGGAATGGGTAGGTAGTTTCTTATTCTGCATTGCGCTCAAGGTAGAAGGGTGGTGACTTCACCAGACCCTTTTGCAGCTTCCAGCCTTGCTAGAGATTTTTCAGGAATTAATTCTTCCAGAAATTCTCTTGAGTTAGTTTTTCAGTGATTTAAAATGTTTCCTTCCTTACGTCTACAGCCTGTAGCCAAATAAAGGAAGAAATATGATAGCTATGACTGTTACTTTCTCATCACTCCTGATCTATGACTACCACCAAATCTCTCTTCCAATATAAAATGAATAAACTTTTTTCCTTTAATATCTGTACAATCAATGAAAATTATGTCTAACTCAGATGTTTACTGCCAAAAAAAAAAAGCTGCCTGTGACAGTAGACCAGACAGCAGGGACATAGATAACTTTGCTATGGTCAAACCACAATCGGTGTAAAACATGTTTTCACTGTGTGTTTGATTAATTCTTGTGGTCTTTTGAAAGTGGTAGTGAACTCTGTTAAATCAGACAAATATGCCAGCTGCTAATCTTGTTAGAATGGGGCTGACAGAGAGAGAAGGGCAAAAAGAAAATGATGGTTTAATCTGGGACTGTTTGCCAAACTGCAGATGTAGGAATTAGGTGATTTCCACAGAGTTCATTGTTGTGTGATTGTTTTGCCTACTCTGTGATGCTCACTGGGAAGTCTTATAGTCTGGATCAGGTTCAGACCTGAGTGCTGACAGTGTCCTAGTATGTAATATGGGCATAGATGAAGATGATAATAATGAGATTTTAGATTAAATCTGTTTTACTTTGGATCAGCTTCATTCCAATGCTGATGTTTTTTTCCCTGCTCTAGGTGGCATAACTAATGATACCACGTAATCCTTCTGTATAATAGAAATGGGATATAATTTACCTACAGGCTAAAATGAGATTTTTAGTAAATAAGAGTGAATGGTCTCTTAACCAAGGTATTGGTCTTGCATATTGAAATGCTGATTACTTAAGCCTCTTTCTTCTGAATCCTTCCAAGACTGAAAGTGATGAGGAGCTGACTGTTTGCATTCTGTAAGGCGAAACTGTAATAAAAAGTTCTGGATCCAGATACTGGAAAAATTGCTTCCCAGTTTGTGTGCTTGTTCTCACCACCATCCTGCAAGACTATTTTGTGTGGCCCGTTTGTCCTGAAAGAGGTTAGTATTTATGGAGAAGATGTGGAACGGTGCTTAAAACTAGAATTGAGTCTCCTAAATTTCATTAGAAGGGGAGGTGAAGTACACATACATCAGCTGCTCCCAGGAGAACAGATTTTAAAAAGGAGCTCTCAAAATGAGGACTAGACCTGGTGAGGGTGATGGCTACAATGGGCATTTAGAGGTTCTCATCTACTGGAAAGATCCATAGAGTGAGTTCTCTGTAGATGCTGATCACAGTGAAGGTATAGTGTGTCCATGAAGGTAGATGGAGAAAATACTTGTGCAAAAATCCAAGTTACCTTGTTTGTAGTGAGATTTGGACAGGTGATGTGAGTTTGTGTACATTTCCCCCCAGTCTAAAGAGACTGGTCTGTGTGTATAAACTTGTGGCTGTAGAGAGTATGCCTGGTGGGTTGTTCACACTCTGTGACATTCTTGAAAACTATCTGCATGCATGACATAATTAATCATGTCTTGCTAATTGTAAAAAGCTTCTAATGGAAAGCTGGGCCTTATTACATGTTGTGAGCTAGAGTATCTGCTCTGACAGTCTCACATGCATTCTGACTCAAAGAATTTTGCAGGGATGTGTTACTTTTCAGTTGTTTTATCTAGATTGCTACCCTGTCTTTCATTAGTGTGACCAACTTCCATTCTAAACAAACTTTTAGCCACAGCAAAACAGTAGTTTTATTAGTGGTTTCCCTTCTTTTGGGACTAGTGGAAATTGGGTAGTAGAGAGGGAGTCTGGTGCTGTTAAAAGGCCTTAATATTCTAGGTGGAGAAGCAGTAAGTAGAATTGTGTGCGCCTCTTCTGTGTGGGTCTGAAGAGCAGTGAAGTGGGGGAAAGACTGTAAATCTGTATTTAAACTTATCCTGGCAAACATTTGTTGACATAAACAACTTCAGAAATGTTTGGGCCAATAACAAATCAGGTCAGACAAAAGAATGCCAGCCAACTGACACAGCAGTGCCTTTCCCGACTGCATGTATTGTGACCAGCCCTGACTTGGCAGGGAGGGTGACTGGTGCTGACAAGCTCAATGAGCATATTTGATTCTGTTTTGTGTGAATAGAATCCATAGCTGTAAGGACAATACTGCTTACTAACTTACTAAACAGATACTTCCCTTTGAGAATATGTACAATTAGAAAATAGGTAGATTTTACATTAAAGATCGATGAGCTGTTATAAAATATGGTGACCAAAACCATTGCAGAGTGACAATAATGACAATAGTGTGCTACTGAGATGGCTTGGCAAACAGACAGACTTGCCAGCTGCTTTGTAATGTCATTCTTGTATTTTAGACTTGTCAGCTTTGAATACGTCACCTTTTCACCCTGTTCTTCTCTCTCCACTTCTCCTACAGAATATGCTTTCATTTGGGAAGAGCTTGTTTTCAGCTCTTGTAGATGAGTTCCACGCCCAATGAAGAAGATTTGCAGATAAGCTACTAAGCTCTATCCAAGCCTTTCCCCACCCCCCTTCAGTTTTTAAGAGCTGTTTTTTTCCTTTTGAGAGGTAGGGGCCTGACTCATTCCTCCAGGAGATTCCAGGAAACCAGCCACATTCATGAACAGCTGAACTCAAGTGCCCAGAGAGGGCCTCTGTGTTGCAGCATCACTGACAGTCATGGCTTTAGGCTCCTATGGATTTTGCTTTTTGTGCTACTAAGCTTGAGAGAGGTTTTAAAACAATATGGCATTGATGGAGAATTTCCTGCTGACTTTGTGTGCATCAATGAATGTGTACAGTGATAGCAGGGACAGAAGAAAAACTGAAAGTAAATATTTTTTACGACTACTTCAGTTAGATTGAATTGCTGCAGGAACTCACTGGAGACACATTTCCATGTGCATTTCTTTCACTCTAAGCAGTATTTGCTCTGCCGTTGTTTTGATCTCAGCCATTTTCAGACTTCTTACCATTAAAACTGTGTTTCTGTTGATCTGGCATATTTAGACTGTTTTTCTACCTGAGGTTTCTAAATCTGTCCCAAACAGGAAATCTCTGGTTTGGTCTCAGTCATTGTGAGTGCAGTGTAGTTGTGGTTCCTGATGACTTCTGCCCCCACCTCTCCCCAAGCACCACTTGTCACAAACCTTTTGTCTTCTGGAGGCACAGAAACAATGTTTCAGATATTTTGTAAACAAAAGGATACAGGGATGGAATACAAAGAAATCTCAGTAGGGTGTAGCCAGACCTTTGCTTTTGAGAGTACAAATAAGTAATCTCCTGCTTGAGTGCATTATTTTAGTTACAGTGTTCTCCTGAATGGTATGATAAACATTTAATCCAACTCAATGGCTGTTTTCAATTAGCATTTCCCTTTGAAGCCTGTTACTTCTGTGTCTACTTGAAGAGGCATGTGTCTTCTTCAAGATTTTTCTTTTGTTTTTCCCCTTCTCACTTCTTTTGCGTTTTTACCCCAGCTCTATTGTTCCAGCAAGATATATTATCAGATTTTAATAATAAGAAACTGCATTTTGGGATCAATTTTGCTTTAATTAGTCTTTGGGGTGGAGGGGGTATTGTTTTCTGTCTTCATCTAACACAGAAGGAGCCCTAAGAGACTTTTCTAGCTCATTATGACAAGTGTGTAGTTGTGTGTCACATTGAAGTCCCAAGAATAATTGATGCTGTTTGATGTATGTCTGTGATACACTCCTTTCTGGGCACTCTCAAACTGACAATAATCTGTAGATTGGTTGGGCTGCTTTACCACCTTGTTTCTCCTCCCCTCTTTGCTAGGGGTCCAAGAGTCTACCAACCATGTTGCCAAAAGGATCTGGCTGTAAGGTATTGGTGTTCTGATCATGTGATTAGGAGCTCTTTTCTCCAGACACAAGTGAGCATCTGTGTGTCAGAGTGCAGGGGCATCATCATCTTGACTAGGCAAGAGATGCAGTTCTGGCCAAATGGTGCCCTTGTGCAGACCATCTCTATCCATCGATCACAATAGACATGCCCTTTGTGTGAGGACTGTGTATATTTAGGTTAGACAGAGATGACTGATGGGGATGGTTTGTGGCATGTGTTCTTCAAATACCTTCATAAAAGCCCACCCATTCCAACCCTGCCAGTAAAAAGAATTAGTTCTGATGAAAGATTGTGGAATATTTGCCCACCTCTGGAGGTTTGTAAGAAGAGATACAAACTCCAAAGGCTACTGTAAGAATTTGAAAACTGAAGTCTACACACTAGACATATTTCTTAATGAACTAATTTGAATTACCTCTAATTATTAATATCCTAATTCCTGAAGTTAATATTACTGTAATTTTAAGATACATTTTCTGTGTTTTCTGTTCTACTTTGAGTTTGTGGGCATCAGTACAGCTTTGCTGTTTTTCATTTTCATCACTGCCTTTGCCTGGAGCTGCCTGGTACTCCCAAAAGCATTTATTCTTGCATTGATGGAATATAAATGATGGATTAAAGCCTGAAGGGACCATTAAAATTATTTGTTTTCATTCTGACAGCTATAAAATTTTTCCGAGTGTTAGAAGGTGGCAATAGCCTTACTAGCTTAGGTTAAAGCTATGTCTAACCCATTGTCTGAGCACTGTTGATTGCCAAAATTGAATAGCTAGAGAAAAGTAAAAATGAGAGGTTGGACATATTCTCTGAACCGTTTTTGCTTAGTAGTTTTCTTGAGCTGTTTCAAGTTATAATGGGTTAGTTCAGTGCTTGGTAGTTCAGTAGAATAAAGCGTGGAGTTGTTGAATGAAGAGTTGTGAAGGCAGGTTCGAAGGGAATTCAGTTAATTCAGAGGCAGTAGTTATGTTTCATGTGTAGGATCACTGCTGTGGTGCAGCAGTCATGGATGCTGGGGAACTGGACTGCTGAAAGCAGCCAGTCTGGACAAAGCAGCAGCACCCACTGTTGTGCAAGGCACCGGCCACAACTCATGGCCAGACCCATCAAGGCATTTATTGACTCATTAGTAACTCACAGGGAAACTTGCCTTGTCCAGTCTCTCCTTGTTTCCGTGTAAACTTCTTGTGTTGATGTTGTATTTTGGCAAGAAATGCCACAGATCTCTTACATGAAGAGCCACACTTTTCTGTTTCCTGCTTGCTTACTTTAATCATCTGAAGTGTGTTACGTAGAATTGAAAGGCATGGAGAAGCAATTGATTCTACCTGGTACTTTTGTGCCTTTTGAAATTTTCTAATCTTCTTTCATATCCCCTATAAATAATTTCCTATCCAAGGTCATAGCTGCCACTATTGTTGCTTTCATGGAAGCTGCTTCAGGCTTGAATTGCTTTCCCCATGAAATTCCGAGCTATAGTATGCCTTTCCATTAATGTGTGTTTGTCATAAACAACGTCTGCTGCTAATGTGGATGCACTGAATCATGGTCGTGTTGACATTTTTTGCCTTAGCTGTGTTTGAGTCACTTAAAAATCATTATATGTAGGTATAAATGAAGATAAAGCCACAACTGTGGGGGTTTTTTAACAAGTTACTTAGAACTTCCTAATTTACTGTTGTGTGAGATGGGTTTTCCTAGGCTTTGGTGTGTCCTGTTACAGATAGAGCTTCCTTGTCCCTTCCAGCAGGAAAACTGCCCATGAACGATAGATCGTTTTTACCTTAGTGTACTTCCTGAGTCAAGGTTTTTTCCTTTGACAATGTATAAGTCAGCCTGATTTGGAAAAAAAAAAAATCTCCTGATGTGTGGCATGTAGAGGAATAAAGCCTGAGGCACAATGGTCCTTAGGAGACTTGCTTTTGTACCTGATACAAACATAAAATTCATGTGTAGCCCTCCCCATCTGCACACCTGGCAGCAGTGATCTACTGTACTGGTGTGTCATGTTGAACTATGTGGATTCCTCAGAAAAATGTAGGTGTCTCTAGCCTAAATATTACGTCTTGTCACCAGGAAAAATGGCTCTGAGTTGAAACTATTCTCTGAGCAACACTGGATCAATTTGCACTGTACTCTAATTGTCTGTATTGACCTGTTTGTTATCATGGCCACAGACAACACAGAATTGCCCAGCTCGGTGGGGAAGTGAGTCAGCTTGTATTAGATCCTCTTTTTCTTTTTCATAAGCTAGACTTTCCTGAATTTGAAAGCTTTTTACCACAACTTGCAACGCAGCACTCTAGCGCATGAGAAACTTTGAATTCCATGCACCAGCACCTCTTGTGTAACAGAACAGAAGAGCATGTGGTTTAACCTGTGCTATGAATGCAACAAGTATTTTTTAAATAAAACTAAGATGGGGTTGGGATTTAGAGGCACATAGCAAGAGGCATATGCTATAAAAAGCATCAGCATTTTGAAGTGTGTGCTTGAGAATTTTTCTGATCAGGCCTAATTTAGGTGTTCAGTTTACCATGACTGACATGCTTAAAGACAGACCTTGATAGATCTAGGCTTATGTAGTAAAGATGCTTAAGATTTTGGTGATACTTTAATTAAAAACTAGCCAACATTTGCCAGAAATTTTAATTTACAAATATACATAAATGGTGTTGAATTTATATCAGGTGAAGAATTAAGTAATGAACAATCAAAATCTGCTTTTGTTGACACATTTTTTAATATATACAATTATCAAAATGGTAGTTGATGAAATGACATGAGAAAAAGATGATGGTTTAATTTAGAAACAGTTGGTATTGGTGAAGAATTCCCACCTCCCCGGTTTTTTTTTAAGTATACTTGCTTGACTTTTTGTGAGAAATGAGTTTGTGTAAATAATGTACAATATCGCAAATTTACAGTTGGCAATTGCTATAATAATTCTATCTTTTAACAATTTCTTTGTTTTACGTAGGCTCAGCTTCAATTGGCCTAGAATTCCATGCAGGTGAATACCATCAAAGTGTTTTGTTAAGTGATTGGTTGTTAATTCACTGTTTTAACGTAGTTTCTCCTTTGCTTTTTTCAGAAAATCACGATGGCCTGCATCAAGTAGTACATGAACGCCTGGGGGAGTTGCTACGGGTTTTAAAAGCAGTGATAAATAAACATCAGACTCTAAATTCTGTTGATATCCTCAGCGCTGCAGGAACAGTTATTGCAAAAGTAAAAGGTAAGGAATTACTACCTTTCATATTCACGGAAAACTGTAATTAGTGACTTGATTGACTCTAGTTTGGTGTTACAGATAGAATTCTACATATACAGAAGAAACTGGGGTTTTTTAAGAGTAATATTTTAATATGTGTTTTAAAAAATACCTTTCCTAAGTGAAGACTAATATTAAGTAGCTTGTTTTCTCATTGACATGATAAAATTGTGCTTATAGGAAGCTAAGTGCAAACCCTGTTGAATTGTAAAATCACAAGCCTTTGATTTAAAGATTTTCTTTACCTAAGTATCACAGAATAATATCTCAGAGTAATAAATTTATTTACTTGGAGATTTGCCAAGAATCTTTGCCTGATTCTGTGAATCAGTAGGGAGGGATGGTATTGTATTTCTATGAAGTGAAGAAATCTCTGAGCAATCCAAATCTGAATAGTCAGTTATAAATTCCACAAGTGGATCAAAGCCATGTGTCAATAAAGGTGTCAATAGCAACAAGAAACGTTGCAGACATATGTTAATACTTTCTATTGTTGCTCTTTGCTACTGCAGTTCTCTGCATGTCAGTCAAATGCAAATGAGCGAAGCACTCAATTGCCCCAGTCCCAGAAACCTGTTCCTTCTCTATATAACTTTTGACTGCAGCTTTTCCTACTCTGGAGTCTGGTATATTACTGTGGAGCCAGCTTCGAGTAGGGTTAAATGTCTGCCTCTTGCCTGTGTTCAATCATGTAGGACATCTTCCTGCAGAGACACATAATTTAGTTTTCTTCTTTGTCGAGGCCTTCTCTTGTTTCCTATTTATCTTAGTATGTCTGAAATGTATTGCTGATTCCGTAAAGTGGGAATATCAGTTAAAATGCTAATGTGTTTAGCTTCCTGGTTCTTATATATTGGATTCTTCCAAGCTTCTTACGGGTTTTTCCCATTGATACATAGTTTTGCCAGTTTGATCTTGGCAGGTACTAGCAGACTACATTGCATTTTCTTTCTGTTACACGTAGAGTTTCCTATAGTTTTGTGCCTGGTATTTCAAATTATCTTGGGACAGGACTATAACTTCTGGACTTGCTTTAGAGGTTTGTACATAACAGCAGAAACACAGAGGTCATCCCTCATGGTGCTGTTTGCTTGTTGATTGTAGGGAGAGTTGAGTACACACATATGGTGGTAATCAGTTGTCAGTGACCATGATAATTGTTTAGTGAATGTAATTCTTCCACCTTAGAAAAGCTGTTTCCATGCTTTAGTGCTATTGTCAGATTGCTGTGTCCTTTCTCTGAATTTCAGTGGACACGGGATGGTGTTCAACTGTTTTTTAATTTTAAGAAATGTTGAGGAAAAGTGACCTAAGGTATGCAAGTAAATTGTATCCCATCAGCTTTTGCTAAATTGTTTTCAAAAACCATTGCAATATCATCTATTCTCCCTGAACTACACAGTTTATTAATATTGTTCTTGATGTGCAATGCCCCATATTAATCACAGTCTGTACTGTCCAAGTTCACAAAGTACAGTAGTAGAATAATTTTCCTTGTCTTGCGTGTAAAGCTGTTGAATCCATAATTATGTTGGGTTTTTGTCACTTTGTGTACACTTTTTAAGAGTCTGTAAGTCCTAAGTCACTTTCTATAGTTCTAGTGCTGAGCCAGTTTTCCAGATCTAGATTTGTCTATTCTCTCTCCTACCCTTTTATTTCAGAAGAGGAGAATTAAGCGTTTCATTGAATTACATAATCCATTCCTCCAGAGTACTTGCAGCCTTCTGAATTTGATGCCATACTTTTTTTGTCTTCTTGGTGCACAGTGTTCTCTGCTATAAGAGATGATAGGTTGAACCCTGGGCAGATGTGTTTGCATTTTCTACATTTCCTCGTATGCTTCTGTTTTTATGAGTAGCTGTTATTTAAATGTATTTTTTTTTGATTCTTTAATTTACCTTGGTAGCGAAAAGAAAAAATAATTTTAGTACTAAGCTTCTTTTTTTTTTTTTTTTTTGCAATGCAGATATTCCCAAATACTTTTTAGTTTTTCTTCCCTGAACAGATCTAGTTCTTTGCACTTGAAATATACTAGTGAGATTTGTATTGTAGGCTTCACTTTTTAGTATATTAAAAGGAGCTACAGTCATGGAGGGATTGCATTATTTTCTGTATGGAAAGAAAAACTACTCTTAGGAAAACAGTGGATATTGCATAATTACAGAACTTTGAAAGTAACCCCATCCTTTTTTGTTTTAAGAAAGATGCTTTAAACAGGAGCAGCAGAATATGTTTTCCAGTTTTCTATCAAATGTGTTCAAGGTAGGCAAGTTCTAAGACTGTATTTTAGGTGCACAAGAAAAGCTTATGCTGAGCCGTAACTTATTTGAAATATATTTAATAGGACATTGTATGATAAGACACTTCTTAAAGAAAAAAGGCATGAAAGGAGTTGATGTTGTTATGGTTACCATCTTTGTGCTTGAGCTCAAAGTAAGTTCAAGTCTTGACTTTTTCTCCTCTTACTAGTATTATTCTCTGAACAATTTTCTCATTGGCAATGGTTTGAGATTACTAAAAATCTAGCTATAAGACTCCTGCTATAGGATTCAAAGTGCAGTAATGTACCCTCGGGGTGTCATTGGGACTGATGGTGTTGAACATTTTTGTCAGTGGGACAGTGGGATCAGGTGCACCCTCAGCCAGATCGCTGACAGCACCGAGCTGTGTGGAAGGGATGCCATCCAGAGGGACACTGACAGGCTGGAGGTGTGGGCCTGTGTGAACCTCATGTCGTTCTACAAGGCCAAGTGCAAGGTCTTGCTCCTGGCTCAGGGCAATCCAAAATAAGCACAGGCTGAGCAGAGAATGGATGGAGAGCAGCTCTGAGGAGAACCTGGGGGTATGGGGTGATGAGAAGTTCAGCATGAGACAGCAATATGTTCTTGCAGCCCGGAAAGCCAACCCTATCTGTGGCTGCATCCAAAGCAGTGTGGGCAGCAATGTGATTCTCCCCTTTACACCCCTATGGAGACCCCCTTCCTGGAGTACTGCATCCAGCTCTGGAGTCCCCAAATTAGAACGATGTGGACCTGTTGGAGCAGGTTCAGAGGAGGGTCACAAAGATAATCAGAGAGCTCTTCTGTGAAAACAGGTTGAATGTTGGGGCTGGTAAGCCTGGAAAAGAGAAGACTCTGAGGAGACCTGAGGACTACAAGAGAGCTGGAGAGGGAGTTTTGACAAAGGAATGTAGTGATAGGACAAGAGGGGAATACTTTGAACTGAAAGAGGGCAAGTTCAGCTTAGATACTCAGAAAAAATTCTTTACTGTGAGGGTGGTGGGACACTGGAACAGGTTGCCCAGAGAAGCTGTGGATGCCTCATGCCTGGCAGTGTTCAAGGCCAGATTGGATGGGACTTTGAACAAACTTGCCTAGTGGAAGCTGTCTCTGCCCATGGTAGAGGGGTGGAGTTACATGAGCTTTAAGATCCCTTCCAACCCAAACCATCTATGATCCTTTGGCTGAGGTAAATACAAACTCGTTCTGTGGCAAATAGTCTTTCCAGTGATCCAGTCTGTGTGACCTGGCCACACAATTGCAAGAAAGGGGAGCTTCAGATCCCATTAAAGATGGTCTTAGTCAGTATTGCCCCAGTATTTGTAGCCATTGATACAAACAAATACTTTGATATGAAGAGTTTGGTAATGCCTGTCAGTGTTTGCTCAGACACATACTGTATTTCACACCTCTGGAGATGGAAATGGGGAGATTCAAGACTTCAAGACTCATGCTGACTGTTATTTCAGTTCTTCTTCTCTGAGAACAGTGAAGCCTTTGCTGTGTGAAAACAGGCTTCTTCCCCCCAACATAATCTGTGGTAAATGTGAAGGCGGTTTGCTTTTAGTACCTGTTTGGTTTTTACAGCTGTTCTTTTTCTGAGGATCATACTGCTCCAAGTTTATATTCAAACTGAAGTGTATGACAGCTGGTACTGAGAAAGCGGAAATAAAAATACAGGACATTGTGATGATTGTAAGCATATTAGGTTTGCTTACAGTGACCTGTGTGTAACACATGCATTCACAGGTTTTCAGCTGTGGTTATTTCACTAGAGGTAATGCAGCTTTTGAATAAACAGGAAACTACAAGAATGTGAGGAGCTGGTAGAACATATCCAGTAGCCTTTTTCCTCTGTCTTCCCTGTCTTTGTTAATGTGACATTATGAAAAGTTCATGTGACTCATCTGTTTCTTGTCAGTGGAGGACAGAACTATAAAAAGATATGGAAGCACTCTGTAGTTGAATTTATGACTAGGAAGAAGATTAACCTGGCGTGGAAAAATTCTGATGTTTATTTAGGAGGGGATGAAATAGAAACAAGCTGGGATTTACACATGATTCTATCTCCTGGTTTTTGAGTCTTTGCAAAATGTCAGGGTTTCAAATCTAGTTTGTCTTTGGAACTTCATATAGGAACATATTGCTATTGTAACAAACCAATGCCTTTTGCCCTTCATTAAATCAGTTACAATCACTTTGGAACCTTAGTGACTGTCATGTGAAGTGTTCTCCTAACTATGACAAGTTGCACCATGCTTTAAATGTAATGTCCAGTGTAGATGGACTACTCCCTTTAGATTACTGCAGGTGTGAATATTTTGAAGGCTAACAAAAATTAAGAGTGCCTGTGACCTTCTTTCAAGGCTCTTAGCCATTTTTCAGGACCTTCAATGGGAATGGTAAAAATTTGCTGTGGTTCTGCTTTGGATGTCCAATGCTTTTGTTTTTAGACAGATTGAAGGAAAAAACTAGCTGTAACATGTTATCTGAATCTTGCTATAGAGAAGCATGCTTGGCAGTACAGACTTGTCAGACTTGTGCTATTTTGGACTGAGGTTGAAGGAAAATGGCCATGAGAAGAGTGGGACATGACACATTTGATTTCTCTGGTTGTATCTTGGATGTGATGTGGCTCACTGGGTCTCTTTGGACTCTGCTGTTTATCCATGTCTATACATGAGTGCTTCATGAAGAATGTCTTTTAAATGACACCTCACTTGACCTAGAAGAATTGAGACTTACTGAAGCATCTTGCTTGGAACCTGTTTAGACTCCTGTTTCTGTAAGTCACTTCCCATTCTGGCACAGTGTCAGGTTCGTAGTTATTTTTCCACTCAGTGCCTCTAAGCTGATGGTCCTAGAGTACATGGTTCTCCTGATCCCATGCTGAATTCAAGTTTGTACTCTTCTTTTGCTCTCAATTACACGCTTTGACATAATCACTAGAATGAACACTGATTCCTGGTAAAGCTGAAAGTTACACTTGTCTTGTTGAAATTTCCTATTTAGACATAGTTTTTTTGGTAGGAGTTCTGCATCTAAAAGAAATACCTCAAACAAGATGAAGTAATTTCAGTTTTGTTGATCTATCTGTGATGTAGATTAAGAACAAAATTTATTATGGAAGGAGTAGGAAACAGTTCCTTGAAATTGTCTTGTTGGCATCCAGCTAAAGTTGAGGAGGCTGCCAAACCTGGTAGTAAGTACAGGCTGGTGAAATTATATGGCACTTAGAACTAAAAGAACAGTAGGGTCTGGACAGCCTGCTGATCCTCTCTAGGATACAAGAATCATCTTCTGCCTCTTTCTAATCTCCATACTATTGCTCTGTATTTATGTTTCTTTCCCCGTTTATTTTACATGTTTTTGAAGAAGAAAGGTAATAAAAAGAAGTATTACAAGTTTTTGTTTTAAGAGAGGGAGTGGTCTTTTGGTCTTTGTTGGGTTTTTGTTTGCTTGGGTGGTTGTTTTGTTTTTGAAATAGTTCTGAAAGGTTTTTGAAAACATTGTTGTGAGTTTAAAGATAAAATTGGTTGCAAAGGTACTCAGTTCCAAGAAGTTGGTGAGTTGCTTACTTCTTTTAAGTCAGCTAGTAAAAACATGGATTGAAGATGTATTCCTGTCTTAAAAAACAGGTGGTGATGTTACCATATATATCTGTCAGGTATAACTGACCTGCAAAGAGCAAATTCTGTGAGCTCATGCAGACAGCTGGAAGGCAGCTTTGCTGCTGTCAGTCCTGCATGTGTGCACGTGCAGCAGGGTTGATGCAGAGAGTGAACCTGTGCAGGCCCCAGCATGGCTGTGTCCCATGGGCTCTGTGCGTGTGAGTCCACTGGGAACTATCCATCACCTTTGAGTGGCTCTGGTTGCCCTTCAGTCTTGACAGCTGTCAGCCTTTTCTTCGAAGTTTTAGAAGCATTGCTCAAATGTCCTCAGGCATTGCTTCAGCTTCTGGGATTCTCACTTCCAAAATGTCCATGGTTTCCCCAGCCTCGTCTGTGCTTGATTCAAAAAAGTTTTGATGGCATGACCCCAGAGCAGAAGCTGCAGCATACTGCAGCATTTTTATGAGATTGCCAAACACACCTCAGTTTGGAGACAGCTTTGGAAACAGAGATCCACTGTAAGCTAGGCTGGCTTTTCTGGCTTTTTTTTTTTTTTTTTTATTTTAATGTATCACTGTCATATGATTTTTTTGAAGTTCATTATGTGTCATCTGAAATCTTGCTTAAAAGAGTTGCCTAGTTGTATACTTGCTTTGAAATCTGTAGAACTATAGATAGATAGCTGTCATTTCCAGACATGGCAAGATTACTATAGTTCATTGTTGTCAGTAGCTATTGTGTGCAGTCAGGATGTCCTGGGGAAAGAGAGTGCGTGGTTTAAAGTTGACGTTAAGTACATCAGCATTCCAGTGGTGGTAAGCTAGAAAAAAGCTGGTGGTATTCTACTGAATTACTAAGAGATTAGACTAACCTGTTTTGGGAGAAGTGAAAAGAAGTAAATCTGAAAAATCCGAGATTTGTTATTCCTTTTGTGATGGATCCTGAAAAGAAAGGATTTCTCTGGCATATAAAGTGTAAAGCTTAGCAAAACTCTTCCTGGAACAGGAAGGCAGAGTGAAACAGACTGCATTTCTTTAGGGAAAGGATCTCTCTATTAATGCCTTGTTAACTAAGTGTAAGAAGTGCTCTCTCTCCAAAGACACTGTGGCTGATGGATATACGAATGTTTCAGCGGTAAGTGCTTTGAATGCACAATTTTTCCTAATTCCTTCTAATTTTGAAGTAGTTTCCATTTCATGTTGGCTCTTAAATGATTTTTCCAGTCATTAGGGGCTGGTAATCAATAGGTCTCATTGTGACTGTTGTTGCTTAATTATTTGGAATGTAAAGTTTAGACTTATACACAGCATTATTTCTGGAAAGTCGAGGTTTTCAACTAACCTGAATTCAAAAAAAAGAAATCCAATGCTGTTCACAAAGTTATTTTTAAAAAAAGTCATCTGTGGAGCTTTATGGAGTCTCATTTCAAACAAAGGTGCCAGGGGCATTTTTTTGTGTAATTACAAAGTGTAGCTGAATGAAGAGGTAGGAGAAGCTGTAATTTAGCAGTGAACTGTGTCAACAGAGACTGGTAATGTTATTGTAATACGCGGTGATTGTTTTTTGCTGTAGGCTTATTACAACATTTTTTCGTATCTGCAAGTAATTATAAGAGAAGAGTATGTATTTTCTGTAATGGCCTTGTATTGAAATAGTTGTTATAAGATCAAGTTCTTGATCAAGTCTGTTGACATACTGTGTAAAAAGGAATGGATTTAACTGTGTTACTTTACTGGTTAAAAACTTTTCCTTTCACAAAGGAAGTCTAATGGGGGAGCAGATTACTGTACTTTCTTTGTTTGTTACCCATTAGTATTTAGGCACCTGGCAGGAAGTTTGAATACTTTTTAAGATTAAAGCCTGTTAATTTGCTGAGAAAATTTGTATAGAATGGGCAACATTTTAACAATATTTTATTTTTGCTATTTCTACAAGTCATTGTATTCTATTTGTACTTGAAAAGTAAGGAAGACAAATCAACCTTGCTACATTTTGCAAAAAGTGATGTGGGGTAAATACCTGTGTCATTGCAGTATCTCTGAAATAGTTGTGAGCATGTGTGACTTAGACACCTAGAGAATTAAGAATATTGCATTGCTTAAAAAAATAAACTTGAAAAAAGTAAATTGGAAAAAATTAAATTAAAAAGAAATACTAATATGGAATTATCATTTCTCATAATATAATTCTGAGAAAAACTTCCATCCAGAGGGTACAGCTTCAGCTCAAACGAGTGTATACAGCTTTTCTTCAAAAAAATCTCCCAGTCACCATTGATTAGGGAGTTAAGTTGGAAACAGACAAAAATGGTTGTGCTTTTTGTCTTCTCCTTTCTCCCTCCCTCTTCTTGTTTAGTAGTTGTTAATAGAAGCTCTGGGTGAATCATTCTTGTCTCATTATTCCGGCTTGTCATGGAAGCATGCTAAAGGCTGTGTAGAGCGGCTAAATACTTGATCACCACTTTAAACCATCTTGTTTGTCCAGCAACACTCTTCTTCTCTTCTTCCTCTTTGGGACCACCAATAGTTATGCTGAGTTTCTTCCCCACTTTTAACAGGAAAAACTGAGGGGCTTTTGCCAGACAATGGAACTAATAATTGAAAGGTTTTGTAGTGGACACCACCTTTTGGTAGCTTTCTGCTTGCCTGCACTCAAGCCAGAAGTGCTGCGTTCTGGATTGCATAGAGCTGAGGAGGCACCCCCACAAGCTACTGTTCCTATTTGGGATGCTGAGATTTCCACTCAGAAAAGAAACAGCTTTTCCAAAATCTGACTGCATGTGTGAGCTGCTTTGTGGTGCTGCTGCTGCTTTGTGATTTGACTCTAGTTGGTAAATGACCGTTTTTGTCATCCATGCATTACCAGCATTTCCACACAAAGCTGCCCCTTCAGTGGGAAGATACAGGAAGAGCATGAGTAATCTGATTTTAATGTGGGAAGCATTTGGATTGCGGGTTTTTTTTTCCTTTAGTGTTTACTTTCTTACTAATATTTTTTAAAACTGTGGTTTTTTTTTCAGTTGCTCAGAAAAGCATAATGTTGCATATTTTATAGGAGACTTTGTGTATACGATTTGTCTCCAGGCCTAATAAACTTGCTTAATAGACCCCACCTCTCACCCTTTGCTTTTTTTTTTTTTGTAAGCTGTGAACTTCAAAGAAGTTAATGAAGAAAACAAGAGAGAGCTCTTCAGTGAAATATTTTCTTCCATTGAAACATTGGCATTCACTTTTGGAAACGTGTAAGTTGGAATCCAGAAGTTTTTAAAGAAATCAATGGAGCTGAATCAAATTAAGACTCAACAATAAGAAAAGCTTTAGTTTTCCTTTGGACAACTGTTTACTGATAAAGCAATTAAAGTTTGCTGCATCTAGAACAATTTTACTGGTTTGGGTCTTTTTCTTAATAAGGAAAGCTAGGATGGTATAGAAATTGCAGGGAATACAAGATGACTGCTAAAAATGGTTTGCGAAACTCTTAAAGGACTTAATAACACTGTCTAAATTTTTTAATTCAGTGATACAAAATTGCTTGGTGAGGTAAAGTAATGAAGTAACAGAATTCTTTGTTTTTCTGTCAGTGTTTCAGACTTCCTTATGGGAGATGTAGACAATGGCTCGTCATTGGGACTTCCTGTATCTCGGAGAAGTCGGGTAGGCTGAGCACGTTCTCTTGGAGTGTAAAATGATATCTGTTAAAGGGGCCTTCAGTTCCACTGAAACTCTGCATCATGGGGCTGGGATACTTGGAGTTTTGAAACAAGATTCAACCCAGGGAAAATGTGCATTCAAGTTTTCAAATACTTGAATGTATTCTCTCAATTCTAAATGATAGCGAAGACTTGACAGGGCTGACATTGTTTTTGAGGTTTTTTAATTGCTTAAGTGAAAATACATAGGGAAAAGTAAGATACTTGAATGATTGCTTGCTGAAGTAGGACTATTACCTGTTAAACCAAAGAGTTAATTACTTTTTTTTTTCTTGCTTTTAAAGACCAGTGTTCATGACAAAATGACCTTTTCTTCTTTCCGAGTCCACTTTGTGCTAAAACTGTTTGAACAACAATTCACTAAAAGAACTGCCAATTTATAGGTAGTCAAAGAAAAACACATTTTGAACTTCCCTTTAAACACTCTGAAGTTAAGACTGAAAAATGCTCAAATTCTGTTTTGAATTTTTGTGTATCAAGAAACAGGCTTGCAGGTAAATCTAGTAAAATTAAGAGTTACATGCAAGGAAGATACAATTGATAATTAGTGTGTATTGCAAGCTAAGTTGTAACAAGATAAAAAATTATAGACTGTGCATTTTTTAAAGGCTTTGTTGAAACATACTTAACACTTAGCATTTCTTCACCTAGGCTTGTGTGCAGCAAGCCATGCAGCTACAGCTGAGTAGTCTTGTCAAACTCTCACTTTGTTTGATAATCCATCTTTCTCCCATACGTGTTGTTGCACAAATTCTACTTCTGTAGCTGCGACAAAACTTATCTTCATAAACAACATGGAGGAAAAGTAGGCTATTCAGAAAACTGGTTCCAGCAAACTTCAAATTAGGTCACTGATAAAAAGTATGAAATGAAATAGCATAAACCCAGCATCTCATGTAAATTAAATGAGATTATTTGAAGAAGTACTGGTTCATCTAATTGGTTCACCAGCAGAAGAAAGGTGCTGAATTTGCCAACATTTTAATCTTGAAGTGATTTGCATTGCAAAAAAAGCTTCCTTGCGGAAAGACATGGTCTTATGTATTGTACTGTAAAGTGAATGATTGATTGTCTAAAAGATCACTCTTCTGAATGTAGGGGGAAGGCCAATGGGAAATTTGAATATAGCAAAATGGAAAATTAATTCCATTCTAGATGCTTCAAAAATCCACCACTTATATTTAAAACCTCGCTTTTGTAATATCTCCTGATTTTCCTAATGTGAAGGTGAACAATTATAAATTTTGGAGCAGGCAGGGTAACATAGTTCAGTTTCTTAGAAATCTGTTTTAAGTGAATTTTCATTTAGGCAAATAAATACCCATGTAACAGGTGAATCATTTCACTTTGATTTACAATTCAGAGAGCAATTTGGAGGCTAACTAAAAGTTGAGTGTTGAGAGGAGTTAAATGCAAAATATTTAACAGCTGTATAAACTTTTTCTGTAGTTGTGTGTGTTCAGTGATCATAGCAGCTAGCTGTATTTTAAACAGAGCATAACATTTTGGTAGAATTTAACATGTAAATACTTTGAGAGTTGATTAAGGAGAAATATTTTAATTACCTATTTACTTAGGGACCTCCCTAATTAAGCTGATGAGGATGGCTCCGAGGAGGGGGGTGGGCAGTGCTGATCTTGCTTCTCTTGACTGCAGGGGAGTCTACATTCTTTACTTTAGGCATTCCACTTGGAAGCTTAAGTTAAATGATATGTATACCCCCTCTTAGCAAATGTAATTGTTCTCATTTTAGCTCTTGTAGTTCAACCAGATGTACAAGGTGGAAGCAAAGATATTTTTTAATTAAAAACAAAAGCACTTTAAAACATACTGGAAGAGACCAGACAGACATGTCTGACCTTTCATTATTCAACAAGCTATTTGAATGCTGTTTGATGCTGTGCAGATCTGAGAGCATAATAAAGAAGAAGAAGAAAATTTTCCAAATGTGTAAAGAGATTTGCCTGTGTTAGGTGGAGAGTCTTCAGTAATGAGAGGAAAAAAGACAGAAGAGACTGGTTGAAGCTGGAAATGAAATCTATCTAGAAGTCAGGCATTAGGTTTTTGCTAGGACTACTGGGATGAGTCATTGGTTGCTTGAAGGGCAAGCTGTATGGATCATGTTCTGATAATAAGTTGTAGGACATAGATAAAAGCATTTTTTCAAGTTTTCTTCTAAAAATTGGTATTCCGTATTTCCAGTGGGTGAATGTAAAAGAATGAGTGCAGTTTGATTAGCTGCCTTAACTAGTGTGCCTGGTTTACTGGAAAGGAGTGAACAGTTTTCAGGACTGCAATGATTTAGGTCTTATACAATGGGAAATAATTTTTAGGACTGGAACTTAAAAGTGTATCAAGTAATTATAAATTATGAACGTTTGCTTATTATTTTTTCTTCCATAACAACTTTTAAATCTACTTGACGACAGTAGTATTTTATATAAAATCTGAACTAAATCTAGGAATGTTCAAGCATTCTCTGCAATCGAATATTGATCCATTGCTAAATTCAGATTTTAGGGTTTTTTAATGGTTTAGCTGGGGACAGCTTTGGATAGATTTCCCACCTGTTCTGGAAAAGCCCTTCCATTTTATTGAAATTCTTATATTAGACAGCTGCTGTAACAGTATTGTACTTCCTTAGGAATGAAGCAGCTCTTTGGGCTGTAGTTTGATTCTGTTTGATGATATTGATAATTAATACCTGGCATGTTTTGGTCTATGGAAAAGGTGCTTTTGCTGTGTAGTAAACAATGATTCTTGAGGGATCGTAAATCACACAAAAATCCCTCAAGAATCATTGTTTACTACACATTTACATTTAAAAATCCCAACAAACCAAAACTATTTTTATCATTGATAACTGTGCTTCATTTTAGTGAATGTCTGAAAATAAACCAGGGCCAAAGTCTAAATGGAAACAAGCTGTTCTTGCAAAGCTTAATGGCACTTCACAGCTATTTCTTAGCCTTTGTTTTCTGTCTGCTTTGTGCTTCAAAGTTTTCAAAAGTAGTTTATCCTTTTAGAATTATGTAGGGTTTGATGTCTGTCTTTGTTTTGGTTTGGCTTTTAAGGGAGTAGTTGTTACAAAGTAAACTTGAGTTGAATTATTTGTAAGACTGCTGTAGACTTGACTGCAGCACAGGTCTTACAAATAATTCAACTTGCACAAATAAAGTGGTAGCAAAATGCAGTGAAGACAAAGGTAGGGATGGCATGATGTGCTAAATTCCTTTTATTATTGGATTACATTCTGTCAGGTTTTACTGATTGTCAGGGCTTCATTAGCAAGTGTTATTAGTCAGCTGTTGTGCTACAGTACATCCCCTGCAAGTAATCCTAACTTTATTCCCTTGAGGAAGAACTACAGGATTGTAATGGCTTGTAGAATGGTGTCTGTTTTATGTATCTGGCATTAGGTCTATGTGAAGTGTTTTTTAAAAGATGGGTAGGGATTTAAGAAAAGCTGGAGCTCACTTAATTGTTTAACAAATCTGGTTGCAATTTAACTCTTTCATCACAGACTTTTAGGATTGTTGATGTAAAGGTATATAATGATTCTTTGCTATTTATTCTGTCTCATTTGACAGCAATGGGAGTTTAAAAAATGATGTGCCTTAGATGAGAGGGAGTTACGGTGCAGATTTCTTAATCTGCACTGTCTGCAAAAAAATAAAGAGGCAGATAATGCCATTTATGTTGTTAGTTTTTGGTTCCAGTGAAAGATTTTCTTTACTAACTTAGTGTTTTGTTTCTTGTGCATTAGTCTTTTGAGAATCTTTCTGTGGAGTCTGGGGGTTCACTGCATGAAAGGGATGATATTCAAGGTAGGTCATTAATTTAACATTGATAAACACCATTTTGTATTTGTGGGGTTTTTTCTTCTAACATTTTCTAAGTAAGTTGCTTTGTCAGTTTTTTACACCTATGCTGCCATTACAACTTAACCATGAAAAAAAAAAAGCTATTGCAAAGGTTTAATTCCTTTGTAAATAATCAACTCAGGTTGCTTTGAGCAGGGGGGAGAGAGGAGGGAGAGCTAAGGCCTGAAGCACCTTCTGTGTGTTGTCATACGATTGGTGTTTTGTTGGGTCACTTTCTTGAAGAAAGTTATGCTGACCATATGACTACTCCAGATAAAACACTATGACCCTTTAATTTGTTCTAAAACCTCTGTCAGTCCTGTTTAGAGTCAACTAGCATTAAAGACCAACTCAAGATCAGAGCTGCTTAAGCATTCACAGTTGGCTAATACTGGCTTTGCTCTCAGTGTGTGGTCATGTCTAAAAATCACTTCTTTGTGTGGGATGCTTTATTTGCAGGACATCTTCGAGCAGAGGAGGTTGATAGCATGCTCCTAAGAAATGACAGTGGAATTGAGTCAGCTCTGTCCTATGCTAAAGCATGGTCAAAATATACCAAGGACGTAGTCGCATGGGTAGAAAAAAAGCTTAGCTTGGGTGAGTGGCTCTTTCTGGCATTTAATCAGCTTTGTCATGATGAAATTAAATCTGTTGTCAGGCCTCTGTGCTGCAGACTGTCAATAATGTGATTTCTAAATTAGTAGCTGTTCCGCTGAAGTGGACAGAGCTATCGTGCATTTCCTATAATTAAAGGCCTGAAACAAAGTGAAGGTGGACCCCTCTGTTTGTTAAAGGAAGGCTGTAAAAAGCATTTAGCATGTGTTAGAACTGTTGTTGTGTTATAATGTAAACAGTAACGGTGAAATTTTTTTAACAGAAGTGGAGTGTGCTAAAAACTTAGCAAAAATGGCTGAAACTGCTAAAGCTGTTGTTGGACACCAGGTGAGTATACCTTAGGGGTTTTATCTTAGTCTTAAATCTTTATTGGATGGTTTGTCCAGGAGTAAAACTCTGATGTTGAGGAATGGATTATTAAGCTGATACAGAATTGATCTACACTATAAAGCTGTGGCTAAAAAAATCTGCATTTTACGTTTTTCCATTTGTTAGGGAAATTTGTATGTATAATATTATTTTTGTTGAATATGCAGATCAGTTTTCACAATATTCTCTTTTCTGTCTAATATCTTGTATGCTTTGTAATTTGGACTTGTAGACATTTTTCCCTAGTAAAATGCATCACAGATGAGAAATTAGTCATTTTCTACATTCATACCTGACATTCATATCTATTTTAGTAAATAATTTATGAAATTTAATTGAAAATCTAGGTCAGTTATACAGATACTTAGAAAGACACCTCTGTCTTACCTAGAGCATTAATATGTTTTGTGTAATTTTAGGATTATATGCCATTCCAGTCAATATTCATCAATGCTTTTCAAAATGATATCGAGAACAGTCAACTTTGGCAACAAACAGCTGCTGCTCTCCAATCTAATAAATTTGTGCAGGTATGTTTAAAAGAAGAAAAAAATATATAATTTTATATGTAAAAGAACAAACTTCTGGCCTTATATGCCTTTGATGTACTCCATTAATATTTCCTATTTAGCCTCTTCTTGGAAGGAAAAACGAGTTGGATAGACAAAGGAAAGATATCAAGGATCTTTGGCAGCGAGAACAGAAAAAAATGGTTGGTAATTCTTTCATATCTAATAGTTCAGTCTAGAATTCTTCAAAAGGATGAACCTTTCAAACTAGGCTGTTATGCACTTACATTCACATGTAGCCTCTAGGGTTTATTGAAAGTAGATGTAACTGTCCATTTCATGGCAGTCTGGTATTTGTAAGAGGTTTTCTTTCAATGACTATGTACTCTTTACTGCGGCATACAGACCTGTGCATAAGTCTCTTTAAATGTCATGTTAAATAACTGAAAAATTAATGTTGTTTGTTCTTCTGCTTTTTCTTTTGCTGTATTCTGCAGCAAGAGCTGGAAGCTGCTCTAAGAAAAGCCAAGTTGCTGTATACACAGCGTCAAGATGAGTATGAAAAGGCAAAATCCTGCACTGCTCGTGCTGAGGAGGAACATCTTAGCTCAAGTGGAAGCTTTGTGAAAGATTTCAGCAAGCAACTGGAAAAAAAACGAAGGCTAGAAGAGGAAGCTCTTCAAAAGGTAAAGAGGTTTAGTTCCTTGCTTTTAAAGTTAAGTCTATACTGATTTTATTCATGCTTTCCCACAGAGGGTATTTCAGTAAGTTGAGTGCACATTTTAATTTTAATCATGCTGTGTTCATCTGGGTTTTATCTTAAAAGGGAATCTCAAATACAAGCATATCAAGTGGAGCTCTTTCTCGCATCTAGTATCAAGACCTGTAGTCCATCAACTCTTTATACTTGTGTTTTCTTTAGGCTGAAGAAGCCAATGAACACTATAAAGCAAGCATGGCAGAGGTTGAAGAAAAAAGAAATGATTTGGAAAGCTTTAAAAGTGATGTTTTAACACAGCTTCGGGAGCTGATTTACCAGTGTGATCTTACTCTTAAAGCTGTAAGCACGGTTTTTACAATAAATTTTGCACTTAATATATGTTAAAACTAAGAGAGAGCCCCATTTTAAATAGAAAGCTTTCAAAGGACAGATGTTAAGCCAACAGAAAAAGAAGGAAAACTTTTATCTATTTGTGCTCTCTTTCTGGTAGATGTTTAAAATAAAAAGTGTGGGGGTCTTGAATATTTCTGGGTGTTTCATAAGCTGTTGCCTTGAAATCACCCTGACTGCACAATGCTTATAAAACATCTTTTCATAATTTTGATGGCAGTAGTATTCCTCTGTTGCCTAAGTGTACAGCTTTCTTTGCTTTGATTACTGCCTTAGCAAAGACGTTTGGATCAAGGCCAGATTGGATATTAACACGCTTGGGCCCTGATGGCAGTCTCAGTTACTGCAGGAGCCATTGTGACTAGTAGAATGTACTAATTTATTGTGTGTAATAGGGAAGTGATGGTCAAAACTGCATATTACATGTAGTACAATTAAAAAAAAGCTTGAAGAATGTAAGAACGCATTATGCCAAGAGATGTTCAGGGGGCTTTGTTTGGCTTTTTTGTTTTGTTTGTTTAGATGAGACAATGACAATTTAATGCTGGGGCAGGGAGGGAAAATAAAACATCAGACTTAACCCTGCTTCACAGGCAGCCCCAAAGCCAGCCCATAAGAATGGTAGAAAGTATAGACAGATTTGTCAGTTCAAGTATATTTAAATTGCAGACTACTTTGCAACCTGAAAGCTGATGAAGCAGCTATGCAGTGTCACCCCTTTTCTGGTCTCTGGCACGTAATAAAATCATTTAGAAGTGTTATTTAATGTAATGAAGAAAGTGTTCAGTTACTCTGTCTGCTGGGAGTATTGTCTCAAGACAATATGGAGCTCACCTGGGTTTGGAATTCCAGCTACTTTATCATTGTAGCGATGACTAATACTTCCTCCAGAACATGAAAAAAGCCTTTTTGATAGCCAAAGTCCTTGCTGTTTATCTTAGTCAGCCCAAAGTGAGAAGCAATTGGAATTGCCTTTGCTCCTGGGAGGATTCAATAACCTGGAGAGGAGAGAAATGCTTGTGTCTCTATTACAGATGAAGTTGTGCAAGTCCTCCAGAAAGTCAACTGCAAAAAATAACATGTTACTATTTTCTAAAAGTTTTCTAGCCTTATTGTTCAAATAATCTTTTCTTAGGGTATTAATTTGGGTTGAGCAAAGTGTAAGTGAAATATTTAGTAAATGATCTACAAATACTGAAAATGTTTTTTTCCCAACAGGCAACAGTTAACCTGTTCCAGCTGCAGCATGCTCAGGTTGTATCTCTGCCAGTTAACTGCCAGTCCCTCTGTGAGAGTGCCAAACTCTATGACCCTGGTCAGCAGTATTCAGAGTTTGTGAAAAATTTGCCAAAGGATGGTGTTCCTGTTGAATCAGGTTGTTTTGAAGCCCAGAGTTCCCAGGTTGATGGGTAAGTGCCAAAGTACTGGTAGCAACTGCTTGGTTTAGAATGCAACACTAGGCATCTGTATTTAACAAAAAACAACATTTTTGGAGGAAATAAAGGAATCCTGGTCTTTTACCATGCTTTACTATTCTCTTTGTCTCATCTTTTAGGTAGTAGATTATATATATGTTGACATTAAAACCTGCCTCTGAATTCTAAGGCAGAATATAATTTTACATAATAAGACTTGTTAAAACATTGACAATTGTTGTGCAAGACTCGACTTGTTACTGTTTTAATGTAGATACTGGTTAACACAAATTTGGACAAATTTAATACAATTTTGGACTCTGTAGTGTTGTGTGGCAGTAGTACTTGATAATCAGTTTAGAAAGTATGAAGAGGTAGTTTTCCTCTTCAACAGGCCTTGCTGCTACATATAGTAGCTTCTTTCATACTGTTTACATTTGGCAACTTTTTGGCAGGAAGTGTTTCTCGATTTCCATCTCATGCTATGTGCCTAAAAAAAGCTCAGAGTCCATTTGTAGGGACATGTTATAAATTAAATTTTTTTTTCTAATCTGTATTAAATGTGAGGTTTTACTGTTAAACTATGAAAGATCCAGCTAATGTGGAAGTAAAGGCTTCAAGACAAAGACAGCTCCTTTTGTCTGCATGCCAAACGCTTTTCTACCTTTAATTTGTTGTAAAATAGTCATCTTGGCACTAAAGCAGCAGAATATCCATTTCAATCTGTGTGTTTCACAGTTCTACAGGAAAGCGTCGTCATCGTTTTTCAAAAGGAAACTAAATACAAAAAACTGAATGCTTGAGTCAGACTTCTACCAACAAAAGACAGGAAATTCAAAGTTTAAGCTGAGATTCTTAATTCTTGTCTGTAAATTTCCTGTCTTTTAAGACTGATTTAGGCTATACTCATAAACTTTGACTTAGGGGGATTTAACTATGTAGCTCCCTGAGAAGCTGATGAGCATGAAATTTCCAGCACTTAGTGTGCTCTCCCAGCTATTTACTGCTTGACGTTTATAGGAGTTTTTTCTCCTCTCTCCCCACCTTTTGTTTTCTTTGTCACAGCCTTGTGATTCTTCATGTACTTGATCATTTCTATTGTTTGAGTCTGCATTAATTTAAGGGACAGTTCTTTGAACAAATGCAAATTTTAATGTTTTCAGTCTCTGTTTCCCTTAAGCTTGATAGGGTAGAACTGATTAAGGAACAGCTTCCTGACTGCTAAACTTGGCCAGCAGGCCATTTTGTCCCCAGGGTGCTTCAGTATTTTACATTAGTTACTGTTAGCAGTATTCTGTCCTTAGTGTGAGAGTGGATTTTCAATATTGATTGATGCTCTGGGAGCTTCACCCTGTTTTCTGTGCATTGAAAAAGCACAGCATGTGAACACTTATATAGGTGTTTTTAGGTGATGGTCCTGATGGCTGCTCAGAGAATCTTTTGGAAAGCATAATCATAGAATGCAATGGCTTCTGAATTATTCTTACCTTCAGATGAACAGATAGGCTGTTTTTTCAAGGTCTGCAAGATAATGTTCATAACATCATGCAGAGATGTGGAAAAGCTGATTCTCTCTGGGTTGAGAGAAAACATTGTGAAATCTCACATATTTAATTGAAAATAAATGGCCACCCTTCTTTTTCTATTTTTCTTTTTAAATTTTGGAATTAAAATTAATTATGAGAATGACATGTCAGAAATGTATGTTCATGAATAGTCATTAAGTGTAGCATTTTTGGTTCCCAGGGATTAAAAAAATTCATTACTTTTCATTAAATTCTGTCTTACTCATTCTTCAAATTACCTTTTTCTTTCTGAAGGGTTTTTAATAAGCAATCAACAAACAGCGTCCATACATCCCATGGTAACTTATCTCAGTGTTCAGGAGATTTTCCTGCTCAGACATTAGATGATGTGGGAAGCCCTGTTTATCATCGTTCACAAAAGGTTAGAGAGAAGAGATCTTCCAGCAACACAGATATTCAAGGTAGTTCTTCTCTATTTCTTTTGGAGCTCAGTCTCTAAATAAGTAAATAATTTTTTTTAAAAAGCTTGGTGTCTCAGTCAGAAATGTAACACTGAAGGGTTAAAAGTTCAAAGCCTGTAAAACATTCTGTTCTTGAGCATAATAAGGACAAATGGAAAATTGCCTGTATGCATACCTAGATCCTTTGACAAAAAAGGTGAGATGCAATTCAAACAGCAAGTACTGTCAAGCTCAGTGGACTAAACTCTTTCAGTCAGCTTTAGAAATTGAAGTCTGTTGGTTTTGTAGCTTCCAAGTTGACTGCAGGTCTTCTGCAAAAGCACAATTGTTGAGTTTCTGAAATTAATTTTCTTAGCTCCTGAAGCTTTTGCAGGAATATATGCCCTGGGGATTTTCACTATATTGCATGTTCATTTAACTTGTGCAAGTTTTGAATATAATCATAGTCTTTAATAACAAAAATGTAAATTTTGTCTTTGACATTTGGAATTAGCAGTTTTTCTTTTCAAAAGCAGTGCGAGGGCCACCACCGTTCAGATCATGGTCGGTTGGCAACCAGAGTGGAGGTATGTGCAGTGATTCTGAAAGTGCAGGAGGGAGCAGTGAGTCACGGTCCATGGATTCTCCATCTGCCAGCCCAGGTACAGCAACCCTCACTGCTACACTCATCTGAAGTCTGTTCCCTGCACTGTTTTGCATTAGTGAAGAATCATTGTTAAATAAGCAAGTATTGAGCAGAGCATGTAATGAAAAATGCACAGTTGGGTGGAACTGATACAGCTTCCTGAACATTTTTCTCATCTGCTAGGGGATTTTAAAAGACGACTTCCCCGAACACCTTCCACTGGGACCATGTCATCTGCAGATGATCTTGATGAAAGAGAGCCACCATCTCCTTCAGAGTGTGGTATGTTGTTTCCATAGCTGAAGTCCCCAGAAGATGCTTATTGTCAGTGTGTGGCTTTTCTTTTTAATGTTCTTAAGAAAAGAACTTTAACAAGGTGTGATTGCCAGCAGCATTGTTTTTCAATGCAACGTGCATCCACAAGAGGTTGAGAGATGAAGAATAATGTTCAAGTCATTTTAATGAAGTGGTGCAAAATTGTCTTACATGTTTAGATTACAGTATGGGCCACCATAGAACATTTCTAGTGTCTTCACCCTCTTGAGGTAAAGCAAATGATCCACTAACCATTCCTTCCTCATATTTGCATTTAAATGTAGCTGCAAGTCACTGAGTTACGTGACATCACTTCTAAATTTTGATGTGAAATGCACAAATACATAGACTGGATAAGTGGCAAATTAGAAAAGACTGGATCCAAATAGGGTAATAACTGACATTTTACCCTTTTCAGTGAAGATAAGCGAGCTCAGTAATGTCTGTCCCAGATTTGACCAGGCTGTTTCTAATTTTCTAAATGAATTTTGACTATATAATGACAATGTTGCTACAGGCATTGAAACCTAAATAACTGGATTATCAGAAATAGTTTTATGGCATGTCTTAAAAACTAATTTTGAGGTATTTGTGCCACTTGCTTAGTAAAGCCCTTAGGAAATTCTTTACCCAGTCCTTATTTCCTAAATTTATACTTTGCCTTCTAGGAATGAACCTGCATAAACAGTATTAATTCTGATCTAGACTTAAAGCATGGCAATATGTTAATGAACTTTCACTTGGAGTGGTATTGTTTAATCAGTGCTTGAGCATTTAAGAAGCTTTCTGGGCAATTAACTGAATGTGCTAATTTTAAGTTATCCGTAAAACAAAGGGGTTTGGTTCACAGTGTTGTTGATAGCATTTTAAGTAAATTGCCTGAAAAAATTTGGACACAAAAAAACCAGTTGCTATTCTTTTTAGTTTTAGAATCCTCTAGAAAATATTTTGGCATTGTTAGAGGAACTGAGAATCAGTGATTTTTTTTTTTTTTAATTTATTTTTATTTTATGTGGCTTCTGCAATGAGTGTATGTTAGTTCTTCCTTGCTGCAAAATACATTTTTTTAAGTATTTCAGAAACACTACAGGCCAAAATAAGTCATCTTTCATCTTCTAGCACAGGATTTTGGAATGTATAAAATTAAACTTCCATGAATTGTTGCCTGAGATGCAGGGCAGTTGCAATTAAATGTCCTAATATTTTCACATTGCCACAATACAGTAGAAAATGCAATACTTAAAAAGGCAAAAATGATTGTTTGATTCTGCTTTTACACAAGATTGTCTGATAGTTAATCTCTGTTATGTGAACTGCAACATAGTTTTGCCTCCATGTGATTGAAATGTTTTTGATTACTTTGATAGTTGTCATTACTTACAGACTTGTGTTCTGCAGCACAATTCTAAAAAAATCAAAATAACTACCACCCCAATAGTAGATATTAAAATGACTATAACAGGGAAATTCTCTTCAGGTTTAAATGATCTCACCTCTGAAACTGCAAATTCTCCAGGACCTTTCAGAAATGCTAATATGTCCAAAGCAGCACAAACACACAAACTACGGAAGCTGAGAGCTCCTTCTAAATGCAGAGAATGTGACAGCTTAGTGGTATTTCACGGAGCTGAATGTGAGGAGGTAAGTTGGAAATCACTTTTAATTGCCACTTGGGAAACTTGAATTATGTTTCTATATAAAAACTGGAGTTTGTGGCTCATATAATCACCATGCACTTAAAGCAGAGGCACACCACACTAATAAATTCTGTGTTTTGCTCACATATGGGGCTACAAGCAGCAGAGATATTTCTTATGGTGTCAGATTGTATCAAGCATGTGCTTTCTTGTTTCTTTCCGTGTAGTGTTCGCTTGCATGTCATAAAAAATGTTTGGAGACTTTAGCAATTCAATGTGGGCACAAAAAACTTCATGGAAGGCTTCACTTATTTGGAGTAGAATTTGCCCAAGCTGCTAAAAATATTCCTGATGGCATTCCTTTCATCATCAAAAAGTGTACGTCAGAAATTGAAAGCAGAGCACTGAATGTCAAGGTATGCTCAATTTTATTCATGCTTAAGTTTGACACAATACTTTAAAAAAAATTCTCTTAAGATTTTAATGCTGGCAGTATCATCTGTGTTTTACAATTTCCATTCAAATTGAAACAGACGTGTGCTGGTCTTTTAATTTTAGGGCATCTATCGGGTGAATGGAGCCAAATCAAGAGTTGAAAAGCTTTGTCAAGCTTTTGAAAATGGAAAGGATTTGGTCGAGCTCTCGGAACTCTATGCGCACGATATCAGCAATGTCCTCAAGTTGTATCTCCGCCAGGTAGGGAACTGAGAGTCAGATGGAAAACCAGAGTGCTGTAGTATATTTCTTCAGTACAATACAAAACAGCCACCCCTTTTCAGCAGGGCCTTGTATAACTGCAGTCTTTTTTTACACATGGAGCCTGTGACAAGGGCTGGGAAAACTGCTGGGATTGCAATATGTATTTCACATGGATATTATGGCTTTTTTAGTACCATATGCAGAACAAGCTTATGTTTGTCTACTCATAGTAGAACTTAATTTCTAAAATCTTTCTGATTAGTGAATTTGCCTGTCTTATGTGGAGTTTAAAAGATTCCCACATTCTTGCCTCTTCATGCAGACGGGTACTGATATATTGCTGTTAATACCTGCTAACACAAAGTCCATGAGTCCTGATGGTCATGATATTTCATTACGGAGAGATTATCCTTTTTTTTTTCTTCTAAAGAGAGCTTTAAACATTTGTGATTGAATTTTCTAAAACAGTTTCAATATCTAAATGAAAAAATGAATCTGGGATGTTGTCCAGTGAAATTCTCAAGTCACTCTGAAAACTTGTTAATCCTGAAAGAAATAATCCTTAGCTGCATGGTCCTGTCGTCTTCCTCACACTGGCTGTCAGAGATGAGCATTCCAATCCAATGATCATCACCATTAAGTGATTTTGAAAAAATCTTTTTTTTTTGTCCTTGAAATCTTCTTATTTCAATAAATTGTGATAAATGGTCAGTCCTGAAGCTATTGTAGGAAAGTGTTAGCAAAAAAAATCTGGAAAAAGGTGTAGGAAGGAGTATTTTTGTTAGCTGGGATTGGGTTTGAAAAAAAATGGAGATTAAGCTAATGAAAAAGGATTAAACAACGTCATCATCTAAGAAAATATGCTAGACCAGAAAAAGTTGAAGAAAAACAGGAAGGAAACAAGTCAAAACTCAGGTTTAAGTATGTTTCTGAAGTGTTTGTATTTCTTCAGCTTCCAGAGCCCTTGATTTTGTTTCGGCTTTACAATGAGTTCATTGGACTTGCAAAAGAAAGCCAGAACACTAATGAGGAGCTGGATGCTAAACAAGCTAGTCCCAAAGCAAAGACAAGACAGTCACTCTGTATTGAACTGAATAGGATCATCATTAAAATTAAAGATCTTCTGAAACAACTGCCTGTACCAAATTATAACACTCTTCAGTACCTTATTGGACACCTGCACAGGTAAGAAAATCTTTAAATGTAAACTGATGTTGAAAACTTAACTGCTACATGCTGTGTGCTAGGAATCTCTTGTACCTTTTTGATGACTGCAGCGGAAGAAGTCACATATACTTTTGAAGACACTGTTCTGTTGCTGGGTTGTTTTTTTTTCATGTAATGAATTCTCAAGTGAGAGAAGGATATGAAAGGGCAATAAGGCAGGGGAAGCATTGGCCTCCATTATTTTTGGTACTCTGGTAGCATTGGGATCACCAGTAATTAGTGTCACATGTGGGGATCTAAATATGATTTAAATTGTGATGTAACAAAGATAGGTCAGTGATTTGGTGGCTATTGAAACCTTGTATCATGTCTCTTAATAACCATGTTTCAGTCACATTTCACTTCCTTTTCCTCCAAATACTGGTTGGTATGATGATGTACTAAACTGATGATTACCTATAAAAATGGGTAATATTGGGCTATAGCTGTATTATTATTTAGAATTAGAGACGTTCTCTTCCCCAACCCCAGAAATGCCAAATAGCCAGAAATGACTTGAACAAATAAGACATAAAACACTCTGTGTGGGAAGTCCAAGCCACTGTTAATGTGGTCTGCACTGAAGATTCTGCCTGCTAAACCCACTTTCATTTTTTTATTGTCTCTTATCCTCTTAAGACATAAGATAGTATTTTAATATCAAAAGTATTCCTGAAGTAATAAAATCCTATCATTCTTGGCGGTTTCATTTGGTTTGGGCTTTTTTTTTCCCCTTTTCATGCAGAGTTACAGAACAGTGTGATGAAAATAAAATGTCAGCCAGCAACCTTGGTATAATATTTGGCCCAACTCTGATCCGACCACGTCAAACTGATGCTACAGTTTCTTTGTCATCACTTGTGGACTACCCTTATCAGGCTCGGGTAGTGGAGCTGCTCATAACATACTATGAAAAGATATTTGATGTCGCACTGAAACCACTTCTGAGTGCTTCTCATGCTGAAGAAACAGCTGTTACGGTCAGAGTTGCTTTATCAGCAGATGAGAGGGAGCCACAGCAGCAGAGGAAATCGTTTGTTGCTGTAAAGGAAGTGAGTGACTCTTGTGCTGCCACAATGTTACCTGTGCCATCTTAACTTCTGTGTTAAATGCTGGAGCATTCCAGAGCACATTTCTGATAAATCTTTGTGGAGTTTTTGATAAGGGGTGTGTTTTCTATTGTCATTTACTTCTGCTCTGACTTTTGTTAGCAGGGTATTCAAATCACTCCAAGTGAAAGAGCTTCAGAAACAGCTGCACTGTTTTTGGAATTGAAGAATTGCAAGAATACAAAAGAAACAGCAGATACATCTGTAACTGGTTAGTTTGCTGTTAACTCTGGATGTGGGTGAATGAGGAGCCCTGGATGCATCAGATTATAGTGCATGTAGCTCTGCAATACAGACAGAAGCAAGTGATAAAACCTGCTTGATACAGGTTATTTTTGTAAGAACAGAGAATGAAATATTTCTAAAGGCTTTTAAGAAATCTGTGTTTATGGAATTGGAGCTTAAAGTATTTAGTAAGGGAATATAACAGTGGTTTGGTTTCTCCCTTTTTTTAAAAACAAACCAAACAAAAAAGCCATAATTATGCTGTTACTGTTGATTTCTGGAATCCACTACAATGCTGTAAACTAATACACAGCAATTTAAGTATTTTGACCCCAGTTCCCCCAAAATGTGTGTCATTGCCACTCACTGGAACTAAATCAGAGGGCTCTGAAAAGAGTAATTATCTGACAGAATCATCAGAGCATTTTGGATATCAATATTTCTTTGTAAATTATAACATTTATATAAATAACATTTATATATAATTTTATATATAACATTAAATATAAAAAATTGATATCAATATTTGTTTAAAAACCTACAGGTTTACTAACCTAATTCTAACTTTAAATTTTTTTCTGTTTATCTGCCTATGCTACTACAGGGGTTTGTTTTAATGTAGGTATGATTTCACATACTTCATTTAGGAGTAAGTATACATAATTCCTTTGTACTGATTTTCATCTGATGTTACCAGACATCCTGAAACATACTAAAATTGAAAATACTCAGGGATGGCAAAGCACCAGCCAAAAAGTGAAGTATCTCTTTGTTTTCTCTTTAGTTCCAGCTGTACAACATGTGTTTTACTGCTAGTGAAATGCAACATTTGGTTAGAGTAGGCTATTGCTAGTATGTATACAAGCTATCCCTAAAAACTGTTAACCTGTTAAAATACTGACTAGCAAAGGGTCATTGAAGTCTTACCGACTTCTCTTTATACTTGGTGCAAAGATCCAGTCACATCTATTTGTGTGTTTCTAGGTGATGCTGTGAGTCCAGCTTCAGAGAAAGACAATGATCCATTAATTTCTCGAGGTGAAGACTCCTGTAAAATGAACTTAGTTCCTGTGAAACCCAACCGTCAGATTGCCAAAGTTCCCTTGCGGGCCCCAAGGACAAAGCCATCGTCTCGCCCTGTCAGCCTGCCCGTAGACAGAATACTTCCTCCATGTGTTTTGAATGAAAGAAATTCAAGAAATGCAGGGGCAGTAAGTTCAGAGAAGCTGGGCAGAAGCCCTACTATTGAAGAAGTCTCAGAGGTGAAGACACTCCCTGCTGTTGATACCTGCTGCAGACTCCCTTCTTACAACACCCAGATGCTGCGAAAAACTTGGGACAAGCAGTACAAACAGTATGATATCACAGCAAGGACAGCAATGATCATGACTAACGTGCCCCAGGAGATCCGAGCACTTGAGAGTGGAACTGCAGGTGCTTTATCATCCCCGTGCAGCCTTGCTAACAATTCAGTTAATGCCATTCTTCCTATTAAGCCATATTCTGTTGTTGGGTCAGGAAGGACAGCAGCAGAAGAGAATGGCCCTGATGTTAATCCTCTTGCTGCCTTTAGGGCGCCAAGGACATTGCAACCACCCCCAGGGACATTTTATAAACCACCCTCTAACAAATCAAAAGAAAATGAGGATGGTTCTTCTGCTGATGCTTGTGCACGAGCCAGTTCTAGCTCTGTGCTCCCCCAGGATAATACTGTGAAACCGGCTAGGAGCTCTGCACTTCCATCAGTTGATGCTGAACAGAACACAAACGAACAGAAGTCTAGCTCGGAGGATATTCATCCCACAGATCTGAAGCCTGCTTACCATAGACTGAGACCAAAAAGGATCCAAGAACTGGAACACAGGGAAGCTCATTTTGTATAGGATGCAAATTCCTCTTGGACTATTTATGCAATTCATTGATGTTGCCAGTGGAGGCTTCCCTTTGCCCCTTCACCCTTTGCCTTCCCTTGAGAATCCCACTTTTGTGCCATATTGGAGTTATTTTTATATATGCCGCATTTTAAAAATGGGGGGCAGGCCTGGGGAACTGTGAATTAAATAAGTCAAACTTCTTGTAGTTCAGTAGCTTTCAATAAAGATATAATACATTCCAAGTCTAGATACAGTAATGGGTTCATTGAATAAGACACTGAGCTTCATTTCATTGTGTGAAATGGAGTGCTTATTCATAGAGAAACAGCTCTATTTCTTAAAAGATGTTATAATAAAAATGGAAGGTTTAGTGTTCACTGTCTAAGCATAAACCAAAGCTTGTGTCTTGTTCTGTAAAAGCATTTGTTCATTTTTCTAATCTGTGCAATTAAAGCTTTGCTCTTGAACAGGCTTACATATTGGCCAGCATGGCCATAATTATGTATCATATGTGTATATTTTAGGCAGACATGGTTATCTGTTGCAGGTTTTCTATGTTGTCACTTTAATTTTTTTTTGTACAGCAAGGATGCACTTACTGAGCTTTACTATTCAGAAGCAGCAGTCAATTCACATCTGGTTTCTTGTGTAGCTTAGCGAGTGGGGAATTGTGCACAGCCTGTTTCATTTGGGTGCCCTTCAGGACACACTCAGTTGCTGTGGTGCTGTCTTTCCCAGGTGAATGAAAAGGCAGTGATTTGCTTGCCATAGATCAGTTTTACCACTTAACCTGGTGTAACTGAAATGAAGAGCTTTGTTTCCAAGTTTCAGTGAAACAGCTAAAAATAACCAAAAGTCAGCATTAGTAGGTGCATCTAATGGTTTTCACTTTGTATTAAATGGTTTTTATGTGTACACTGTGTTATATTTGCTTTAAAATATATTAACGTGTTAACATTTCAGTGACTCTATGGCTTCTATATCTGGATTTCTTCTAACTTATTAAAATACAGATGTTGGCCTTTGCAATAGTGTTAGTACTCTCCTGCATCTGTCTTCTGGGGTTAGGGGGTAGCATGCTTTTCTTGATGGGATTACAACTGGCGTGACTGTTTCTTGCATACTGTGGAGTACAGTTGCTTTGGTATGGTACTTTCTACTGATGTAAGCACCAAGGTAACTCTCAAAGGACAGCAAAGATGAAGAATCACTTTTCTCTTTCTGCAACAGGAAATACACTGGGCTTTAATACACCATTACCTTTGCCAGTCTTCCCAAAATACCACAGATCAAGTCCCACGCTCTGTTTGCTGGACGTAATCTGATTTTCATTTCCAGAACTAACAACACTAGACTTTGATTCCTTGTTGCATTTCCAGAAGCAGGGCTTGCACTCTTGGCAAAGGCCATCCTATCACTGGATGGTTCTGGCCGTGCTCAGGGTCATTTCTTTGGGGATCTGCCTCTTGCTGCAGAAAAGCTGAAAGTCCAGATGCTGCTGTCTGCCCAGACTGGTGTTGGGAGTTGCATAACAAAATATATGGAAAGGTTTCTTGACATAGATGAGAATTTGTTCTACTTTGACAGTGGAGAAGAGGACTTATATGTACCCCACACAACAGGTTAATGAGTCATTAAAGACAGTGTAGCATAATTTCATAGCACAGTTGTGAAAGGATCAGTATTGATTAGGACCACAGGATAGCAAAATAATTTGTGAATTATTAAATTTTTTGTCTCATATTTAAG
>JAHLSL010000008.1:16863236-16961100 GCA_025920805.1 Petroica traversi | reverse complement strand
CTCCCGGAGCCTTCCCGCCGGCCCGGGGGCAGCGCGGCCTGCGGGGGAGGCTGGACAACGGCGGCTTCGGGGCCGCTCTGGAACTTCTTCATTTGTCAGTTTTCGTAAACGTTTGCACAGTGGTGTCACGGCCGTTTTGTGTTTGGACCCGCACGCTGAGGGCCCCCCGCCCTGTGAGGGCTCTGTGAGGGAGCGGGGCCGGCGGCTGCTCGAGGGGCTGTGAGCGGAGCTGTACGCCTGGTGGAAAAGAGTTTGGTTTCTTTTGCAGCTGGAAATGTGTCTGATGGCCCTGTTGTTTGTTGTAGTGCAGATTCAGATGTCTCTCCGTCTTGCTTTGAAATGGCGTCGCTCCACTGGAGCTGCAGGGATCCTACCCACCTGCCCCAGGTGACAGGCTGTGGGTCACGCAGAGTGCCAGAACCCTGCAGCTTGAACTCTGGGGAGGAAACCTTTTGCTGTCAGATTTGTTTGGTAATTGTATTTTCTGAAGTCGTAATGCACTGCCTCATCCCTCTTAAAGCTTTGGCGGAGTACCGACCTCTATAAGTCGCTGACCTAATTAGTCATGACAGCTGTTTGTTTAGTAGGATCTCTGATGCTACCAGAACTAGCCTTCTGAAACAATCTTCTCAAATACGGGGTTTGTTCAGATCTGGAAAAAAAAATCAGAAATGTCAACATCCTAGTACAGACTTCATTGTGCATGGGTTCGTCATATTGGATATTTGAGAGGATTTTTATTCATTAGTCCTTAACTCGCAGATTGAGCTGTTCTGTATCAAGCAGGGGATTAAAACAATCTCATTACAACTGAGCAGTGTTATTCTGCAAGTGCTAACTGCATTTAAGATATGAGTTTCTTTGCTGCCAAGCTGAACATTCCTTCAGAAACCTTTCTCTTTCAGCAGCGCTCATACACGAGGTAAGCTTTTGTGGTAAGTTTTCAAAGTTTTTGTTTCTCCTATGTAAGAAATCTGTGTTTTGCTTACAAATCCATGAACTCTTTCGCTTCCGTGTGGCAGAGGCCTAATGGAGCTAATCTGAAAGCTGACATAAAACACTCTGCAAAGGCAGCACACGCACGGTAACGTTGGTAACTTAGAGCGTGTTGGTACTTTTTGAGTGACTTTGTTGCACACCACTGGGTCTCACCGTACAGAGTGATCTCAGAGCACGCAAACTCAGTTCTGTTTGGGTGAAACTGAACTGGAACGTGTGCTTCAGCACCATCCCTGCTGTGCTGCAGCTTCTAATGCAGCTTCAGTCTGTGCCTGGAGCTTATCTGAAGTCCCCCTTAGACAAATAGTACGTGGGTCCAGGGTCCTCAGCACCCACTGTTTCACTACAGAGCTGCTGTTGTTGGGCCATCCCACTTGTCAATGTACACACGCTATGTTGGGAAAATAGAACAAACCCAATGTTTCGACTTCCCAGGAGGATTCTTTGGAGACAAGCCTTTCTGAATAAAATGTTCTGTCTGCATGCCCATTTATATTCATAGAGAGGGGGAATTCTTTTTCTAATTTAAAGATCCAAGGGACCCTTAGAAAGTGTTTCACTGACAGGTAGAAGAAAAAGCTATCCTAAATCCTCTGAAGTGATAAATGTTTGAGGAAGGTGAAATGCTAGGAAAATCCTCTCTCTTCTCAGGCCTTATGCAGCTGGATGACAGAACAGTGTCTATATGAAGTAAGCTGAATTATGTCTGAAGTAGAACACATGTTGTGTGTGTTTCCACTGCTTTCTTCTTGTTTATCCACAGATTGGGGTGCTTAGCCCCCTGCTGGGTTTGCACAAGAGTAGGATCTGTTTAAGATTCCACATTTCTCTGTGTTTGACATGGAAGAGTCTGATTGCGATTGTCTTTGATTCTTAGAAATACCTTTCAAACAGATGTTCCATGGGGCCTTCTCTTAGTCTTTCTGACTTTTTTTCATTTGATCCTGGTTTGACAGAACTTCCCATTCTTGTCCTTCAGGTTACTCCTTACTTACTTCAGAGGGAGGCCTCTGAAGTACATAGGAAGCATCTGAAAAGCTTCAGCTTGGGTTTTCCCCAGTAGTTTGAGATAGCTGTGTGCAAAACTTACCTTAACTCAGAAAGCCCCAACCTGTGTTTGTGTGGTTTTCTTTCCACACACAAAGATATATCTGTTTATTGATATAAGATACATTTATATGCACCCACTCCTACCGTTAGTCCAGGCAAAATTGTGTTAGGATTAATTGTGTTAGCTTTCTAGTGAGCCTGTGTTGAGGGACATGCTCTTCTACATGCATGAGAATGTCTCATGGGTTAGGAAATGCTTTTGGTGCTGGAAAACATTGTTGAACATTAGAAGTGTTGGCCCATGAGCACACCCAATTCACCTAAGTGTGCATATTTTCAAAGCTGTCCTTTCAGGTAATTTTTCAATGCTCCTTATTTTAGAGAAATATTTGCCTGTGGTACTGGAGAGATTACTGGGGATTTTTTTATAGGTTGGACAAATATAATTTAATCAGACGATCTTTTAGTCAAAAGTCAGGAATAAGCCTGGAAATAAGAAAACAAAATTCTGATATTTAAAACAGCTGTTAGAAGTATGGTGTATGTGTGTGAGGTAAGGGGATAACACAACACATGCCATGTGACCCCATGTATTGCACGTAGGTGCTCATGAAGCCCGTCACAGGGAACTTCTATATTATCAGATATCAGGCATAGTACAAGAACCATCACCAAATACCTACTTCCACTTAGTGCTTTCTTTATGTTCTCATACATAAATGGAATATCTCACGTTTTGTTGCTGCTGGCACCAAACTACAGATCTTTAGGAAATAACTAAATCATAGTGATAACTGTGGGTGGAACTACAGTGAAATTGTGCAATGTGCTCCATAAACTGGACTGTGTTTTCCCTTCCCATGTAAAGTGATAAGCCCTGCATAAGCTTTCTCTGTTTACTTCTGAAGATCCATTTGTAAAGCTAAAAAGCAAAAATGGGTCACAGGAGCAGCGGATGTAGTTGATCATAGAAAGCAAAATACACCCTACCATCATCCAATTGTGATGTAAAAAATCTAATTAGGAGAGATTAGTTTAATCTGTTAGAGCTGTTTTTACAAACATGTGGACAGTAAAAAGAGATCCATTTTCTTAAAATAACTTGCCTTAGGATTTTAGAGTTAAAATGCTTGTTTGCTGGATAAAACTATTAAATTACCTGTTTGCCTCATGCATAAGTGATAGGGTTTAAACACTGTGTGAAGCTGAGAAGCAGCAGCAGTGCTGGTTTCTCTGCTTTGCACTGCCATTAGTCAGAGTTGGCTTCTGTGGCTAATGAAGCGTTGTTTCTGTCTAGATTGAAGCAGGCTGGGTCTCACCTGTGATATGAACATATGTTCAACAGAAATTAGATCAAAGCCACTTGTAAAAGAGGAGGTTGCCATAGAGTCATAGAATAGAATCATTAAGGTTAGAAAGGACCTCTAAGGTCAAGGCCAACCTTTCATCAAAAACATCACATCAACTAAACCATTGCACTAAGTGCCATGTCCAGTCATTTCTTGGACACTTCTATGGATAGTTAGTGACTCCACCACCTCCCTGAGCAGCCTGTTCCAGTGCTTGACAACCCTTTCAGTGAAAAAATTCCTCCTGCTGCCCAGCTGAACCTTCCCTGGCACAGCTTGAGGCCCTGCCATCTTGTCCTGTTACTGGGAAAGAGGCCAATCCCCATCTTGCTCCACCCTCCTTGCAGGCAGTTGTAGAGAACTCAGGGGGTAAATTCTCCCCTGAGCCTCCTCTTCTCCAGACTAAACCCCAGCTCCCTCAGCTGCTCCTCACAGGACTCTCCAGCCCCTTCCCCAGCTCCACTGCCCTTCTCCAGGCTCACTCCAGCCCCTCAGTGTCTTCCCTGAGGTGATGGGCCCACAGCTGGACACGGCACTCGAGGTGTGGCCTCACCAGTGCTGAGTACAGGGGGACAATCCCTGCTCTGGCCCTGCTGGCCACAACATTCCTGATACAGGCCAGGATGGCACTGGCCTTCTTGGCCACCTGGGCATTGCTGGCTCATGCTCACCAGCTGTTGACCAGCACCCCCAGTTTTTTTGCCACTGGGCAGCTTTCCAGACGTTTTACCCCCAATCTGTAGCACTGCCTGGGATTGTTATGACCATTTGGCAAATGGGTGTCTCACTGACCAATATCCAGTCATCTGGGATCTCCCTGGTTCACCAGGATGGATGATAAACCATGGAGAGAGGCTTGATGAATTCTTTTGCCAGTTCCTTCAGTACTCCTGAGTGGATCCCATCCTGCTTCATAGACTTGTGTTTCAGTGGTACAGCAGGTCACTACCGACCTCCTAATGGGTTACAGGGGAGGTTTTCTGCTCCCCATCCCTGTCTACCAGCTCAGAGAACTGGTTGCATTGAGAGTAACCAATCTTTATGTTGAAGACTGAGGCAAGGAAGGTATTAAGTACCACAGCCTTTTCTCATCCTTGGTTACAACGTTTCCCTCTGCATGCAATAAAGGATGAAGATTTCCCTTGGCCCTCTTTTTGTTGTCAATGCATTTATAAAAACACTTTTTATTATTTTTTCACAGCGGTAGTCAGTTTGAGTTCTAGCTGAGCTTTTACCATTCTAATTTTCCCTCTGTGACCTAACAATGTCCTTGTACTCTGCCTGAGTTGGCTGCCCCTTCTTCCAAAGGTCAAAAACTCTCTATTTTTCCCTGACTTCCAGTGAAAGTGCCCTATTCTTCTTCCTTGCTGGCTCACCTTTCAACACATAGGGATGGCCTGATCCTGTGCTTTGTTATCCTTTGTGCCAGAAGCCAGGTTAAAGTGGGTGGTTTAGGTGGCATCTGTGTGCAGGGGCTTAAAGGCCCTGCAGTGGTGCTGGGAAAGAAGCAGAGTGCAGTGCTCTGCTGTCAGAGCTGCTCTGGGGAAAATCTAGAGAGTGCTAATAAAGTCAGTGAAGCAGTTTTCTGGAGGATTCTCATAGGTGTCCCCAAAGCTCTGTGAAGGGAAAAGAAACAGGCAAGCACTGCAACATACTTTAAAAATTTTTTTTAATAATGAAGGCTGGATTGTTGATAAGCTTCTACTTGGAAGGATACTCACAGGGAAGCTGTGACAGTGCTTATACAGAGTCATTGCCCAGCATGAGCAGTGGTGGGAGGTTTTGCTGCATTGCTGTTTTAGATGCTCTTTACAGATGAAAATCTGTAGGAAATTCAGTGTTCACTCAGTTCATAAGTGTAAGGGTCTTTTTCCGATTTTAGGAGAGTGTTGTTATCTATGTAAGTGAACTTATTTTTGGAAATTGAATTTCTTTCCATGCCTGTTCTCTTTCTGATTGCAGCAGTCTCAAGCCACCACTAATTTGATGAGCAGGATTCTGCCTGTAAAGAGTGAAGATCTCCACCATGACTAATCACTCCAGAAGTTCATGTACCTCCTCAGTCCAAGTGGAGTTCTCCACACATTATTACTAGGTATTATTATTTTTCATGCTTTTTTTTATTATAGTGTTTTTCTCTACTTAAAGTAGTGGAGCTTGAATCTTAACCACTCTAATCTGTTAGTTTGTCTGAATAATGCCCAGATAGGAAAGGATATTTCAGGATTGAAAATTAATTATTTTTTGTTTATTCTGTGCTTCTACAGGGTCTGAGGTTTATCTATCCAGTGTCTTCTCACTATATTATTTAAGCTCTTCTTTTCCTACAGTTTTGTCTCATGTTCACCTCTCTAATTTAGATTTCAAAGCAGTATAGAGTTAACTCCCTAAAGTTGTTCTGTTTAGGAGAGCAAGGTTCTTTCCTTTAGCTCCTATTGAAGGTTTTATAAACAAACCAGTCTGGGGAGAACAAGTGTATCCTTATTCTTCCTGCAATTTGAGGTGATCCTAAAGTGTGTCTGATGAGCAATGTAGAAACTTTGTTAAAGTTTTGTATGTTGATTGAACTTCATGCTTTCATAACTTTAATAGTTCTTTTAAGTCCTTTAAAATTCTGACTCATGTAGTTAACCTTGGTAATCAATGTAGTGGTCACTTTCTTGGAGAGCATTAGAGCATTTCTTGTCCCTTTAAGCATATTAATTAGGTTGTCTGTCATTGAATGTCTCTTGTACATGCTCTCTCCCTGTCACTATCAACAAATAAAACTAGCAAGGTTCAATGTAAAAACTCTTAAAGATTACACAGGAAGCACAATCTATATAACCTGACTTACTGCCCTTTTTTCCCCCCCAAGGTTTATTTGGTTTAGCTTCTTTGCTGCTGATATTTTTAGTCTCAGAAAAATGGTTAGATTTTTTAAAGCAAGTGCTAGCCAGCCATTTTATCTGGCAGTCATCATCTCATTCATGGCCTTGCATATCAAATTTTCTAGCAACTACTAGTACAGCTACTGCTGCTTCAGGAGTGGTGCAGGTATGTCATGCATAGCAAGATACTTAGGAACATAAGCAAGGACTCTCTGTAGTATTGTAGAAACTCTTAATGATGTAATGAACCATCAAGAGGAAAAGGAGAGGCCCGGCCATTGGCAGACTGTAGATTTTATGGCCTTGACACAAAGGCTTGAATTTCCTTTCACAGCTGTTGCAGAAAGATTGCAGCATTCATCTGGGGTTTAGAGGAAGGCAAGAGGAGTTGGAGTGCAAAACTATCTTTTCCTCATTTCTTCAGCTGTAGGGTTCATTTTTCAGAGTAGCAACAGATTCAAGAGTCCTCGGCTACACAAAAGAGTCAGAAAGCTGTCTGTGCCTATTGTTGGCAACTCAAACTGGGAGGCTGTCACACCCCAAAAGCGTCTTTCTTCAAACCATCAGGTGTTACTCCACTTACCCTGCACAGCAGCAGCAGCTTTTTGTAGCTGGTCTTACTTCTTGCTCTGTAACTTCAGCAGTTAGAGTTGGTAGAGGGACATTGAAAATGACATGAACCTGTTGAGCTTCAAAATAGGGAAAATGCTCCAAGTTTGGTTTTGCACGGATATTCTTTATGCAGAACTGTTGCTTTATTATTTGATACTTAGTAAGCAGCACAGACAATTCTTGCTGTTTGGCCTTAAATATCCTGCTTCAAACACTTTCATGCCTGGTATATCAGAAGAGATTGCACATTCTTTAGGGTGCCTTTCTACCATGGATAGTCACACCTGATGCCAGCCCTTCCCTAGTGCTGGCCACCTCTTCCCTTGAAGTTGAAATTCCTTTTTAGTTCATAAAATGTGGTCCTGAGATGATTTTTTGGAATAGTCAAATCTCTTATCTAATGCTTTTCACTAATGCTTTTTTGACACATTAGGCCAAAATATCCTGACTCATTTTCTAAACCTTGTCTCTTAAAATCAGACAAAATCTTCTTCAATTAATATAATATCCAGAAACAAAATTCTAGAAGAATAGTGACAAGTGAGACTTAAAAAAATTATCTAATTGATGAGTGGTTTTACCTGTTTAAATTTTTGTAGAGATTTAAATAATCTGCAGTGGACATCCCCCAGTCTTCCCATAAAATCAGTTCTACTACTCACCATTCTTATAATCAGAGTGTGCTTTCCAACAGCTGACTTCCATTGCCTTTTCAACACTCTCCCAGTTACTAATCGTTCATAAAGAAACTACTCTTCAATCATTTAAATCCCATAAAGCAGCAATAAAATAGGAGGTTGATACAGGTAGCAAATTAAACGGATTTGTTTTAACCCTAAACCAGGACAGTTTGTTAACAGTCCTCTGTATCCAATATTTAGATTTATATGTCAAAATGCCTTTTTCCTTTTTCCTTTTGAATGTAGAAATTCCTAGTGATTATAATGAGCCATGAACTGAAAAACAGAGCATGCAGTGGTTTAAATTCTGTGGTATCTCTAATAAACTGTAGTAGGAGTTGCTGAATTTTAAAACATAAAAATAGGAGATCCTGTATTTTTTTAAGGAAATGGCAACAGAATGGATTTGCTTTTATAAAATCCATTTCAGACTCTGTTAATCAATATATATTTATCATGTCTGAATGGTAGACTTAATTGTATCATAATAGCCAAACAGTTTTATATGAACTAATGTCTAGTAGTAAATCCATCTTTTCTTGGAGAAAAATTAGTTTGAAAACACATATTTATTGTGATAAATGATGGAACAGTTAACTGCCTTCATTACTTGCAAGTCCAAGTTAATAGCCAAATTCAATGCTCATGACTTTTTTTATTCAAAAGAGATGTTTTTCCTCTCTGCTGCTTTTTGGTGCTGATAAATGTGTCACAGGAAGTAGCCTCCAAACAAAGGAAACTCACAATTTTTCATGCATGATAGTGTATCAAGTGCAAAATTAAATGGTGCAGACAATGAAAGGAACCGATCTCTGTGATAACAGAATTTAAAATAAGAATAGAAAGCTGTTATTTTGCTCTAAGGTCTGTTTCTGCTGTCAGCTGAGAAATGACAATGATTCCTTTGCCACAGGTTAACCAGAAGTATTGATGCAGAAGAATGAACTTCTTTAGGCAAGTCAGACTTCTACTCTGGAAGAACTGGATCCTTCGGAAAAGACAAAAGGTAAAGTATTAGTCTTTGGATTTCAGGTTTGAACCATGCACTCCACTGGATTAAGTGACTAGTACATTTATCAGTGTGTAAAATGCTCAAGTCCCTCAAAGAATCACATGTGATCATTGTAGGGGCCTCTCTTCTGGCATCTTGTCTGGTGCAGTTTGCAAAGCTGCTCTTTACAGGCCAAACGCAGAATGCTTGTATTGGGATTTTCATTGCCAAAAGATATCGTGTACCAGAAGAGTTGTGAAATATTCATGTAGTTTTACATAAAAAGATCTGTTGTTAGAAAATATCATGAGCACCCTTCAGCTCAGGGAGGTTTGATTCCTAATTTTAGATTTGCTCTTTACATTCAGCTGCTCTTAGACGTGATTCTAGTTAGAACCTTACAGTTCACAGAGATTTTGCCTTTTTTATTATGGCTAATGATATAAGTAAAGCAAAAGCCGGAAGTTTTTAAAGTATCAAATCCTCTTAGATCTTATAGTATTTTGTCTTACAGCAAATATACCTATTACTTTTCATCTTCTTTCACCTTATTTTCATTGCTCTCTTAGTTTTTTCTTTAAGCCAAGTTTTCTTACTTAACAAAACTTCGGACTAGGGTCTTGGTTATCTGATGTACTGCAACTGCTTCTGCCCAGCAAAAGAAATGTGTTTGCCTGGTTTCCATTTTTTTTCTGTGAGATCCGATAGATACAGACTTCCTGTTTCCAATGAAAAATCATTTTAGAAGTGTAATATGGCATCTGTGAGACTGTAACAGTCATGCTAACACTTTTGCCATAATAATAGATCAATAGGGTCAAACTGAACCATGGGATGAGTTGAATTATTTACCCTGTGCTGACCTGATTTTAGTCATCAGAAATGGCTCACATGGTGAAATTTGCAGGATCAAAGGACTGTGTTACTTTCTTCACAGACAATTTGATATCCTTTCATTCATGGCTTCCTAGCAGACACTCTCCCACAATATACATTGACATCAAGAGCTAATGCATATAACATTGCAGCTCATGATTTATTGCAACGAGGAATTTGCCAGTTCATACCTGATTTAAGAACCCCTTTTTGAAGCTGAGCTTCAGTTACTGGTTGTCAAGGTCAGAAAAAAACAATGCCAAACAGAAAATCCAGGACTTTCTGATCTTCAAATGTCTGTACTAAAAGAAGTGGAAGAAACAAAGTAGCCAAACCAAAAGATGAATAATGTCAAAGGTAGCTATAAAATGTATTTTGGGAAAATCAGACTGTTTTTTTATAACCATCATGCAGTACCATAAATGGCGACATAAGCAATTTTCTACTCCAGTTCATCATTTACTCTAATCTGCTGATGAAGAAGGGACTTCATTACAGAGTCAACAGTTGATCCACAGCCAGTTTAAGCCTGTAACATTTATATGGTCTTATCTCTGTCCTTTACAGCTTTGTCTGGATTTTACATTTCTCTGTACATGTTTCTGTGATTTTCATTTTTCTTGTGGTTTTGCAGGCTTATAGGCCACTTTCTAGTATTTCTAGTGATTTTGAGACACCTTTATGTCTTCTGGATAAGGTCCACAGGAAACAATCAGAGGTCTGATAGCACTGGTCCATCCTTACCAGACAATACATTGTGTACTATGTTGAAAGAAATCTCCCCTCAGCTTCTGACTTCAGTCTTTTCCAAACTAGTAAACTCAGACAGAAAGGAATTACCAAACTCAAGTCTGAGGATTTTGTATTTCCTGGGGATGAAGAAAGGACATCTGAGCATTAATGCTGATTAACTCTGCAGCAAAGGTGGACCAAGGAGTCTCGCCGGTTCTTGTCCCTCTGAGTTTGAGTGTTTAGTGCTTGTCCCAAATGGCTTAGCAAATGGATGGCAGTGGGTGTTGATCAGACCTTGTGGACCCTGCTGGGTCTGTAACACTGCATTCTGAGCTGTGCACAACGGCTGGCAGGTTTCCCTCTCTAATAATTGTGTAATTTGCCCTTTGCTGCTGGTAAGATTTAGTCTGCTTTTAAAAAGATCAGGCATGCATAACTTCCTAGGTGGTGGTGGGTGGGTTTTTTGTTATTGTTCTGTTTTAAAAAGGAAACCCTTAAGAGGAAAAATATGAAATATCAAATTGTTGCCTGTTGTGTAAAGCTTTCTGCCCTTTTGCTGTAAGAATATGTTGTGCTTAACTAAAGCTATTAGACAAAATAATAGTGGAAAAGCAGGGCAGCTCCAAGAAATCTTGTCTTAATTATGCTGTGGAGTGCCTTTTGCCCAAAACAGCATTCATGTGTAACCCATCTTGTCTTTGGCTCTGCTGCTATTGTATTATTATTACATATTTGGTACCTGACTGGAGAGGAGGGAGCAAAGGTAAAGAAGCAAGGAGGGCTTTCCTGTGCATGTGCTACAACCACGATTCTGAAGATATTTTGTCCTGGCTGTTACAAGGAGGAGCAAAAAAGTGCCCTGTGTCTGGACACAAAACTCCTATTGCTGTTCTCAGAGCCCAAGGCCTGTGTTACAGGATCAAAGGCTTGTAGTTTCAAACCTCTGCCAAAACACACAGAGGCAGTAAAACAAACTGAAACACAGGAGTGGAGGAAACAGACTGAAAACCAGGCAGGATGTTGCTCTGTGGTAAAGCAGAGCAGCTCAAAGTGCTGGATTTTCTGTCATGACACAGGAGCCAGTCGCTGTATTAAGTGTATTGAAAGATCTGGGCAATAAAGTGGCCTTTGATGGAGCCTTCTATGTTACTGAATATGGTGTTTGATATTAATACATACATTTCTACAGGTATTAGGAAATTAATAACATTGAAATGAATGATGACAAAAAGAAGCAAAAGTAAAGGTAAAAGAACATAAAGCATATGCTGAAGTCTTTTACCTTTGGGTAAGAACAGTGTACTGACAGCCTGCTAATAAGCCCAGCAGTGTTGAAGTGTGGATTTAAAAAATCCTTTTCTCTCTTATATCTAATCCTTGTTGTCGAGTCATGCACTACCTGCTGCCTATTTTTACCTCAGTCAGTATGCTTAGATATTTCTTTAGAAGAGATGGAGAAGTCACTGAGCACTGAGTTAATGGTGTTGCTTCATGGCGTTCTGATGAAATCCTTGCTCTTTTGGGTGTCCTTTTCAAATGATGAAACAGGAAATGGATAGCCATGGGCACATGCTGCACTGAGCTTTTCTGCTGTGAGAAGAAGTCTCATCCCTTTAGCCACCTAATGATTCTATGGTAGTCTATTTGTAAAATATATTTTTGATTTACTTTTTTCCTTTTTTTTTCCAGCTTCGTTTTCTAGTGGAGCTTCTATGGCCTCTGTCATTGTTTCTTGCACTTGTGTGGCTGAGGAAGGCTAATCCACTGTATCGCCAACATGAATGTAAGGATGTTTCAGATGTTATCATGGTCTGACTTGTTCTGGGTAATGGCCAGGTGTTCTCAGACAGAGGGACTGGGACCTGCTTGTTACTGTCTAGTGGTGAAAGAACAGACTTCAGTTTGAGTAGCTTAGTTATTTGTAGCCATGTACTGTAAGACGTACCAGTGAGGACATAAAAAAAAAGTCTCGTTTTCCTGTGAGATGCTTTCTGGTCAGACTTACCTGGGGTCTCAAGATGCTGTCTAGTTTTGGATTTCCATAATTCTGTTGCTGAGAAAGTACGACCTGACTACCTCTTTAGAAAGCCCTTCACATTACTCAGAATTAATTTCTGTTTAAAATAGCCATATTGGTAACTTCTTTTTTCTCAGTAAACGGTGAACCTATTTCTATCACACTCCTTCTGTAGAGAGCCAACTCATCATGCTACTTATATTCACAAAGGTTGCATTAGAAAAGACACCTAACCATTTCTATTTTGTTTTTTTATACTCTAGGTCACTTCCCAAACAAGGCAATGCCATCAGCAGGAACACTGCCATGGTTACATGGCATCTTCTGTAATGCAAACAATCCCTGTTTCCACAGCCCAACCCACGGAGAGGGTCCAGGTGTAGTGTCCAACTACAAAAATTCCATGTAAGCAGAGCTGGATGTGTGAGACTGGGGTGCAGCAATACAGGCCTGAGAGGGAACTGCTAATAATTGCTCTTGGCATCTGTTGGGCTTTCATGGGCATGAATGATGCAAGGAGAAAGGATGGAGTATCCTCACCTTTCGTAGAAAGATCTCTCACCACACCAAGGAATATTTTAAAGAATTGTTCTGAGGTGTGAATGAAAAGGGAAGATAATAATACACCAGTGTGCAAACAATGGAAGACAAAAAGTCTCATTTCTAGCAGTTTGGTTTCATGCTAACAATGGTCAGCAAAGTTGAAACAGAGCTTGTGGTGATAGGCTTGAGCATTTTAGAGAGACTTCTGTACTAGTCTCTAGGGAACACATGTTCACTTAAAATCCTTAAGAACCTGCTTATTAATGTCTTGGGACAAACCTTTTTGATAAAAAAGAATGGAATCTCTAAGCCTTCTTTCCTCATCCCTAGAGTAGTCCCTTCTGAATGAGAGCTCTGTTAAAGTAGCAGCAAATAAGAACCTGCACTGTCACTTCTTATGTAGCACCTGTTTTGGCTATATACTTGTGAGACTTTAATCAGCACACAACCTTCAGATACTAAGCTTGTTTGCAAAATAGGAGGATGGGAGATTTCCAGACCATTACTGAAAAAGGGCTGTGGGAGTGTTTTATTGCATTTTTTGTAACAGATGAGTCATGAAAGAAAGTATAGCAGACAAGGACCCTTGGAGTGAAAAAGCTCCTGTCGGCATAAATATAAAAAATGCTCCAAATCTCCCTTTGCAAAGTCCACTTTGGAGCATCACGTGATTAAAATTCATGAGCTAATTATGTGAACGTCATCGAAGGTCCTGTTGCATGAAAGTCTGTAATGTGGACTTAACTTACCGTTTGACCTTTTTTTCCTAGTGAACAGGATTCAAAATAGTCAGCTGAATGTTTTGGGTGGGGTACAGTCAAACACACAGTGAAGATAGAGGGTCCTGTTTTCTATACATTCTAGCTTTTCTAGGTTGCTTGTTACAGAACAAACTGTCACTTTGTCAGTCCCAGTAAATTCAGTGCATTACAGCAGAAGCAAATCCATTGTGTTTTCTGAAAGAATTTGGTCCTTCCTGTTTGTTGTTTCCTGTAAGCTAAAATGACTCATGTGGACTGAGGTATACTATTGCATGCATGGGAAAGCATAACACTGTTAAAGAAGTGTAATGGCCTTAGCTGATAGTAAGGATTTTTTATGCTTGTTCATACACACAACATCTGATTGCATCCTTGCTTGATCTGTATGTTCTAACCCAGAACCAGTAGTTGAACAGCTGCCTGTGTCCATTTGTTACTTGTGTTTTCCTGCTCCTCCTAGAAGAAATATTCTGAAGGGGCCTAAAAATGGAAGGGGACTGATGTGAGAGGGGCAGGATATTTCTGAATTTGTGAATGATTCCATGTCACTTGCTAGGCTGGGCAGGGCTGCATGTGTCCAGAGCGCTCCATCCAACTGCTGGAGCTGAGCCTGGGCTAGAACCAGGGCAGATTTGCACATAACTGGGACATGCATGCTGTTTGGGGAAGATCCTGTCTCCTCAGCAAGACTAGCATGGCTAATGAAAAAATGTATGAATGGCCAACCATCTGCAACACCAGTAGCCCTCTTAAAACTTCTGTGGACTTTCAAATCTAACTGAATCTCAGACTACCTGAAACTGAGGACAAAACAACTTTTTTTTTTCCCCTCATCCCTGATACAGAGAAAGTAAACTTTGCTTTTTCTTTTTTAAGGTTTTTTTGTTTGGGTGTTTTTTGGGGTTTTTTTTGACTTGAAAGATTCTCAAGAGTCATGACTCTTAAAGTAATATCTCTTCATTATTTCTCCTTTCAGCCTTGCAAGGGTATATAAAGACGCTCAGGAGCTTTTACTGGAAGCTCCTGAAATCCATGACCTTGGAAGAATCTGGGAAGAACTGATCATTATGACTCAGTTTATGGAAACAATGAGAACTAATCCTGAAAGAATTGCAGGTAATTGTTATGTCTATATCCTTTAGACTATTTAATTTTTCCTTCTGAGAGCTGGACAGTAGTTACTTTGAAGGCTGACAACATTATAATATATTTCACATATAGTTGTTACTCTGCTTACTGTTAGGGTAAGTTAAAATCTGTTCAGCGACAAACACCTGTCATTTAAGGGAAAGAAGATAGGCAGTCAGCTCCATTCTACAACCATCTTCCTTAAATAACAGTAGACAAAACTGAAAACACAAAAAAAAATGGGTATCTCACCACACAAAGTAAAATGTGGCTGAAGTAATTTCATTAATTATTATTACAGTAAAAGCAGAAGCAGTGAGAAAGTCTCTGGAAGATGCAGAGGATTGGAAAATTAGGAACGTGTCTGAAAACATGCCAGGAGCATAACTCAGAGAAGTGCTTAGAGGTACTTTGTCACAGTGTTAGCTAAAACAGGTTTAAAACAGTGAATAATGTGTTTAGAAAGAGAAAGTATTCAACACTTATAAACAGAATTGCAAATTCATTGCATTAACTTTTATTTAAAGCAACCTGCCAAACTCAAAACACAGTCCTGGGGAAAATAGGGAATGGTATAATAATAAATTTTTTGGACTTGAAGTACAGAATTTGAAAAGGTACTCCTGAAACTAAAGGTATTAAAAAGGTCTGGCTTTGTGAATCGATTGGTCCCATTCTCAAATCATTTGTCACAGTAATGATATTCTTACTAAAATTAAATAGTCACTCTCCATATATTTCAATAGGATGTGTAAAAACCATCTGATACACATGGTCCACCATCAGAGGTTTATGACTAGAAGTAAAGAAGGGATTATCTCATTGTAAATAACAGTGAGACAACAAAATGCCCCAGAATGTAAACAAGAACTCGAGAATAATCTGAGCTGTTCTTTGTACCGAGCCATAGAAATCAAACCTGACTATTTAGAGGTGAGGAAAAGCATGTCATGTCATGGGTTTGCTATGTATTGCTAAGGGACTACACTCCATGGTTTAGGAATTTGCCTTTGCATCTCATATCATCTTTACTCATGAAAAATAGAGTACATTCCCCCTAGTCCTGTGAAATATGACATTAATGTTCCTTCAGTATCTGTGGGTTTTAAAATGTGTTTTACTTTAAAAAAATCCAAGTTTGGAATTTCCTATTGTATAAAACAAAGTATAAAAACTCATTTCTGGAGCTTAGCTAATAAAATATGAATTAAGATCTTAATACAGAAAATGTTACTGAAAAATTGGCTATTTGAGTTGTCTGTATTTATAGCTTACTATAATTGCTTGTAAGTAACAATCTTAATAGAATAGCTGCAAAGTTGAACAAGGAAAAGTTTGGAAATTTCAGAGTTGCAACTGCTCCTTCTACTGATTTCTGAAATCAGATTTACCTCTTGGGTCCTCCTTCCTTTTCCCAGTCTCCCCTTGTACTGACACTTTTGATGAGTTGTGTTCTTGTGGTGTGCTTTTTCCTCCACACTGCCTGGATGCCAGGCATGCAGGAAAGGCATCGGTGAGAATATGAGGGACAGACCCCTGCTATTGTTTCAGTGTTTACTGAGTGAATAAATATGTGCAGGAACAATTGAAGAAGTCCTCAGGCCCTGCAGCCTTAGGCCAGAATATGCTTAGTGCAGATGGAATTGTGGAAGTTAGTTGGCAAACTCTGATAAGACTCAGCTCACAGGATGGAATGCATGTTTATTAGGAATGTCTAAAGATACATTCCCTATGTGAGTAGGATACACCCTGTCAGTTTCAATTGCCAAAACACTGGAAGAATTGGAAATTTTCAGGCATTCTTTACCAAAGTCTGTTGATGCAGTGTGAGGTACCTTTAATAAAGATATAATTTAATAAAGTTATAATAAATAATCGATGAACATAAACAACTTTAAGTTTCCAAGCTTTTCTCTTTCACCCTATTGAGGCAGAGTTCTCACTAATAAGATTTGTAACAGAGACAAGTTTTAAAAGATCAGAACTGTTTGACTTTAGGAACAACAGTATTTTGGGTATTGTTACAGGTATGGAAATTTGATGGCCTCTTACATCTGTCTGATTTATCTGTGGGTGGTCTCACTGGTTTGCCTGAAGAGTAGTTGTTAATCTGGTTTAATATGAAGCATAAACTACACTTAATGCTTCTCCAAACAAATAGAGTTGTTTCTCATGGAAGATTTTCAAGGCTCACTTTTGCAATGCCAGAGAATTGCCATGCCATGCAATGCCAGAATCAACTGACTAAAGCTGATTGACAGCGAGCAATAAATTAGTGTAAATGTAAGGAGTTAACTAAAGTTATTTATACAAGGCCCAGAAGAAATGACACTAAGAGCAGTAGCATACTTGAATCTGAACATTTAAAATAAAGCACTACAGCAGAAAAAGGCAGACACTTTCAAATGCAGTGAGGGCTGCTTTCAGTGTGTCCATTGCTGTAGCCCTAGTCTGAAACATCTTTGAGAGATCAGATATGCAGAGCTAGAACATTCAGCATTTTCTAATTATAATTTTCCAACAAAAGATTAAAATGATTTTGAATTGCAAAAATAATTTTAGCTTCAGTTGGTCACAACTAGTTATAAGAGCCAAAGCACATTCTTTTTGCATGTTTAAGCCAGGATATGAGTTCTTCTTTAACTTCCTTAGTTTGGTATCTCACTGATCTGTGCATTCCCTTTTTCATCCAGGAAGAGGAATACGAATTCTAGACATTTTGAAAGATGGGGAGACTCTGACTTCCTTCTTGCTAGAAAATGTTGGCCTCACAGATTTTGTTGTTTACCAGCTTATTAATGCTCAAGTGCGCCCTGAACAGGTGGGTAGAGTGTAACCCTTGTTATCTGTGAGGGAAGAATCTCCTGAGCTCTGTGTGCAAAGGAGCCTCAGTGAAGGCCTTGGGCCCAGAATAACTGATGCCTTATGGCATCAATTTCTCCCTTTGTTTTTTGTGCATCTCGAGGAAGAGATGTTTGGTTTGTCTTTAAAAACATTTTGAATATGCATTAAATATTAATAAATTATTAAATAAACAGCAAAATGCTATTGCTGCATCCGAATAATGAGAATCAAGAGACAGTACTGGCAAGCAGTGTATCCTACTAAAGACTTGAGTCAAAAGCATGATGCAGCTGTGTATCCTTTTGAGATAATAGTCCTGGTGAGAGAAGAACTATTGGAGGTGCTTAATTATAATTTAAATTCTCTTTCCTATTGTCAGCATGGTGGCATTTGGTGTTGTCTTACATAAACAGGTAGAAGTGGAGAAGCAGACCAAATTTTTTAGATTCTGATTGATTAATAGGTCTGCTCAGAAAATTCAGAGTGAAAAGTGCAGGTCAAATCCCTTCTGAAGCAGCTAAGCAGGGAACTATGTTTGACCAAGTCCAGGCTGTCTCTGCTTCTGCATGTACTGGTGGCTGGGAGCTCAGTGAGGAATGCTGTATTAATGAATGAATGTTGCTGAATTGGAATTCTGCAACAATTTCTACACTGCATTAGTGTGTGGATGGAAGCAAGTGAATGACTGAGGCTGAAAGACACAATTCCTCTGTTTCACTGCCACAAAAAATGCAAATACTGAAACTGTGTGTGGGCAGAAAGAGGGAGGGCATTCATGACCTTTCATGCAGTTCTTTTTGTGCAACACAAGTTCCAGCTGGTGTGACCAGTAGCCAGATTACTTATTTGCTGTATTCTTGATTGGTACCTGGGGAAGCCCTCCCCTCTCCTCACTTTGTCATGAAGCAATACCACAAGACCATACCAAAGCCAGTGTTAATTGATACATCCTATGTATTTTCACATTTCCATGTCAACTGAGATGTTGAAAATTGGCTTCCTTGCTGCTTGTGACAAGGAGAATATATACAGATATCCTGCTGGCTTTCTCTTTCCCTTTTCATCCCTAACCTCTTCTACACCAGAGGTCTGCTGTGTCAGGAGAACAGAGTAGCTGCTGTGTTAGACACTGTTAGCTCCCCAGTGGCGTTCATTAATCTACTGCTAAAAATTCTGCTTGCCAGTGTATGCAGAACTAAAGTTTTCAACACCGTCACAAAAAAAAAATTATTGAAATGTGCTGGAATGTGGTGTGTCTTGCTGCTGTATTTTCTGTGCTGATGCAGAAAGAGTTCTCTTTATACTGGAAATTAAAGAAATTGAACATTGGTTTGAGCAAGCTAGAGGAGATCTGGTGGTAAATACCACTTTTGCTGCCCTCTATACAATTTTCTTGTTAGCAGTAATTTCAGGGATACGAGATCATCTCACCAGAGCTGATTTACAGCTATGAGGGAAGAAAGTGCTGTGAATAGTTCTTTCAGGTGATGCAGAAAAACCAATCTCATAATTTTAAAGACACAAGGAGAGAACTATTTTCAGTAAGAATTGAACACTGCGATTTCTGTGGGAGATAATTTGCTTCATTTTGAAAGCCCTTCTTGATAAGCAAGTTGCTTGGGCTGGACTTATGCATGTTTGAGGTGGAAGTTTCAGTGCCACGACTAGACCCTGGTTCTATGGTTGTCTTAATCCTCAGCCATGATAGTTCATCTCCAGTTCTTCATGCTGCTCTGCCCTCTCTTAGCTTGCATATTTCTGTACACCCCTTCCCCCTGCCTCTGATGGCACAGAGCTGATCAACCTGAAAGCAACTTGTTTACAAAAGCCTGACTGTTGCCAACAGCTGGCTGGAGATCTAGGTCTGAGCCGCCTGGGAGTCAGGAAATGACACACAGAGCTGAAAGCTAAACCTGATCAAACAGCCAACTAGCTGAAAAAATAATTTGGACTTCATCTTGCCAGGTTTGGCTAAACAGTGACACATTGATTTATAAAAAAAAAGTATTGAAGTTTCCCTCTGAGGGCCTGCTTTTTTGAGGCATTCTAAGATAAAGATAAGAAACTGATGTTAAAACACAATAAGAAGTTCAGGAAAGATTGGCAGCAGCGCAGCCTACCGGAAAAATTGGAAGGGCGGAGGTTTGATGTTTTTCTAATCCCATCTGTTCATGAACATTATTGAAATGCAGTTGCAGTTTGTAAATAACAACTCTTTTTTTTTTTTTTCTGTGTTTATCCTCCTCAGTGATGTTAATGTCACTGTTTCCTCATTTCACAAGTCAAAGCAAGGTTCCCAGGCTGCCTCCCTGTGCAGCCCAGTTTCACTGCAGTTGACACTGCCTGATGAGGACCATGCCAAATGAGGCGTGTGTGGTTAAAAAATGCTGTTCTATCACACACATCCCCGGGACACCAGTGACACAGCAAATATACAAATTATTTCACTGACATAAAGTAACTTAATTCCAATTCAAATGTTCCAGTTTGAGGCAGGTCAGGGGTCTGTGGTTTTGGAAGTTTTTTGCAAGACGGCCTGGATCTGTCAGTTGAATTCCTTCTTTTGTGTTCTGCCTCTCTCCACATTAACTTGTTAACAATGCTCTTATATCAGTACAGCTGTAGTGATGATTGCATCTCTCAGATACTTCTAGAAATTCACATCCTTTTTCACATCATAATTCCAAAATACAATCAGTGTGTAATTCAGAGGCCTTTCTTTTTTTGTCCATAAGCTGAAACTCAGGGCAGTCATGGCAGATAAAGTACAAAGTTATTCTAGACCTCTCTGCCCTTCCTGTTCTGGATGCTGACTTTCCAGAGCCACACTTGCCCTTTGGTTGATAGCTTCCGACAGATGAAGTATTTAATAAACAACTCTTCAGTCTACTTTGAATCCATGCTTCAAAACAACTAAATAAATTTTTTTCTCATTCCTTTGTGTCTTTAAATATTCTCTTAACAGGCACCACCAAATAAGTCTTAGCTGCTAACTGTAGGAGATTTGCACATATAAAATTTTGATAATGATGAATTTCTTAATTTTCTTCGATAAGAAATAAATATGTACCTGTATCTGACATGGTATAGGTGTGGTGTGTTTTTTCAATACATATGTTTTAAAGACAGGAATGCTCAACAGATTATTTTTCTAAAGAAAATTATTTTCTGGGTAGATTTCGACAATTTCTTGTGCAGCTTATTAAATACATTTAGTCTAATGATATTGTGTCAGTGCTTCATTCTTGCTTGTCTGAAAGTCTGTGTTCATCTCAAACACAGTAGATATTTACAGCCATCACAGTGTTCTGAGCTGTTTTCCTTAAACTTGGACTGTGAAAGGAGATGGACAGAGGATGGGAATATTAGCTTATGAGCAATTTCCAGAGCTACATTTTATTTTATTACCATGTATTCTATATATTATAAAGTAAGTAAAATTTATTTATAGACTACCTAAGAGCATTCTATAACAGCAATGTGAATCCCTTGTTAATCTACTGATTTTGATAGAGTTATTCTGCATTTGCATTGCTTTAACTTTAAACTAATGTGTTCCCATTGGTTGAACACTAAAGATAAAAATTGTGGCTTTTTCTGTTCCATGTTTATATTAGAAGTTGTAATCAGTAAAAGGGTGTGATTTAATGTAAAATGGCTTTGTAAATCCTGGCTGTATGCCTGTGCAGAGTGACAGTGAATAATGACTGTGTGAAGCACTGTAGTGGAATAGCCATATTCCAAGCTGAAGGAAATCAAGCTTGAGAATCAGAGGTATTGGCCCTTTTTTCCCCTTAGAGCAAGTAGCAGCAAAAAGATAACTAGCATGAACATGGAAGGTAGTGATGTACTACCATCATTTGGTCTGGGAAAATAATTTCAAGCAAGATGCGGCTATCCCTCCTTAGCCATAACGATGGGTGGCATGGCTTCATGTGTCCTTAGATGATAGTGATGAAGGGAAGATGATTCACAGGGACTTCTGCAATGAAAGGAAAATTTACTAATGAGGAGACAGAAAATGTGTCTGAAGGCAAACGTGATCTAGCATAACATCAAGTGAGTCAAGTGAGTCAAGGGTTGATGCTTCTGCTGACCACATCTCTCTGCTGTTCATTAAAATATTAGCAGGGGCTGATGTCTGAGTGTCCACTTTGATAAATTTTTAATTGTTCCTGAGTAGTATGAAAGTTTCATAACAGTGAAACACTGGTTTTGGTTGCAGTTTGCCTATGGTGTCCCTAACTTGACTCTGAAGGACATTGCGTGCAGTGAGATGCTCCTGGACCGCTTTATCATCTTCAGCAGCCGAAGGGGCCTCCCTTCTGTGCACAAGGCCATGTGTGCCCTGTCCCAGGACAGTCTACAAAGAGTAGAAGATGCCTTGTATGCAAATGTTGATTTCTTTAAGCTATTTCGGCTGGTAAGTATTAACACTATTATCCTGCCTTATGTTGTCTTTTCTTCTTTTTCTTATATTTCATTGCCTTTCAATAATTTTTTGTAATACATCACCATTTTCCAAGTGTTTATTTCCAATTTTGTTTATTTACCCCTGCAAATGTAAGGTTATGGATGTGTGATTGTGAACCTACTACCAGTAAGGACACAAGATAGTTCTGAGTATGTTTTGGGATGAAACAGATGAAATTCACAGTACAGCAGAACTAAGAGATTCAAATGCAGTTTTTAAATCAAAATTTGTGTTGAAATATTGTCTGGTCTTTCTAATCTGTGAGGCAAAACAATTTGTGGTAAAACCTATGGGACCTTTGAGGGTTCTGAAAGTACCCAGTACAGCCCATTCTGTCTTTGCTCTGTCCAGCATGACAGAATTTTGTGTTCAGTCAAAGTCATGATGCAGCTTGAGTTGGCATAGCCGTGTGAGCCCAAAACTAACCAACTAGGAAGTTGTGCTGGTGTTCATCAATCTTTCCATAGAAGCTTTTCCTTACCTCTAGTCATTTTCATTGCCCTTCTTTGTGTTTCTGTTTCTACTGTGACCTTGATATAAATTAACCACATCTACAGCCTTGGTTTAGTGTGGCGATATTACACTACTTGATATATATTTATAAACATAGATCAATATTATCACTTTAAAACCCATAATCAAATACAAATAAAATAAATAAATAAATGTGAAATGGCGTATTTTTCTAGTATTTAATTTGTATTCTGCACACTGAGGCGGTGCTTTCAGAGAACTATTCGTACAGACTCCAAGGTCTCTTTCCTCACAATAGCAAACTTAGAGTCCATCACTTTGTATACACCTTTCATGTTTGTTTTCCCTATGATCATGCTTTGAATTTTTCAATACTGAATTTAATTTGCTGGTTCTCACTTTGTAATTTAATGTCATGAAACCATCACATTGTCAATTTGCTTTATAGGAGCAGACAGGATATATTAAAAACTCCTAACGTTGCATAAGCAGGATTGATTGGACTTTTCTGCCACAGCCATGTAGCACCATGATTAATTTAACATGGATTTTATTCAGCTGAGTTGCCCAGAACTGGGAACAGAGGATGCCAGAAGCTGTAATTAACACACCAGCAAAACACATTTGATTATTGTAGCATTGATAGTCAGTCATTATGCCCATGTGATTTTACCAACTCTGATAAGGATTTGTGGTCAGCTTCGGCGAGCCACTGTTTTCCATTTCTAAAAATATATTGTCTTATGTTTTCATGTATCTCATGCTGCTGGAAGTAGCAGAGAATTAATGCTACAGTATTTTGAGACAGATTTTCAGCATTTGAGGGCTTCATGTGACTATTCACAATGTTCTGCCCAGCTTTCTTACAGGTTTACAGTTCCTATTCCTCAGAGTTTCAAAAGGCCAGGTTAAGGCAGGTGCTTCAAGAACCCTGTATAATATTTGCACAGACTGGTTGCCCTTAGAGGACAAGGAAAACTGTATTTTGAAGCCCTGCATGTATTCTTTCTGCCTGAACGTTGAGTGACAGATCAGAACACACTTACATGAGCTTTCCCTAAAAACTCTTGCCTTTGTGACTCCCTGCCAGGTACCTAGACCTGCTTTCTTAACCACCCACTGGCAGAAGAAAATGGCAGGCAACCAGCAGGGTGTATAGGCATTTTTGGGGAAGGCTTTTTAGGGGCTTGTCTCATAAATATCACAGTCTAGCTATCTACAAGTCCAACTTTATATTTTGCTGTAATAGCAGAAGAAATGCCTGAGAAAGTCTCAGGAGTGCCAGCTCCAAGTGCATATGTGATTCTTTAGACAGCTGACAAAGAAGGATGCAGTGATGCAAAGCAGTGGTATGTGACAGCTCACCATGGTGTCACCTGTTTCTTTTAAGTCACTGATAAATAAAATGTTAACTTCTGCTGAAAAAGCAGTTTGGTCAGTCTGCAGCAGCCTGGGAAAGTAATGGCTTCTCTCAGGTTTGACAGACAGTGAGGATCAAACTGTGTCCAAAATCAAGAAATCTCTGAAGTAAAAAGCACTACAAATTATTTGCCTCCATGGCAAATGTGGGTTTCTGTATCAAATCTTTGCTAAATTTGGAAATTACCAAGAGTCTGTATATTTCACCGGAAGAACAGCCTCTGTGAGAAACAGCATCTCAAATGTGCCAGTTCCTGCATTCCTCCTCCATTTTTGCACCTTTTTCCATGGTGGGCTTAGATGAACAGAACAAATCGCAAGATATATTTTAAGTAGTCTGTGTTTGTTTCAGCCTTGTATTAGCAGGAACATTTACACAGCCTACTGTGTGAGTCTTCACATGGGTACTGGATTTGTGCTCCCATAAGACAGGCTTATAAGATATTGTTTAATAAAGTATTTGAACTACAGAAATGCCACTTGGATTTTCTTCTCATTGTTACAGCTGTTGTCATGTAGAAACTCATCTCTACTTTTTATGTATCCACAGCTTCCCACTGTGTTGGACAGAAACTCACCAGGTGCTGACCTGAAGGCCTGGGGGAGGGTGCTGTCTAATGTGTCCCAAGCAGTGCAAAAGGTAAGTGGCCTAATAATAGATTACATCACTTTTCTGAATAGCTCACAGTCCTTGTTTTCCTTTGTTGTTTTTATGTTCCAGTTACCTGCTTTACCAGAAAGAAAATAGACTTGTTGGGGAAGAGCTGATTCCTTACAAATTCATTCTTCTCTCATTACAAAATAAATGTGGACATAAGCATTGGCAATTCTGAAGTGTATTCTTTTATTCAGAAAAGATACGAAAGAACAAGAACTGAAAGTGGTGCCTGTGACCAGGGCAGAGGAGATGAAAGGATGAGGTGCTGACTGCATTCACACTTTACCTCTGGGCACAACTATGACCTCACCAGACACTTTCCTGCTTTGAGGGCTACAATTAACCAAGTCTTGTCTTACTGCAGCTAGCCAGGACGCCAAGCGTTCAGGACCTCTTGATGGTTCTGCAACCATTTGTACAAGATGGAAGGCCAGAATCCTTAGGCCACTTGGTGAGTTCCCTGTCGGCTCTTTTCTGTGGCTACCCAGAAGGAGGTGGATCCAGAGTGCTTTCCTTCAACTGGTATGAAGATAACAACTACAAAGCTTTCCTGGGGATTGACACAACAAGGAAGAAATCTGGTTATCTTTATGATAATACAACCAGTAAGTTTTTCGACCAAACCATTAAGAGACTCTTGACAGGTGCACCTTATGTTTAAGTATTAGTATAAAATGCTGCTTTTATAAATAATATTTTTAAGCAGTTGATTCAGGAAATTAGAGTCAGGTGAAATGATTTTACTACAGAGAAGCCCAGGAATTGACAACTGACAGAAATACACATTTGCTTTCAATATGAAGGCATAAACCTAGGCACGATCATAATTAAGACAGTCCCTCTGTTTTATCTTCTGTTATGTGCTGTGGTATCAGGAAGAACAAGATGCCTCTGAAGAAGGTTCAGGAAAAGTCACTGTGGCATTCTTGAATTACTTTTCTCCAAAATATTTTTCCAAAATTTTTTTTTTCTCTTAACTTGTTTGATGGCCTGGGGCACAGGAATGTAAAAATCTCTCCTTTCAAAAAATATTCTGTTTGATACATGGTGGCTGTTATCTTCTTGCATAAAAGTACATCTATTTTGTAGCAGTAATGTTCTACAATATGATTACATTTTATGTAGAAAATATTTCAATTTACCAATTTCTATTGCTTTTATTTCCTCACTTCTTACTATTGAAATAGGAGAGAATGCGAAGAACCAATTTTATCTTTTTTACCATTCATTATTTTGTCTTTTTTATTATGTCCCCTTCTGTTTGGTCTTTAGTTTTTCTCTACACTGAGTTCACTAGCATTTTTTTCTGGACTAGCACCCATGTTATAGCTGGTAGTTCTGTGTCCCTTCTGCTGTGATAGATGTGGTTGCATGGTTACAAAGTACAGACGAGCAGTTTGCTTACAGAGACTCCTACCATTCACTGTTTGTGTTGGTACTTGGTTCTACTTTTGTCTGAGACTTCCAAAGACCTGTAAAAGGTCCAGTACTTCTGCTCTTCAGTCAGCAAACAAATTAATTATATACTATCCAAGTAAACTGATTACTTCATAGTGCAGGGGTAAAAATATTTACATTAAAATGTTTAATTTTAAATTATTGTAGGATCCAGTTCTGAACTCTCCTGGAGTTCAACATCTAAGCCCACAGGATCAGCTTTGTATCAGTATCAACTATAATACAAAGGAGCTAAGTCATTAGGAGTAAAGCAAATAAAGCTCAAACTGCTCAGTGAGTTCTGAGCTGTCTTCTTTCCTTCTATTTGAAATACCATGAAAATAGCAGCTACTTTCAAATGATTGTTTATGTTTGCTTTTCCCATTTCCATAGTACATGCTTTACACCTCCAATATCTACTTAGTAGTCTTTTCTATCCATTCAGTCATTTTACTTCTGAATTGCAGAATGTGCTTTAACTCATTCAGATTCAGGCTGTCTGTCCTGCCAGTAAAAAGCCCTGCAGGATGTTAGGTATGATAGGATTTTAGTAGGGTTACATAAAGACTGTCTTTCTTTCTGCCTTTAGCACCCTTTTGTAATGCGTTGATCCAGAACTTGGAATCAAACCCTTTAACCAAAATAGCCTGGAGTGCTGTGAAGCCCCTGCTGATGGGAAAAATTCTCTTTGCTCCTGATTCACCTTCTGTCCGGGAAATCATAAAAAATGTAAGAAGTTCTGAAATACAAAAATGTATATTTCTAAAAAATTGCATCCCAAGAAGCATCTTTTGAAAAAAGTTACCCAATTACCTCAGCCTAATCAGATTTTCTTCTCAATGCTCTTGTTTGTTCTGATGGTCCTCAGAGGAGGGACAGGTACTCTGCTTAAAAAACAGGAGACAGGTCTTCACTGATTCATCACATCTTTGTCCATGCTGCATGGTTTTTCCAGCTTGCCCAAGCAGGTTTTTGTTGGCATGATTGCACGTTTACACAAGTAAATATAGTAATATTTATATTTATTTTACAGAGGTAGGAACATAAGCAGCTCTGTACCGGGACATACTTAGATGGGGCACCTGTGAGGCTTGATAAGCTTATTGAGAACTAACACTGAGATATTGCAAACCAATAGCAACATCATTATTTAGTATTATATACATTGAAATTATAAAGAATTTTCACTTCATTAAAGTAGGATGGAGCCTGGACTCCTTAGCAAAATGTTTGAAGTTGAGCGAAATGCATCTGAGCAGTTAAATCAAGGTTGAGTATGACCCAGGTGTTGGCCACCTCATAACCAGGAATTCACTGCTCTAGAGATCTGTGCAAGGCACAGAACTGCTGCTCAGAATTCACACAGAAAAACATCAGATGTACAGCTGCTCAGCATTTCAGGCCTTAATATCTTAGCTATGGGAGTATATGTCTTTTCCAGCTGCCTTCCATTCATTCATCTACCTACATCACTATCATTCTTTTTAGTTCTTAATGGAGAGAAATAGTCAAGGAGAAAAATTCTAAAGGATTCTACTGAAAATCTGAGTATTTAAAAGAAATGAACTTAACTAGGTTTCATTTGCAATTGTTTTTTCCATTACATATACAACCGAGTTTTATCCTAAGTGAATTTGATTCTGGCTGGATTTTACAGATACTTTTTCTGGTGGTTATTACAATTTCTGCTATTTGAACAAGTTGATTCCATTTTGAAGGTAAAAATTACAGCTTTCTAAGTTAAGGGTTCCTCTGTCACCAAATCCTGGATGACTCAAAAATTCTGTCTATCTCCTTAGATTTCTAACACTCTTTTCTACTGGTTTTTTCACCAGGCAAACTCCACTTTTGAGGAACTTGAACGCCTCCGACTGTTGACCAAAGCTTGGGAGGAAGTAGGACCTCAGCTGTGGTACTTCTTTCAAAACAGCCTCCAAATGAATATGATCCGTGTATGTTATAACTTATCAAAGATCCTCAGTAAGAGCAGCCTTTCACCATCTTTTATTTTTATTAATGGAGAAGTCAATTAATTTGAAATTTTTGGCTGGAAGCACAGCCATTGCAGCAAGGATGCTGTGGCCTTTAAGGCTGTTGGCTGCTGGGCTTGGTTTGAAGGCAAGATAGGTACATTAAAGCATCCCTGTGGCAAAACTTCAGACCTGTGCAGTCAAGAATCTGGCTAATGACTTCTTAATAAAGGCAGCAATTGCTGCTTCCCTGCCTCCCCAAAATGTCTTTCAAGAACAGACAACTTGATTTTCTTGGATTCTGTATAGGCAAAGAAGGCAGTAGGTCCATACTTTTTCGGGCCAAACAGAAAGTAATTTTGTGAAATTGTTTATTTCTGCATAATTTAGATTTTACTTCGGTTTCTTCATTTTTCTCTATTGTATTAGACATTTATAACATTTATCCTCTGCTTATAAGGAAAGAATGCAATAAATAGTCAAGGAAAAATTTCTTTTCATCCATTCTTCAGATCACACATCCAGTTATGCAGTTACCCATTTGTAACATTGGTTCTTTAGCATACCCTTTTGTCTTGTGCATTTGCTGAAAGAGTTATGGAAATGGAAACTTTCCTAGCTAAACAGGGCATGCAAAGACATTCATTGTAGCAAAACTGTCATGATATGTTTCTTCAGGACTCCCTGAAGCACCCTACAGTAAGGAACTTCCTGAACAGCCAGATGGGTGCTGAAGGCTTCACTGCAGAACACATAATCAACTTTCTCCACAACGGGTCTGCAAGGAGCCGCGAGAAGGGAATGGTGGACTTTGACTGGCGGAACATCTTCACTGCTGTAGACCAAGTTCTACGTTTGCTCAATCAGTATTTGGAGGTAAATTCGGCCCTGCTCCTTCTGGATATAGTTGTAGATGATATCTTAAAACCAGTTAGGCAGTACTGGTGTCCATGGTAACAGACAAGAAAGTTAAAATCATAAAATCTTCATTTGTTTCAAATTGAATCTTGTTATTTAAAGCAAGTGTTTAGAATAATACAGTGGCACAAGAACATGAACACTTATTATTGTGAAAAAAAAAAGTTCATTTTGATGATCCTCAAATGATTTATTAAAAATGTTGGTTGAATCTCTGAACACATTTCAATGCTGAGAGGCTGAAAGTGAATGCAAAACCTGAAAGAAATGTTTTTGTACATATTACTAACCAAGAGCCCACTAATTTCGGCAAGATCAGGAGCAGAGAAACTAACAGTTCCTTGGTAAGTCCCCTTTCTGGTCTCTAAGCACCTGATCAAAATTCCGTTGAAACCAATGAGGGAGTTTCCACTTGTTCTGTGGTCACTTCAGACAAGATGTGTGTCTCTGTCCTGGAATCTGCACCTCTCTTCACTGGCATGTTGTTTTCAGGAGTGCCTTCTGAGGATTTTTGAGAGAAAATTGGTACTAGTTACAGGCAACTAGACTAAGCTTAATTCCTAATTTCAATCCAGCTCAGTCTAAAAGACCATTTGTCCCCTGCAGGAAGGCAGAAACTGAAAGTTTCTCTGCCTTCCTACAGCTAGTACAAGAAGGAACAATAAAGGCTTTGCACAAAGCTCTGCTGATTCATTTAATGATCTTTTTGTATCATGCTAGCAGAATTATTTCTTGTCAAACTGAGTGAAATATATTGCTTGCAGCAGGTCAGTGCTGGAACATCAGTAATATCAGAGCAGTTACTGTACCTGGTAATAGATCTCTGTGTCCTAATGTTCTTTGTAATGAGCTTATTCATTAAAGTCTGCTGTTTACATGGAGTTGTAAGCACTTGAGAATGTTTTCCCACTGTGCCAGACACAATGACAACAAAAAGCTCCCTTTGGGGAGTAGCCTGCTCCTTGCCACCATACATGCAATGCAGACAGGTGTTTTGCCAGCAACTGGCTTTGGAGACTCCAAGTCTCTGCTGCAAACTGTGATGCAGTTGAGAATCCCACAAATTATGCAGTGGCTGCTCCTCCTCACCACCCCAAGAATTTCCTTTCTTCCCTTTGATTACTTTAGGCCACAGAGCAGCTAAACTGTTGCTGAGAGCTGTGCAGCCACCTCTTTATGTTTATTGTTCTCTGGTTTTATCTTGCAAACCAGTTCTTATTATTTTGGTTTTTGTTTTCCAATTTTCACTGGACCATTTTAAATTGTTAAATAATTACTGGGGGAAGATTTGAAATAAATTTCCCCAAGTGGTTGATAAATTAATTTTGATATAGTGAGGTTTATGAAGACACAGACTGAGTTCAAATTCACTGGGGGAAAAGAAAAGCCCAGGTAGCATGCAGCTTTTGTTTTTTACATGTTTTCTTAACATGTAATTCATGTTAAGAAAAATAAATTCTAGCTTTTGGCTCACAGATTACTATATAAAATATCTTGTTACTGTCAAATTGTGTGAATTATGGCAACACTCCTGTCTTGGCCTATGTTCTTGTACAAGCTTTGGTTTCACTCTATTCATGGAGAAGATCTATAAGCATTTGTGGTTTCTGTTTTGAGCACTTGCATCTTCCTTTACTGGACCCCAGGATAAGAGCCTATGCTGCTTCTCAGGCCACTCCAGGCACTGTCTGTGATCAAGATTGCTGAAAATCTAGACAAGTTCAGTTGCTTGTCAGTACTTTGCCAGTGTCCTTCTCACAGACTCCCCTGGAGAACTGTCTGAGCTCTTCCGCAGTTGAAACAAGTATCTTGAAAATAATTCCTCCTGAAAAAGAAACAGCAAATAATCCTCCAGACCCTGCAAAGACACAGTTCCACAGGAGAGGTTTGTTATGCACACACTGCCACTTTTGCAGGAACTAAATTGAATTCCTAAACTCAGTTAACACTATGTGGGATAAATTTATCACAAAAAAATTAATGCAACATGAGCCATCATTCTGATATTATTTCTCTTCTAGCATGCAAAGTTTCTGCCTTATTTTGCTTTCTGATATGAAATTCTACATAGTTGAGTTTTCTGAAGCAAAAGGGAAAATGAACACCTGCAAATACCAGGAAGAGTAAAGCCACAAAATATTGTTATCGATTGAAGCACTGTTCTGTTGTGAGTTAAAAAATATATTTTCATATATGTGTGTCCTTTAAACCTTGTGATAGTACAAGGTTTAAAGGAAACACAGAGCATGATTTATCACAGGGAAGGGTTAAGTAAAGGAGTCTTTAAATTAAATAACAAGTTACTAATATGAGCCCTTTGATGCGGACTAATTTTTAGTTATTGGCTTGCAAGAAGTGGTCAAGAAGATAAGATCAAACAAGTTAGTCTGATGGAATTTTATGAAGCAAAGGAATTCAATAAGTATCTTTCAAGTCGGTATGGGGTTAAATACTTCTACTCTGTTAATATTTTGCCAATTCTGAAGGGCAGAAGCTAAATACACAAACATAAATCTGTACTTTTACAGACAATTAATGCTAGAGTTTATAGCATTCACAATCTTTGTTTTACAATGCCTGTTAAGTAGGACTTAAATGGAGGAACATAATAACTCAGGTTTTGATGAATTTTTGTCTTGTATATGTGTTGATAAGAATACATTTTGTGGTAATGGCAGCGACTAAAAAAGAAGACATTTTTAAATTGAGATAGTCAAAATACGTTAACTTAAGTCAGCAGGTAAACCATGTGTCAGAATTCAGCAGGGACACAATATGACACTTAGAGAAATAAATTACGTTTCTGGTGTTACATAGGAATAAATGTTGAAATACCTAAGAGACATTAAAATTTAAATGTGTGCTTTGACTTTTCCCAGTGCTTCTCTTCACAAAGTGCTTTTCAACTGAAGTCTGCAGCCAATATACTTTCCTTACAGATCAGTCATCCTTTAGCTCTTGTGTATTCACTCAGGCACTTCCTAGGCTGAAGAAGGGAGGAGAGAGTCAACTTTTAATAGTTTCACCATAAAGCTGAAAATAACAGTGGTTTCAGTTGAACCTACTTTCTTTTTCTGTTTTCAACCACTGATGTTTACTTTAATACATACCTCTTACTAGTTTGTTCCCATGCAATTTTTCTCTTTGTAATTATCTGTAGTGCTTGACCTTGGATAAATTTGAAGGTTATCTTGATGAAACTCAGCTGACTCGTCAAGCTCTTTATCTGCTGGAAGAAAATAAATTATGGGCTGCTGTGGTTTTTCCAGACTTAGAACCTACAACCAGCAACCTCCCACCACACGTGACATACAAGATCCGAATGGACATAGACGCAGTGGAGAAAACAAACAAAATCAAAGACAGGTACTTACCTGGTAGTTTCTTCTCAATTCTTGCCTGCCATAACATTAATATGAGAGACATAAGGATGTTAGAACCTATGTACATGAAATCCAACTGTGTTTATTAATAGGTACTCTGTAGTGCAGCTCAGAATCTATCTCCAGGTGCCAGGTACTGACATGAATGGTATCACCCTTGTGACAAGCCAAGCAGTGGGTAGGTGCAGGAGTACATGGCAGAGGGATGACTCTGCTCAGAATCTGTTCAGTAACCTGCTTAAGTTTTTAGTTGGCCCCACCATTGGGAAAGACAGTCAAGGAAGTCCTATGAGGTTTGTGACTCAGTTCCCCTCCACCTGGACTGCAGAACTTCTCTGTTGTTCCTCCTTAAGTCCCCACCAAACAGACTCACTTACAGGGATATAATTTCTCAGGATTGTCTACAGAAGAATATAATGGTATCTGGTAGTTGTAATCCAGTTGTTCCAGTTTAATCTCCATGGATATTATATTCTAAATATATTTATTCCTAACGTAGAACAGTTACTCTGTTACATGGCTAATTTATGTACATTTTTGGCCAAAATCACTATTCCAAGTCAGTGCAGGGAAAATGAAAGGAGGAAAAAAGAGCCTTCCACTTTCTTAAGCAATATGATCTGATAGACTAAAGTCTAAAAAAGACAAATCCAGACAGTGCTCCTACAATTTGAATTGCTAAGATTAATAAATTTATTAACTAATTAAATAGTTTATTTGCCCCACAACCCTTCCCTAAAGTCACTGCTTACCCAAATGATTTCCGTGTGAATTTTCATTTGAGGTACTGGGATCCTGGTCCAAGAGCTGATCCTGTGGATGATTTACGTTATATCTGGGGAGGTTTTGCATATCTCCAGGACATGATTGAGCGTGGGATTATAAAGACCCAGACCAGCACTGAAGTGCTATTGGGAATTTATCTGCAGCAAATGCCATATCCATGTTTTGTGGATGATGTGTAAGTAAAAGCAGTTTGTCTGAATTCTGTTGAATACTTGGATTTCTGGATGGTTTTTCTGGATGTCCTGAGGTATAAATGCAAGAGTAATAACTGAGATAGAACTGAATTAATTTTGTTTATTCCTTATCCTGTCATAACCCAGACTACATTTGCTGAGATTCTACCCCTAATCCCAGTCCTGGCCTTTGCTGCATCCGGTGTCCAGGCCTAAAACAAACACAAAACACTAGCCCCTTAAAAGCAGCAGTTTTCTTACTTGTTCATGGTTTGCCTGCTCCAGTGCTGCAGTCTGTGATTGTTCAGCTGTTCTGGTGTACTTTTCACTCAAAAAAAAAAAAAAAAAAAGGCATTAGAGAAATCTTTTCATAGTTCTGTCAGTGTGCTCTGCAGGCAAATGCTACTATTTCTGATAAAAGCAGATTGCAGATTCATAGATTGACCTGTCATACCCTTCAGTTAAAATGTCACCCTGGCAAGCCTGCTGTCTATTTCTTGCCCACTGAGAATACTGCAGAGGCAGAAATTCCATCTGCGCTAAAGTTCTCTGAAGCCTGCAGTAGCCACCTGCAGTTCAGGGCTGATACCCAAACTCAGTGATTGCCTCTGCAGAGACCCTGCTTAAGTGAAGCAAGTGCACCCTCCAGGTAACCTGCAGGCTGTGCTGTGCAGGGCCTAGTGCTGGTTACTTGTGTCCACCAACAGGCAGGACTCAGTGTGCCCCAGGCTGTATCACAAAAGCATGGCTTTGTTTCTGCAGACCAGATTGCTCTTCGGGAATTTTTGGTTAAAAAGTGAAGATTTTCCCTTTGTTTTAACACTGATGTAGCTTTGATAGCATATAGCAAAAATGTAGTTCTACAGGGCTCAGACTTCGGAAGCTGAAGAATTTTTACACCTCGTTTTTAGCAACTATGGGCTTTTGGCCTTTAAACAGTCGACACCAAGTTGCACAAACCCCATAATAAATAGCAGTGTTAATTAGTAGTATTAAACAGCTCACATAAGGATAAACAAGTACCCTGGGAGCCTGAATAATAAAACCATTCACATCAATCCTAACTAGGGAGAGGGAGATGTATTCCCTCCTCTTCTTTACAACGTAACTCCCCTGGCACAGCAAGGCCATCAATGCCAGGGAGACATTTTTTATGTTAACGTGTTCCCAGAGTCAGCAAAATAAAGAGATAAACAGTGCAGCTGACAAACTGTGTCCTGTACAGGACCTTGCTACTTAATAACTACAGTAACTGTGGTGTGCTTAATAGAAAACTGCCTCTGGCTCGCCCTGCGCTGGGTGCCAAGGACTGTGGTGAGTTGACCTTGACTGGATGCCAGGTGCCCACCAAGCTTCTCTAACACCCTCTTCCTCAGCAAGAAGGGAGAAGAAATTAGGATGGAAAACAACTCGTTGGTCAAGATAAGGCTCTTTACTAAAGCTAAAACAAAAAATATCCCAAATATTTTATTCCCTGCTTCCCATTCAGCAATGTCTAGCTGCTTCCTGAGACACAGAAGACAAATGTTGTAAATATCAAATATCCTCCACTTTCTCCTTCTTTTTCTTAGCTTTTATAGTTGAGCAGACATCATACACATGTGGAACATCCCTTTGGTCAGTTTGGGTCAGCTGTATTGCTGTGTCCACTCTCAAGATTCTGCCTAGTGGTGAAGTGGGAATGCTGGAGAGTCAGCTCTGATGCTGTGCCAGCACTGCTCAGCAGTAGGCAAAACACCGGTGTGTGATCAACACCTTTCTAGCTACCCATGCAAAACCCAGCACTGTGAGGGCTGCTGCGGGGAAAATTACCTCAGTTAGATCCAATACCCTGACTCATGGTCTGTATGAATTTCATCAGCCTTGCTGGCAGCATCTGATGCTTTTAATAGTTAATTTGTTTAAATCTCTTGTCAGTGAATCTTGGGAGCAGAAAGACAGTGACACTCCCAAGTTGTTAACATTAACATATGTCTTAAAATATTCTTTGTAGATCATAGTAAAAGCATTATGGAAATTCACTGTGAGGAAAGATATATTTCCATGAGGCACCAAATATTTTGTAGCCTTCAATAACCCTTAGAATGTATTTGTAAAATAAAAATAACATTTCTCTGTCTCACGGGAATGAAGAAACCGTTGCTTTATTAATGCTTGTGAGGTTTACTAGTGAAATACTATTATTGTTTGGACTGAGAATTCACAGTACCATATTTAATTAATGCATTCTTCCCCCCTTCTTTTCCCTTTCATTTTTGCTTTTCATCTAATATTTCTCTGTTTTACCTAAATTTAATTTATTCCTTTCTTGCTTTGGTAGCTTTATGATCACCTTGAACCGCGCCTTTCCCATCTTCATGGTGCTCGCTTGGATATACTCAGTGTCCATGACTGTGAAGAGTATAGTGCTGGAGAAGGAAATGCGTCTGAAAGAGGCTATGAAGAACAGGGGTATAACCAATGGCGTGATTTGGTGCACTTGGTTCTTGGACAGCTTTTCCATGATGGCTGTGAGCACATTGCTCCTCACAGCTCTCATTATGGTAAGGATTGCTCCTCTCAAACTCACTCTTGTGTTTGCTCTGCTGATACCTGTTTGCTGTTGAGAAAGAGTGGTAGCCATTGACAAGGAGATGTGGATGGTGGAGGCCTGTTCTGATCACAGCACATAGCAGGCACATTCTTCTAAGCAAACCTCACATAGCAGGCATCAGCACTTGTCAGAGACAGAACAATAAATTCACTAGTAAAGATTTATTGTGAAATTCCTCGTAGAAAATACTTCAGGCTGGTAACTCTGTGTATTGTATTTTCTGTAGGCAGATGCAGATCTCCCAATAAATAATAATTGTTGCTTTAAATCAAAGAGATAATAATTTGAAGAATTTTAATCTTGTAATTCACTATATGTGATTTATTTTTAATATCCAGTGTTTGCCTGCTTAGAAACTGTGCAACTATTTCAATGGAAAAAGAGACTGCAAGAATAGAACAATCCACCTTTTGCTTCAGTGATTCACAATTCCTGTAATTTTTATAACTTTTCAGGACAGTTTGGATCTTGTCTCTGAGGACTACCTATTGTCTCCACTGCCTGAGAATGAAGCTTTATGTTGCGAGCTTGCTGCTGTATTTTATCATATAAATGAGTAGCATTTTGATAGGGAAGAATGACCTTGCATCTTTTCTGATGTTGGGGACTGTTATTCGTATAAATACATAGTTAGGGTTCAAGCTGCTCTGTCTTACCAGCATGTCCTGATGAGTTGTTGCAGTTCCTGGTGGTTCCATTATAACTTGGGCAGATAGAGAAAGCTTACTTTATTTGCCACACTGGTTTAATTAAAAATCAGGAGGTAATTAATACCAGAGAGGAATGTGCTTGTACCTGTAATTCACTTTCTTTCCTAAATTTCACTATGCCAGTGTGAAGCACCTTTGTAAATACATTCTTATGAGACATTGCATTCCTGTTGATAAAGAAATCAGTCTCTAAGCCCCAGTGGGATGTTGCAACAATGCCAAGACCTGTTTTTAGCCTTAAAGACCTATTTGATCATTATATAAATTGACCTAATAAAACATTGGTTTTAAGGACTACATAGATAATTGGCAGCAGTCCCTGCACTTCTTGAGAAGGAGCATTTAATCCACAAGAGCTCTAATGAAGAAAGGTTAATAAAAGTTCACCCAGTGGCTCAGTTAATACACAAGGATCCCTGAGAAACTGCATTTGGATTCCTCAGATGTGATATGCTTCTGTTTGTATGACATCCAGGTGCAAAGGCTTTATAATTTTCCTGTGGTTTTATTGTGGGTTTTTTTAAAGATGTGTTTTGTAACACTTCCTTACGTTGCCTTTTCTGCACATCAAGCAAGTAGATTGAGGAGATGGTGAGAAGAGATAAATGAAAGTTTATTGTAATATTTCAAATAGTTTATTTAAATTGCAGGCAGATCTTGCTTGGAATCATTTACTTATTAAGACAAGAACAGAATGTCTATTTTCAATCAGTTGTGATTTTTGTTCAATCTGTTGTACTAACGTGAAGCCATAATCCAAGAGCAGGGATAAAGTTAGATGAAGGTTTTGTTATTGTAATGACCTCAGTTGTTGAAACTAATACCTGGTAGAGTAAAAGTCATATTAGGTAAGAAAGACTGGCTTATTACTTACTACCTGTTACATGTAAATTGAAATTCTGACCTTTTCTGCTGGCAGAAAGCTGCAATACTTGTAAATTTTTCTGTTTTCCTTTTGCTTACAGCACGGACAAGTACTACATTATAGCAATCCACTTCTCTTCTTTCTGTTCCTACTGACATTCACCACAGCCACCATAATGCAGTGTTTCTTGTTCAGCACCTTCTTCTCCAAAGCAAATCTGGCAGCTGCCTGCAGTGGAGTCATCTACTTCACCTTGTACCTGCCCCACATCATCTGCTTTGTCTGGCAAGACCGTCTGACTGTTAATCTGAAGATCCTAGCAGTAAGACTTTCACTGGTGCTGTGGCATCTCTGCTCCCCTTCTCACAGTGCATTGTGAATCACCAAGTATTGCACACCTCTTCCTCTTGGCTTTTTTGACTCAGAGAGGGAGCCCTCTAAATCTCTCTTAAATAATTAATGATTGCAAGCATGGAAGCCTATCACAGGCCTATTTCTAAAGATCTCTTCATAGCTTTTAGAAAGTTCAATAAAATTTATTCAGGGTTTTGAATGCCAGGAAATCAGCATACAGTTTAAATTGTTTTGAATATTTCTTTAGAAGTCAAAGCAAATCTAACTTCTGGTATGTTTAATAAATATGAAGGCAGTTCACAAAATGGGGACAGTTATCTTTCTCATCTGCTATAACCTAGTTAACACCCTACATCTAAGGATGAGAAGACCTCAGGTTCACATTCCTTCTTTACCTGAACCATAGAGTTAGCAATTGGACCCCAGTGCCAAAGCTCTGAGAAATACCTTTCATCTAACAAGTTGTAGACATTCTCCATGCAGTGCTTCCTTGTTGGTTCTCTTCCATTTTAGGTAAGATGCTTAACAAGTCAGGGGGGCTGGACATTTCTTGCTGTTTTTTGAAATGGAGCCATGATCTTACAAAATTATTCAGACTGATTTTATGTTGCCCAGTGAGTCAGGAAGGGGAATGAGTGTTTAAGTCCAGTCCTCCCCATTTTTACCAAGCATTGTAACAGCGTAGGTAAAGGAACTGTCTTCTCTTCTTGCACTAGGAAATATTAGGAAAAAGAAAACAAACACTTCCAAAGCTGTAACTAAGTGTATAAATTATGAACTAAGTATAAACTATTGGTTTATTATTTTTTTGTGTTAGAACCAGCTAGCAGACATGACAGGGGAAGCAGTTGTGGTTTTCCATATCCTGATCATGTGGTGTAGTTTCTGTCATATTACTCATAGTGGCCCTGCCTCATATGCTCAAGAAATACTTTGTTTCTCCTAGATAATCAAAGATGTACACTGCAAACTTCTAGATGCACCTATAGTATTTTCTGAACAGACATTAATGAAGAAAAAGAAACAATCTGTGAAGGTTACCAGTAGTACTGCCAAGGTTGAATTCAGTCTATCATAGCTAAATAATGCTTAGAGTTGTAGAGAATTAAACATTAGAGGCCAATATAAAAGTGAAACAACTTTTCCCATGTCCTTTGTTAGGCAAGTTTTAAAGTCCAGTCCCTAAAAGTCAGGGGGGTTTGGGGGGGTTTGTTTCATTGTTGTTGTGGTGGGGTTTTGTTTGTTTATTTGTTGGGTTTGGTTTTTTTTACAAAATGTCCCCCTGTCAGGGCTGAATGTCATTTTTCCTTTATTTCAGAGTTTGCTTTCCCAAGTAGCTTTTGGGTTCGGTACAGAATACTTGTCACGCTATGAAGAACAAGGTCTCGGCCTACAGTGGGGTAACATCAGAACCAGTCCCTTGGAAGGAGATGAATATAGTTTTCTTTATTCCATTAACATGATGCTTTTTGATGCTTTTCTCTATGGAATACTTTCTTGGTACCTCGATAATGTTTTTCCAGGTACGCCAGTTTCTTATTCATACTAAGTAGTGGTAGTTGCTGTGAACTGTGTTAGTCTAATCAGTCTCTGCATATTTCACTGGCAGAAATAGGGTGTTTGACCTTTTAGACTATGAATCTTAGCTAGTTTGGCACTACTGGTTTATTAAGGGCTTCCACTTTTCTCTCTTTCTTTTTTCTCTCTCCTGTTTTATTCCTGAAAATAATGAAAAAGGAAGAAAGAGTAAAAAGGAGCATTTGATTTCTAGTCCTGTTTTATAATTTAAATAGGAAATAAATCTACAAAAACATCATCTGCTAAAATCCAGTTTGTGTACACACTTTTCTTTTGAGAAGTTTCAACCATTTCTAGTGACATTTATTTTAATTTTTTAAAATATAGATTTGACAGTTTTAACACATATATTTTGGCCATGTTAGGCAAACTGTTTCTTAAAGGATGGTACTGTTCCCTAAGACACATGCTGTGTCATTGACAGTTGTTCCTGTGAGGATCTATTTTATTTCTAAATGGAAATAATGATTCTAGTAGAAGTTCACAAAAGGATTTTCTTTGTTATCAATTACAAAATTCTGGAACTTTCTGTGTGAAAAAATGATTTGTCATTCTAGTTTAAATGGTTATCTTGCTTCATATTGAACTTTGTTATGATATAATAAATGCAAACTCTTATGCTGGACAAGTAACTGAGCTTTCTTTTCATTAATTTATTACTCCTGCATGTGAAGTGCAGTTCCAGAATCTGTTCTTGGCAGATGGCTACTTTTTTGGTTTTTCTTTTCTGCAACTGTTTTTGTTTAAAGAAAAGTGGACAATGGACTATTTGCATGAGCACAGCAGGAATTTAACAGTAGAAATTTCTTCATTCATAGATACAAATTCATTTTTTTCTGTCAGCACTTTACACAAAAGCAACACCTTTCAAGGCTTCTAGTTAGTCTCACTTCCTCCCAATGTTTGCTCTGTCTTGTCTTCCCACTGCTCTGTTTCTGTAGAATTCCTCGTAGCATTTCTCTGTCACACACATGCAGCTCTGCCAAATCAATGCTTAGTATCCGAGGTTACTACAGGAATTCCCTGGATAATTCCTTGAACCCTATGGTTCTAGTCCTGCTCAAGTTTGCTCTGAAACCAACAACCCATTGGCACATGGTCCTTTGGCTATTTGAGCATTCTGCTCCATAACAAATTTCCCTTGGGTTTTGCATTGATCCTGAATGAGAAGCTGTTGTTTCAGCCAGCAGTGTCAGAGGGGAGTACTTTGGTCCATAACGAGGCCAACTGTTTGTGAATGCAGGCAGGGCATTTCTGTGCATTAATAGGACTACAAGTGCTTGACTGAAACACAGGTAGTTTCTGTTAATTCAGAAGCAGACACTTTCATAAGCCGTGTTTTTTACTTAATAAAACTGACCATCTTTAAATGAGTATCACGGATACCCCTTGCCTATTTTGAAAAAGTAGCACAAGGCCAATAACATCTGGGTTCACAAAGATGCCAGTTTTAAACAGGGAAGCTCAAATTCCTGCAATCTGTAAATCAGTATGGTCCAGGAAAGCCCTGTTGACTTCCAGTAACTCTGATCTGACCTGGCAAGAGCTGGTAATGTTATTGTGCTGTCTCTTATCCAAACTGAATTAACTGTAACTAAAAAAGCCCATTTTTGTTTAAGAAGAGGATTACGCTGTTGTCACTTTTCCTGAAAGGCTGTGCTGAAATAACAGTGTCTTTTCTCATTACCAGTTGTGAATTCAGCCCCAGGGTAATAAGTATAAATTTAAAAAGCTTTTCAGTCATGTCAACCCTCAAGTGTTAAGTGAGCATTAAAAGAAAGTCCCTGCATGAGGTTAGGATCTCATCTTAAGCAGTGAGCTGCTGCCTGGTTGGTAAGGGTTCAGGGAGTAGCTCCATTCTGTAATTATACCACAATATACTTAAGACAAGGTAAAGTAAGTCACATCACATCTTCTGAGTATCTTACTGCTGTCCAAAAGGAAAAAAAAATAAAAATATGTGAACAAAATCTGTTCCATCAGGTGCATGGTTTAACCTTCTGATATGCAACTCTAGGACTGCAAGTGTTTATAATTAGACTTTACTTAGATGAATTTCGGCCTACTGTAAATGGGGTTATAAAGTGCATTTTACTACTTTTTTCCCTTTTAGGGGACTATGGGTTACCACAGCCTTGGTATTTCCCTGTGCTGGAATCTTATTGGCATGGCTCTAAAAGCCCAGAAGCTGAGAAAACAGCAACTGCTGATGGTGAGTTCTTTTAAAACCTTGTTTTTTATAAATAACTTCACTGATCTGCTTAAAGGTGACTGCGTAACATTTCCATTACCTGAGCTGCTGCAAAGGTGAGAGACTGCCATAGGCTGGGATCCTTGGCAAGTGCCTTTGAACTTGGAGTGGCATGCTATCATTAGAGTCATTAGAGGTGAGACACTGTTCCATCTGAGAGCCTTTAAAACCTGGCTTAACAAGCAGCATCAAAGCCCCGTTCTGTGACCAACACCTTTTGAGACATTCAAGGAGTTCTTATTGCTCAGCATAATATTCATGAAATGTTAAACTGAGGTTCCCTGTCTTTCTAAACATGAGTCTTTTCTATCTAGTTTGACAGTAATGTAAGTCTGTTTACTTCCTGTTTCTAAGCAAGATCATAATCTATGCCACCCTTGTATCAACTTGAATAAGCTCAGTAAAGAGCCAGCAACTTGGTTAGCTGGAGTATGTAACATATGAGATGCTGAGAGAGCCTAAAGAGAGAAAGCTCAAAAGAACTAGACCTCTCAGGTGTGTGTAGTGGAAGGATGAGAGGCAATGGATATAAGCTGAAAAAACAGGAGTTAGGATTCAATATAAGGAAAAAAGTGTTTATTATGATGGTAGTTAGAACAGAGGAACAGGTTGTTCAGAAAGGTTGTGAAATCTCCATCTTTAGAGATAGGGACTGTGCTCTGAATTGGCCATATTTTTTGAGGATTGAACTGAAAGTCTTCGGAAGTAATTTCTGATCTAAATTATTCTATTATTATCTCAAGTGGTCTGATTGTGCTGATCATTGTTTCATCCTCTCTTCTACAAAACATTGCCATAGGTTTTCTCAACCAGGGGCAATTGGTAAGGTCATCTCTGATTAATTCCTAGGCAGGAGACTGTGATTCTTACCTGTTTGAAGAACTAAGACTCTTCAGTGTCTCAGCTTACTTGAAGATCTGTGGAACTTTTCATAACTCCTATCTTTTCTTCAAGGATAATACTGAGCATTTTGTTAATTTATCATAATTTCTTAATGTACTGGGAGGAAAACTAAATAAGAAATGTCAGATCATGTAAATTCATGGCTGAAAATGAAGTTAAACTGGTAAATTATCTGGTACTTTTAAAATTTACTTGTCTCGGTGCATTCTTGTATCCCCCCCACTCTGACATTTTAGGTGATGCAGTGAACTTGTTCATGTTGCTATTTATGCACCAGGTAATTTTATACAATTTTGTAGGCTAAAATTCCTTATAGCAGAAAGTGTTGGTGAAGTTTCAGAACAAAAATAAGTCCTAGGCCATCTCATAAATTACAGCTGTGCTAGTTTCACTCTAGTCTGCCAGCTCCAATTTGTGTTATGTAAACAGTCCATGCAGGGGTCCTGCTTCAAGCCTGACCCAATGTGACTGTTTTCCTTCATGGTATCAAAGTCTAGACCAAACTAGAAAGCCAGAAATTCTTGTTCAGAAGTTGATACCAACTCATTGATTCTGGCTTGGTGCTCTTAATCTAAGTAGCAGTTCAGCAATTTGCTTTTCATTTAGCCTTCTCATTTTGCCTTAATTTCTTTCTCTCCCTGTATGTCTGGGAAATATTTTTATGGCCTTTCTCATCATGTGGTGAGAACTTGGTCTAGAGCTGCATGGTCAAAACGTATCAGTACTAGTCAGGATCTTACTCTGAGACTACAATTGCAAAATTGTCAGTCATTTTCCTTAAATACCTGATCTTGATACCATGAAGCTGATTTTAAGCTAGATGGTTTTGAATGCTATATTCCTAACCTGAGTAAAACACCTGTGGTTAATGCCCTTGAAAAGCTCAAGGCTTAGGACTATATCCTTTTCCTCAGAGGACTTCCAGTGATAAGGGGATATTAAATTTTTGTTAATTAAATCTTGGTTACTTTTGGTTTATATAGAAAAAAGTCCAGAGTCAGAAGGCTGTGTGGATCAGAAGACAATGGAAAAGGAAAAAAAATGAAAGCAACACAAATAAATCTGAAGAACCTGAAAAAACAGAAGAAAAGAGTGACAGCCAGGGGAAGAAGGATGGTAAAAACAAACAGTGTAAACACAAACGAGAAAAAGAACCCGGCGAGCAGGGGAAGCCTAAGACAGATGTCCAGGACAAAGATGAAATTAATAGTAAGGAGAGAGAGCAACCTGAGTACTTCTGAGATACTATACTCATTGTACTTCATAGCAAACTAGACATAGGAGTGATTGGAGCCAAGCTGCAAGAGCCAGTAGGAGCCCAGTTGGTGATAGCATGTAACTGCACAGGAGACACACCAAGTCTTATTTTTATCCTCTGCATTCATCATCCCTTAGAATATTTTAGCCCCTACACATAAGACAGCTGCCTTCCAGAAGAACGCCTTGTTTCTTTATTGTGCAAATGTAGGCTGTTTCTTTGGCAAGTTAGTTTTATGCCCAGGGAAGCCTCAGAGATGCATACATTGACTTTTTAAAATTAAACAGAGCCATTATTTCAATAAAAATATGCTGAGGGGAATGTTCTTCCCTCTTAGTCCCACCCTTCCTTTTTTTTTTGCCTATCTTTAATGTGTTTTGCATCTGTAGGGAAAGGCTAGTTTCAAAGGTATTTATCTGAAGTGCTCTGTGTGCCTGTCTACAGCCTTTTCTTTTACATTAGCCACCACATAAGAATTCCTGAATGACCTGTCTTGTTTTCAAGCCCCAGTGTCTTCTTTTGTGGTGAGCCAGAGGAGTTTTCTGTATGAGATGCTCAGAGAAATGCATGTTTTCAGTGCCTACGTGAGCAGCTCTGATGACCCCACTTTTATCTCTGGCTTTTCAAGAGAGTCAGAATGGGCTCAGAGCTGCTCACGTAGGCACTGAAAACATGCATTCAGGGTGAATGGAAACAGGACAGGACTTCAAAGGAAAAAGACAGGCAGAGGTTAAAGGTTATTTCAGCCAATCTTCTCCTAGTACTGCCTTATCTTTTTGGTGCTTTACTCCTTAGTTCCCAGGTTCCAGCTGCTCCATGGCCACAAAGGAAGGGCTTTCTGCCTGTCACTGCACAAAAAAGGCCTGTCATCCCTTTCAGCCACCCATACAGGGAGGCATGTGGAGAAGCCAAGACCAGACCTAGTACAGTTCAATGACACTGAGGATATAGGAGCAAAATGGAGAGCTATGAATCACCAAAAAAGGGAGCTTAACCCTCCACCAGTGTCCTTCAGGTGATGCAAAGCAGATACTGGGGGAGATCATCAGAGAATTGGCCTCAGAACTTGTCAGTGAATCTTGCAGACAAACATGAACTGAGCTTATGATACACATAAAACCAAGGAAGGTGCCTCGATTGCTACTACATGCATAACTATCTAGCCAGACTCCATGTGAACTTCTGTAAAGTCAGAGATATTTGTATTTGTCCAACTAAGGTAAATGGAAACCTAGATTCCTTTTACAAATCAAAAAGAAAGGTTACTCATTAACATAATTTTATTTAAAATAATGCAAGCCATTCTATATTGATTATTTCTGCTGTTCTGTAGTATACTCAGCTCTCTCATGTACAACTAAATTGGAACTTTTTCCTGAGTGTTGTCAGCTGCTGGAGGTGGGGCTGGTTTCACCCAGATGGCATTGGCTGCTCTCCACACAGGCCTGCTGGGTACTGAACAATTTAAGTAAACTGCAATTGCAAAATAAGCCTTCCTACAAAGCCTAAAGCATTCTGTGTAAACAAAAGTGGACAGGGTCTTTAGTTTCAGTTTCTCAACTCCCATAATTCACATTGCCCAAGGGCTTAATTTACTTCAAAGGAAGTTTGTTTTGTCTAGAAGCTGGTGCAATAAAATGTCCTGATGGTACTATTTGCAATAATGCATTTTTAATCCTGAGAGAAAGCCATCTCATGTAGTCCTCATGTTAGGTACTATCTAAATCTTGACCTGGTCTCAGCAATGGGGTAAATTTCACCTACCAGGATTAAAGGCAGATTTTTTTTTTCTTGTTGTGTTTTGTTTGTGTTTGGGGGAGGTTTTCTAAGCATCATGGTCAAAGAATGCACAGCTGGGCAGATTATTTGAATGGCAGATTTTAGCCCAGCTAGAAAGGCAACCTGCTGCTTGTTTAATGTAATCTCTCAGCCTAAGTATTTCCAGAAAACAATTCCAAATAACTTTTTTGCTACACAATGAGAACAGAAAGAATGTTCAGCTTCCCCTGATCCAATGAGTTACCTCTCCACAGATCACCACAATTCTGAGCTCTGCTTCTCCTGTCCTGGATATGAGGGTGAATCTAATGTAATTGGTATGAGGGTAAATCTAAATAAATTGCACAGCAGTTAGAAATCTGGCCTCAGTTTTGTACTGGTGTGACTTGGAGAATCTGACCCTGGAACATTATGCTCTATTATGCCGGGTATGTGCTGTTGCTTCTGTACTTACTGATGTGTTGTCATCATCAGAACTAGGATTAAAAAATATGCTTTTATTCTCTTTTCATTCTTGATTTTTTGCCTTTTAAGTAAATACCTTCTTTGAGCCCGAGCCAACAGGATTGATTCCAGGAGTATGCATTCAGAACCTGGTGAAGATTTTTGCAAACCGGCCCAAACCAGCAGTAGATGGGATGAATATCACTTTTTATGAGGGTCAGATCACAGCCTTCCTTGGTCACAATGGAGCAGGAAAGACAACTACCATGTAAGTCTCTTATTTTAGAAGAAATTTAGAAGTCTCTTCCTTTTGAAGAAGCAAATCCAGGGCTGTGTTCTATTGGTGGAGAAGTCTTTTCAGTCTTCCCTTGTCTCTCTACCTCCCCGGCAGCTGGCTTGACACACAACATTAGGCTTTTCCAGACAGGGAAATGCTGCCCCTAGGCATAAAGAAAATAGCCTGGATTAGCTAAAGCCCTGGGAGGGAGGTAATGCATGACACAAACAAGTGACAGTCTAGAGAGAAGGAAGCAATTCTCTCCACCAGAATTCATTTCCCATGGCTAAACTACCATAGGTGAAGATAGAGAAGGATCTTCTGGCTGAAAGAGCCAAAAATTTGCAAGCCACTACATTCCACATCTTCTTGGTTTCTCTAACTGGCTCTAGGTCAGTCACATCTTCTGGTGTGTGTACAAAAGAGTATAAAATACAGGCTCTCCTTAAATTAAGTGCTTACACTCATGAATGATCCATGTCCAGATTAAAATGTTCCTCTAGTCCTAGAAATTTAGCATCCCAGGAACATGGGCTTTAAGAATGTTTCATTTTCTTTATACAGAACCTTATTTGGAAATATATGATTAATTGGTGCACAAAACATTTTATAAATCTGTGACCAGTTCACCAAATGTTCAAAGAACCAAATGTGTTTCATTATGACTTTTCTCAGCAGAATACTTTAGAGTTTTCCAATTGAAACACTTTTATTTTAAAGGCACTTCAAATTGCCTTTTAAATTTTTTTGTTGTTTCACAAGGAATATGCTCAACTCAAAAGCATCCTAATCTGCTGAAATGTTTTGTAAATTTGAGGGATTTTATTCTTCTGTTAAAAAAAAAATATATTGCTTTGAACTTTTTAAAACTGGAAAATCCAGGAATTGCTCAAATCTAATAACAGGTGCCACCCATTTGCAACATAACATTTGGTCTTCTAGTTTACCGAAAATAAAGATTTAAGGTATGAGTCAGCATGGCCAGAGACCTCAAACCATTATTGGTTTTTTTTTCATCCTACTGAGCTTCATTTTAGACCATTTATATAGGTGATGTATAGAGGTGATATAACAAGTTGAACTAAAACAGTTTCTTAATGGAAGCCGCAACCGTATAGACAGTTTTACAAAAATGATGTTAGCAGATCCATGAGATTCTCTGTTGCAGATGAGGAGTACTTACATTCATGCTTTTCACTGGAGTTGTTTCATCAAGGCCTATAGTAAGAAGTCATCATGCTCCATCTAGTGGAATCATGCAATGTAGCTTCCTTATCTAGCACAGAGAGATAGGAGAGGGGGAATATCCTCATTTTGTTTTCCCAGGTCGATAATGACAGGCCTCTTCCCACCCACCTCTGGAACTGTGCTGATTGGCGGCCTGGACATCCAGACTCACATGGACTCCATTCGGCACAGATTAGGGATGTGCCCTCAGCACAACATCTTATTCAATCAGTGAGTATCCCTCCATACTGTCTTTAAGCAGAAGCATCCAGTCTGCATGTGTGAGAATCCCCAAAGATTGTGTTGTTTCTCTTACTGTGCTGGCAGCAGATGCATTTCAGAGGAACTTCTCTATCTCTTAACATCTCATCTGGCAAGAGAAATCTCCTGCATCCTTTCAACGAGAACAAAGTTTCTTAGGAAAATAACAGTGCTCCTGGTGTTTTCTATTGTAGTGTAGGTTAGCAGGATTTATCTCAGAGGTTCATGCACTATAATTTAGGTCTCCCAAAGCAAAAAAATCTGAGTTGATAGTGCAGTAGCAGGATATTTCTATGCCCATTTCTTACTACCACTCAACCGCTTGCTACCTTCTCTGGTGATTTCCAGCTTCACTTCTATTAGTTTGTGTTCATCTCAACAGCAGACTCTCTTCCATTTTATTCCCATAAATGGATGGTTTGGTGCCTGCTATACCTGTTCCTTTAGTAGCAGGTTCTGCTTTGAAAAGGCAAAGAAAGAGACTATGACCTCCAAGTGAAGTGTGTTGATTCCAAAGGAGATCTTTTAGGGTAATGCAACCTTTCTTCCTTTAGCAAGATAAAGCTAGAGTGAATTTATTACTGCTTGGGGGAAAAAAACAGCTTATTCATTTAATCTGCCTTCTTGCCTTTCTGTCTGATTTCACAGACTTAGTGTAGCAGAGCACATCTTGTTTTATTCTCAACTGAAAGGAAGATCCAGGGATGAAGCTGAGCAAGAGCTGGAAACAATGCTGGAAGACATGGGCCTCACCCATAAAAGAAATGAAGAAGCTCAGAATTTATCAGGTGCCCATAGGAATTTTTTAAGATTTTTTTTACTGCCTTTTCTGTGTCTCTCATAGAATCATGGAATGGTTTGGGGTGGAAGGGGTGTTAAAGATTATCTAGTTCCAACCCCCTGTCATGGCCAGGAGCACCTTCTGCTAGCTTAGGTTGCTCACAGCCCCATCCTACCTGGCCTTTGGGCAAGTATTGGTCGAGTTACATATTTGAAACCATATTCTGACACAACAATGTGCACTGGGGGAAGGCTTTATTTTCAAGGAGTAAATGGGACTGTACAAGTAGTAAAGCTGGCACAACCTGTCCCTAAAGCTTCTTGGTCTTACAAATATACAACAAATTCAAATATACTTAAAGCTATTAGTTTTCAATTTAATAAAGTTATATATATAATTGGTTAAAGTAAGATACAAAACAAAGTACAGTCTTCTATTATTTCAAGGCAAATGAAATACTATACTATCATGCTGCCCCACTGTATGGATCAGTGCTCCATAATACTGTATTATTTGGAAGGAGTAGTTTCTTTCACTTTAAATGCACGTAAGTCTATTTGAACAACTCTGACTTTCAGATTCAAAAGCTGATTTGAATAAACAACCAGCTGTTCTTATCCTACTTTGTCCTGCTTGCAACTCTAAAAGTTGGTTAGTTTCATGAAAGAACATGAAAATCTCCTCTCTTCCTGCTTTTGCTTCTGGCGAGAAACAGAAAATGCAATGTGTAGATAGAAAATATATATTAAAAAAAAAAGTTTGAACAACCTGTTTTGAATTTCAGAAGAAAAATTACTATATCTTTGCAGGTATATGTCTGAGGACAGGTTTCATTTTATTTGTAGCAGTTTGTCCCCACACCAAAAAGCAACCTTAATTACATCTCTGCCACTTATATAATGCATCTTACACACTCCTGGATGTGTTTGTTGTCTGGTAGGTGGAATGCAAAGGAAATTGTCTGTTGCCATTGCTTTTGTGGGTGAAGCAAAAGTGGTAGTCTTGGATGAGCCCACTTCTGGAGTTGATCCATATTCCAGGCGATCTATCTGGGATCTTCTGCTGAAATATCGCCCAGGTAAGAGATTTGAGAGTCGAAATGGTTTGATTTTTTTGGTGGGATTTTTTAAACTTCTCATAGATGCAGTATATGCCTGTTGTGTAAACTGTCATGAGTAGTGTGATATGAACAAAAACAACCAAGATTCTTTGAACAGATACCTGTGGTTGTGGCAAACCTGGGTCCTGGCTTCGGTGCAGAGAAATAATTGCCAAAAAGCTGAGCACAGTTTTGAGTTCCAGAGAGAGTCCATGCCTTTGAGCATTTCTCCTTATCCCTTCTAGGCAGAACTATTATCCTATCAACCCATCATATGGATGAAGCAGACATCCTTGGAGACAGAGTCGCCATCATATCCCAAGGGAAACTCTTCTGCTCAGGCTCTCCTGTATTCCTAAAGAACTGTTTTGGCTCTGGCTTTTATCTCACCCTTGTTCGCAAAATGAGAACCACAAAAATGGGAAGGTCTACAGTAAGTATGAATCTCCCTCCCTGCAACTGTAATCTGAATAATGCTTGCACTGCAGCAAGGTAAAAAGCAATTAAGTGCTGTTTGAGACTTTGTATAGAACTGCAGTTAATCAGGCAATTATATAATTATGAATATCATATTAGCGTGGTTTGGGTTGGAAGGAACCTTAAGGATCGTCTAGTTCCACCCCCCATGCTGTGGGCAGGGGCACTTTCCACTAGACCAGGTTGCTCAAACCCCATCCAGCCTGGCCTTGAACACTGCCAGGGGTGGGCATCCATAGCATCTGGGCAACCTGTTCCAGTGCCTCCCCACCCTCACAGTAAAGAATTTCTCCCTAATATCTAATCAAAATCTACACCTTTTCAGTTTAAAGCCATTCCCCCTTGTCCTATCACTACATGCTTGTAAAAAGTCCCTTGTCATTTGTAGCCCTCTTTAGATGGTGAGGGGTCTCTGAGGTCTCCCTGGAGCCTTCCCTTCTCCAGGGAACAGCCCCAACTCTCAAGTTGCCTTTGTTCATATACAGGTCTTTCTGATTCTTTCTTTTGCAGTACAGTGATTTTAAACATTAGGTAGCCTGATAAGTAGCTCAGACACCAGAAAACTCTGCATTTATCCATAGCTAAACCAGCCTCTCACAGCTTGAAAAGTAGCCTTTTGGGTTCTTCTACTGAAAGTAGTGCTTCCTGTCCTAATACCAGCACAATCTGGATGCTCATGGTCCCTGCTGATTGCATTTCCCCAGGTATTTTGTATGCTGTTTAGAACTGATTTGTGCAGATGAATTTATATTTCCTGCATTACTGAATGCAGTCTTCACATAATTTTCATTATCATATGTTCAAGATGCTCTGAGTATGACATTGACTCAAACTGTTCAAATATTGACAACATTTGCAGCCTGTTTTGAGTGTATCTGAAGCACTTTCATCTTTTTATCTCTTGCTTGTCCATGTTAGTCATTTTGCAGCTGTGGATCTCAGTGCTCCTGCTCCTGCTCTAGCTGTGTGCCCAGGGGTGCAGAAGGAGCATCAGAGCTGGAACTGGATGGTAAGAAGCAGGATGGTTCAGCATTCCAGCACATAGCTATGTCTCGTGTTATGCTGCAGTCTTGTCTTACAGATCAATGCTGCCAAGGCCCTCTTCTTTGGTCCTTGTGTCTAAATTTGTATTTTATTGTAGCACGAATTTAATAAGGGTTCTTCATTGTTTTGCTAACCATTGATCCTTCTTTGTGTATATGTGATCTCAAGTGTAGATAATGAACTGGAAGTTTGTGTGCTTTACAAGTACAGTATTGAATTTTGTGTAATTTGTTAATGAAAACTGAAGCATATCTAGAGAGAGAAAATAGACTTTCTCAGAAAAAAAGTAATTTGGGGCTTTCTGCATAAGAGAAGAATTTATTTAGATATTCCTGAAGACTTTGTTGCGCTTTATTAACAAACCTGAAATAGTTTCCTGTGACATAGTTCCAAAGCATAATTAGCAACATAGCCCAGTCTAGTGCAGAATTAACTGAGATGTCTTAGTCACGTAATAGAGCTGTACCCTTTTAGTGCAAACAACAGCTTTTGAAGTAACACTTAATATGCTTAATTATTCATTCTATGAACACTTTTTTAACTTTTCACAGGAGATCTAAATGAGCTAGCAGAAGTAATCCACCATCATATCCCAGAAGCAAAACTAATTGAAAGCATTGGTCAGGAGCTTATTTATCTTTTGCCCAATAAAAACTTTAAACAACGATCTTATGCCAGTCTCTTCAGAGAACTGGAGGAAACATTGGATGACCTGGGACTCAGCAGTTTTGGAGTTTCAGACACACCACTTGAAGAGGTAATAGATTAAAATACCTGCTGACCTCACCATAAGCACCTAAAATGATTACTGAGACTATTCCTGTTCTTAATTCCTAACTCCTCGTAAATCCTTCAATATCTAGTCCCATAAGCTGTGGCACACTCAGAAAATCTTTGAGAAGGGCCTAGAGAAAGGATGTAAGCTGACTGACCCAAAAGCCTGAAACGCATTCCTTTTTTTGTTCCTTTGTTCATTCATTTATTTTCTGAGGTATTTCATAAGAGACCTCTGATTGTGTAATAATATGAAGTACTGACAAGTTATCCAAATTTTCTTCTTCTATATTGAAGGATGATATATGGTGTTCTAAAGGTCAGTTTATTGTAACTATTCTTTTCCTAACCAGAAAATATATTTCTCTATGGCAGGTTTTCCTAAAGGTCACAGCAGAATCTGACCCTGAAATGCAAAAAACAGGTATTGATCCACAAATCTGTATTTGATTAACTGTTCTTGGGACTGCTTTTTATTCTGATCACTCTGTAAAGAGGAGTTTCAGAATTTTCAGTCTTTTATGTGTTCTTGAAAAAATAAATTTGGTCAGCAAGTAACTTGTTTTAGGGCCTGACATGATATCTGAAAAAAAAAGATTAAGTCAGCAGAAAGACTTGTATTTAGATTGGATGAGCTTCTTAACTAGGCAAATAAAAGTGGAGTGTTGAGCACCCAGATGTCAATGGTTTTAGTAGTTGTATAAAAAGTACTTTGCTGACTATTAGTCCATAAAGTACATAGATGATTAAATTGTCCATCCTGCTGAGTAAGCGGAGAGTTAACTCCTGCAGTGTCACTACTACAGTGCAACAGCTGTCATTAAAACAACCTGGAGATATGATATATACGGTTGGTAAAATCTGCACCTCATTAAAATGTCTGTGCTACTCTGTGTATGGAAGATGAAGTGCCTTCTCTGATGCTTCTCATCTTAACCTAGGAGATACTCAAGAAAATGGTTCTGCTCTTGGCAAAACTCCTACTGAGAACAAACCAGCTGAACAAATGGCCCTGAAAACTAATGACACTTCTCGAATGCCAGTAGGCAGAGCAGGAGATCAAAATGAAGGCAAAGGGTCCCGACAGTATAAAGGCTTTGAGCTTGTACATCAGCAGATCAAAGCACTGCTCATCAAACGCTTCCACCATGCCTCCCGCAGCCACAAGGACTTCCTGGCACAGGTATTGACTGACTTGTGCTGTTCTGGATTCTTTCCTGCAACATTGCCAACACTGTCTTTCTAGCAAGGATGCCTCTGTGGAAAGCAATACAGGTGTTCAAATGGTTTATAGTGGAATTATTCCAACTCTTCTGTCACTTCTTTTATTTCTTTCTGCCTGGAGTCCATCAACTGCACCAAGTTCAGGATTCTATCTCTACTAACCCAGTGTTTTATTTTTAATATAATATAGTTTTATGACAACCAAAATTTTAAGCAAAGGCACTGGAAATTAAGTTGTTGGTGTTCAGGGGTTAAAGCAGACTGGATCTTTGCCCTCCTGCTGTCCTTCCTTTGTTTACATCTGTTATGGAGTGTGTACAGTGTCAGTCTATAACATATATATCATAACCTAATGTGAAGTTTTCATGTTCCCTGCAGGTTGTTCTCCCTGCTAGTTTTGTGCTGCTGTCTCTAGTACTTACAGTCATTATTCCTCCATTTGGAGAATATCCTGCCTTAACATTACACCCTTGGATCTATGGACAACAGTTTACTTTCTTCAGGTAGGAGGAATCGCTTGAAGTCCATTTGTCACACATACACCTTTTTTTCCCTAGAGTTTAACATGGTGGGGCCCCATCTCATTGCTTTTTTCTTACTTTACATAAAGTAAGAAAAGATTCACTTCACTAGAATCAGCATATTTATTTAAAGTAGCTTGAAATTGATGCACATAGAGAATAGAGCTGCTAGTAAATCTAAGAGATAGTCTTTCATATATCTTTCTAACTTCAGTATTCTCCTCTTCCTACCTGAATTCAGGACCTCAACACTTATAAAGTTGCATATCCTGTCTAACAGGAGATCCAGGCCTCCACAAATGAAAGTGCAGAGTATGTTTTTCATCTTCTGATTACTGACTGTGACAGTGCTGAGAGAATAGCAATGAGGATTCAAGCCTTTTAGGAAAATGTTGCTATTGGACTTGATCAGAAGTCAGCTTTAGTATTAGGAGAAAAGAACCATAGCCTGTCAACCATCTTGGAACATTCTCGGTTTTTACATAAATAAATAAAACAGTGGAATTATCAGCATTTAGAGGGGGGCAGTTGGTAGTGCCATATGGTTGTCCTTCTCTAGTTGCTGTGTGTATTACAGTACAATAGTTTGAAAAAATATTTTCTAGAGAAAGTCCTGTCTTATTCCCGTAGCAATGAACGGCCTGGCAATGAGCAGATGGTCTCCCTTACTCATGCTTTCTTGAATAAACCAGGATTTGGAATTCGTTGCATGAAGAATCAGCCTCTTTTGTAAGTTGCTAGCTAATTTCTCTTGAAAAAGATCCTAGCAGGGCACTTCTAGTGGAACTTGAGTAGTGAAACAAAAATGAATTGGCTTGACTCTTCACCAGAGCCAGTGCTTCAGATATGTTGTTGGCTGTATCTAATATTGGGTCAAAAGTAACAAACAGCAAGATAACACTGCTGCTGGATTAAGAATGATTCACACTGCTTGATGTGCAAGCAGCTTATGTAGCTTGGTATTGAGAGTTAACAATCTTGAAATTTATGTCAGTAGGTCAGTGGCCTCAGGCCCAAATCTTCTCAGCTTCCTTGGCACTTTCCATGTCTAAGTCCCTTCAGGTTCTTCCAGTTCCCATTGGTGTGTTTGGAAGCAATAACTTCAGCGATCACTCAGATTGTGGAGTAGCAATAGGATAGTGTCTGTGATTTGAAACTATCCTCATTCTGAAGTGAGGGCAATATTAGTAGAGCTCCAGCTTTTGTTGTGCTACCTGCTTACTCTGCCTTTGAGTCCTGCTTTGGAGCCATTTGTCACTGGCTCACTATGCTTTGATGTTTGTTCCCTTTCTCCTGACTCTTTCCCAGCCATGATATCCAGCTGTTTGATCCTTCTGGTTGTCCTCTCTTCTCCCATTCCTCTCCTCTCCTAGTACAGCAGAAACAAAGAGGAAGCTTTAAAAAAAGAAAAGATACTGCATGAGAAAGGAAGTTGATAGTTTCTTCACAAAGATATGTCCACTGCAGATTTTCAGTACTAATGGATCAAATACAGTCCCCTTGTTTCCTCAGTGTCCTATCTGCCAGCTGAAGGCAGTAAACTTGGCAGAGTTGTGGGGAGAGACTGTATTTATTCAAAACTACCAGGATGAGGGCTGAGGTGGGAATATCTGCTGAGACCATTGTGATTTTGTGGATTTGTGAGTCCTTGTGGACTGTTATCTGTACACAGGGTAAAGCAGTGTTTCTCTACACAGGAACTACCCATGCAATAATATGCCAACTGCCTGGGACACACCTGCTGTTCATCCTAACCTGAGCAGCCTCCTGCTGAGCCAAGAGTGGAGCCCCGAGAATCCATCACCTTCCTGCAAGTGCAGCACTCACAAGAAACTCACTATGCTGCCAGAATGCCCTGCAGGTGCAGGAGGCCTCCCACCACCACAGGTTGTGTCCTTGTGCTGTAAATCTTTGTAGAAAATTTCATGGCAAGTCCTGGAAAAGGGATCAGTGTCTAAGTACCTTGCCATACTAATATACATGGAAGGAGTTGAGTGTATTCTTTTGCAAGAGAGCAAGACTTGCTGGAATTGGGAATTCCGTTTCAGAGGTATTGGAAAAGCTTGCACATTTAAATAAATTTTTATTATTGCTTTCATCTAAATTGGAAATGTTTCATGTAGAAGAAAATCAAAAAATTTTAACAATTTGTCACATAATTTTAAAAAAGTCTCTTCTGCCTCAAAGAACAATTTTATTTAGAAGGTTGCTTTTCTTTGAAGGAGGGAAGAGCAGGACGGAGGAAGAGGAAAGAAAAAAAGGAAAAAAAAGTCACAATTTTAAAAATGTGGAGTGTGGTCCTCTCATTAAAATGGGAAAATTAATATTCAGTGAACCCCAAATTATTATTTTTACATGTCTTTCAGTTCCATTTCTATCAGAAATTTTCTAAGCAAGTAAAATGAATATTTGTATACATGTGCATGAAAATTAGTAATTTAATAACCATTGATGCTGTATGAAGGAAAACAGAGCTACATTCCCTCCTCTCTCCTATCAATGAATTATTTTAGTAGTGCCCTTTAAAAAATATGCTCATTCTTTTAAAGAGCAAAGGAACATTACAGCCTACCAGTGTTTACATTTTATAAACATTTTTCTAAGAAGTTAAACAGAATTGCAGCTGCTCTCAGAATAGTAGCTCACTAATTTAATGTCTCACCTTGCATGGTGTTAATATTTAATATTCCTGTTTGCCAGGTTGAATGCACTAGCAAAATTACTAAAATATTTCTAATTTTCATAGAATTATGGATCTATTAAGTTTAAAAACTACCTCTTACATCAAGTCCAGCTGTTAACCCAGCACTGCCATCTTCACCACTGAACTCCATCCCCATGTGCCCCATCTTGACATTTTTGAACACTCTTGGGATGGTGACTATACCACTTTCCATTACACCATCCCTTGAAAACACTGAATCAGCTTGCTTTGATTTCTCTATCACTGTTCACAAAAGAAAGTTGTTTTAAATAGCTATAGGATTCCTGTTTATTAAGAAAAAAAATTTGGTAGACATTATATACCTTATTCACAGCATCCCAAATGATTTCTGATTTCCAAGTAATCCCTGTCCAACAAACAAAGTTGAATTTTGTGATTGCATACTAATGTATTTCAGAGACCTTTGGTCTAAAACTTCAATTCCAAATAAGATGCAATTAATTTTTTTATTTGTTTATGGGGGTTCTAGTCTTCTAAGTAAAATGTGTTATTATAATATTATCCTGATAATTTTGTGGAATATTATAGTTTTGTATAACTTGTCAGGAAGAAATGGTTCACATTTAAGTCTCCAGGAAAGTCACAGTGTGTAAATAATTGTCAGTAGAATTATGTTTAAGCATGGACAACTCAATTAATGAAGGCACTATGGGGATGTTACCAGTGTTCCTGTCTAGAATGAAATGGACATTCCTAATGTGTCTTTTGTGTCATCCGGTACTCTCTGTGGACAAATGTAGGAACTTCCAGGAAGTTCATTAGACGTACTTTCTAGGTCATTGTCAGATGATTTCAGGTTGCAAGCTTTGCCATCTGAAGCTGCCCAGGAACCTCTTAAAGTATATTCTACCTTGGGATAAACTCAAGAATGTGAGGTCTTTCATTTCACAGCAACCCTATACTTGTAAAAGACTCAGCAAAGTTGTCATGTGGCATATTTTCATATTTAAAAAAAAACCCAAACAAATGTAATTTAAAGTAATTTTCATTCAAATATCTAATGTGCTAGTGAAGGTGAATTTATTTTATTAATTTTTACCTAAAGCTGCTAAATCATAGGAGGCTACTTTTTTTTTACTGGAGCCTCAGTTTGTTTGAAGTTTCCTTCTTTCAGATTGGAGGAAAAGCCTTGAGCAACCTGACCTTTGTTGCAAATACCTGTTTCAGAGTGACATGCAACTGTTTTGTGTCATGCTTCACAAACTTATTGATTGCTTCTAAAGTCTTAGTAAAATAAGGATGTTTGGGCTAGAAATGACCCACGAGTGATTGACCCACTCTCTTTCAGTGATACCTTGAACCTGAGAATTTTCTCTGAACCAAAACTGCTTTTTCTCTTTTCCTGACAAACACTTAATAGCTTAAGACACTCTAAACTTTATTGTGATTGATTAGGTTTTTGTTTCTTGCCAGAGAGTGCAACGCAGCACAGAAATTCTTCAAGATCTGACCCACAGAAATATTTCAGATTTTCTGGTAAAAACGTATCCCACTTTGATAAAAGGAAGGTAGGGGTGAATATCTATTTTTTTTCACATATGGTATTTTGTAGCTGGTGATGAAATTCATATTTAATTATGGCATAACACCTCATTTGCCACATTATTCTGTAGATTTGACTGTGTCCATATTTCTGATATAAGACTAGAAGAGGCTGATTTTAGGGGAGTTAAATATTTTCAGCGATAACTATTTGTATGATCAGGTGCTCCTTTATAGGCAGAGCTAAGTGTCATTTCTGATGGAATGCTGCGTTAATGGTGACAAAAACAGTGCCTTTGCACAGCACTGGTGAGCTGCCTTGCAGAGATACTACTTTGTCTCCCTGAAGAACTGTAGCCACACTAATATGATCATCTGCCTGAGTTAATTATCACTTGCTCCCCCAAAGTGCTAAAGAGCAGCCAAAGGACAATGTCACACAGACATCCATCCTACTGATAGCTCCTCAGCTTGCCTGAGTGTTGAGTGTGGTAATTAAATGTGCAGTGTCCATGGCCTATTATCTCTGATTCAGGCCTTGCTACTTTTTCAGTTCCCAACAGAGTTCTTGAAATTTCCTTTATATTAGCTGTGTGCTGACTGCCTTTGACTGATTCTTCTTAGCATATGTCAAAATTGCTTTAGCTACATCTTTTTAAATCAATTAATTATGGATTAGAATAGTCATGTGTCGATTTAGGAATCTTGCTTATCTCTGTATGAATCATGTCAAAAACCAAAAAGCCAAAAACACACTGCAAGGAATGCTGAAAGTCCTGCCAACTCCACAACTCAAAGTAATAATATGGAGGTGTGCAAAATATAGGAATTCAACTTTAATTTTTATTTAAGACTGATAATATCATTAACTTCGGTCCTGTGCATTGAGAGGGGATTCTCTTTTTCTGTTTCAGCTTGAAGAGTAAATACTGGGTCAATGAGCAGAGGTAAGAAACCAATTCACAGATTAAGGTGGTAAAGAAAGGAACAATGTATTTCTGTTTAACCAAGGAGCCTCACAATGTTTCTGCAAATGGACAAGGGGAATTGTGGCAGACAGTGTAGAACAAAGAGATGGCTTCAGTGGAAAGGGGTTGGGGATCAGGAAGGGTCTTATAAAGACAAGGGGTTATATTTGTTTGAACTCCCGACAGGAGATGAGGGCAAGAGGCTCACAATGGAACTATCAGAGCTTTATTACCTACAGGAGTCAAATCAGTGGGAACTGTGTGGTGAAAAGGTTCAACACAATAGTATAGTATGTTGTAATACTGCTGTGACACAGCTCTTTCAGTGCCACAGAAAAAATATAAACCTTCCAAAAGAAGGACATGATCAGGATGAAACCTAGACACCAGCCTATCAAATAGAGAAGTAACAACCACAATTCCTCATCCCTGCTCTGTACATGTGCTAAAGTTATAAACCAGATTCCACTAGTTCTCTTCTTTAGGTAGAGACAACATCTAACCCCAGTGTGTGATGTCTCTACTGGAGTTACTAAGCTTAGAAAGAAACTGGTTAGCCTGAAGCCCATACTTACTTCACTTTTCACCAGCAGTAGGAGGTCACTTCAAAGATAGCAGCTGGATGACTGCCTTTCTTCATGGAATATCTGCTTGTTCATGTGCAAGCATTGTTTTCTATGGGATTAGGCTTCAGTTCATCTTGTGCAATAGTATTTATCATTATGGAGTGCTGGCTGGTACTGACACTGCTGAATACCAGCTCCTCTCAGAACATCTGAAATTTAAATGAGGTCTATGCTGTCCTTAGTCCTCCATGCTATCTAAAACATTATACAGCCATTGTCTTGATTTAAAGATTTTGTTCTATAGAAATCACTGTTCTCTTCAAATCCTCTATCTAATAATTTTCTTGGGATCCTGGCATAAACCTCTCAGAAATTGATAGAACTTCTATTGTTTGTAAGCCCTATAAAGACCTAATACAACTTGCTAGAAAAAGAGTAGAAATTGTTATACATTAAATATTTATGTATAGAAATTAAACTTGTATTAAGTGGATTTTTAGTGTTTCCATTAATGTACAGTTATGGGTATTTGGTATGAGTTATTGATTATATTTTTCTCTTTACTAGATATGGAGGAATTTCTATAGGAGGAAGGCTTCCAGTCCTTCATGTTTCTGGAGATCAAATTGTCGATTTTTTAAGTGATCTTGGCCGAATGATGAATGTGACAGGAGTAAGCAAGATTTTTAATTTTGTTTATTTGTTTGTTTTTTGACCCCTTATTAAAGCATGGTTACTGCAGCATTAGATTCCTCCTGATGCACTGATCTTTAGCTTTTCCTTTTTTGTTTTAGGGACAAACTTCATTGGCTGCTGCTAAAGAAATCCCTAATTTCCTTAAATACATGGAAACTGAAGATAATATTAAGGTATTTGCTGGAATTAGTCTGCTAAGTCACAGTCTGTCTTAACATAGACTTCAAATTATGAGAATATTGCTGGTGGTATTCCCAGATGCAAGAAGAGCTGAAATGCTATACTTTAGAAATAACCTTATATTAACACTGTATCCCATACTATATGTAATTCTTATTCTTAGTATTTCAAATGTGAAATTTTTTTAAATCATATTTTTAGTACTACTTGCTGTCCTAAATAATTTGAGTAGTACACTTAATCTTAAAATGTTCTTCTATAAAATCCCCTGACAGTATCTGTCCAATGCTTTTAAAAGCATAGTATGTGAGCTCCTCCTGCAGGGCTGTCCCTAGGAACCATGAATTCCTGGTGCTGAATTTACCCCCGCTGACAATGCCCACCAAAGGAGATAAAAGGCAGCCAAATTTTCTCCTGTAGCTCAGTGAAGGCTTTTTAAATTAATCAGTGATTTCTGACTCTTTTAGGTGTGGTTTAATAATAAAGGCTGGCATGCTATGGTTAGTTTCCTCAATGTAGCCAATAATGCAATCCTCAGAGCTAATCTGAGGACTGGCCAAGCCCCTGAGGAACATGGGATCACTGCTATAAACCATCCTCTGAACCTCACCAAGGAGCAACTCTCTGAAGTCACTGTGTAAGTCTGTTTGTGCTCTGCTTCTGGCTTTTACCCATCCCTCTCCTGGCAGCTTGCAACTTCCAGCATGCTTGCACACAGAGGAGAAAGAGTTCAATCGACAGAATGTAGAGGCCCTTCCCTGAAGTTTTATTCTAAACGAGAATCTATTCATGTCTCATTATATTCCCATAAGAGTTCATTCCCACCCCATTTAGAAATTATATCATTGATATACATTGTTGCATGTTTCTGTTGATTCCCAAGCACAAAGATTCTGAAATCTTTGTTCATACTCCAAATGGAATACATTTATTTCTGAAACAAAATACGTAATAAGGAATGGATTGAGAACTTGCCCGTAATTGACTGCAGGTCATGTAGTTGACAGCTGCTGTCCTGGTGCCAAGGACAGCACACAGGTAGATTTTCAATGGCATGTAGTAGGGTTGGTGTAGTCTAGAATCTGAAAGTCATAATTTCTTGAAAAAGACATCCCTAAAAAGACAGTTTCCACTCTTCCATTATGTTCATAATTCAATGAAACTGAAAACTTTGCATTATAGCACAGAGGGAAAATCTATGCTTCATTTCACTGTCTTCAACTTGCCTTTTTAAGTTTTTCTTTTTCCTGCTTTCAGAGCTATTGTGCCTAAATGTCAAGTTTGAGATGCCCCATGCAGGAAGTCAAACTGAGATATATAAAGCAAGTAAAAGGTCAGGGAACAGTGCCATATGTATTAGCTAGAGTCCCAAAACAACTTGGAAAATTTGCTTTTTAGCACATTTTGAAACTGGAGAAGTCTTTTACTTAAAAAACAGCCTTGCTGCTTCTAGATCTTAAAACATCCTCCAGAGTCCCCAAATGCTAATACAGTGTTGCATTGCATCCATTCTCTTTCTTACGGTCCCTTCTTGTGCTCTCTTGTAGACTGACCACCTCTGTGGATGCTGTTGTTGCCATCTGTGTGATTTTTGCCATGTCCTTTATACCAGCCAGTTTTGTTTTATACCTGATCCAAGAACGTGTAACAAAAGCCAGACATCTCCAGTTTGTCAGTGGTGTGAGCCCCATTACCTACTGGCTAACTAACTTCATATGGGACATAGTAAGTAACTGCTGTTCTGATTGACAGCCTCTGGTTATCCTGGGTGTGCATGAACTGAGGGCTAACCAGTGAATCCAGTGAAGATGATTCTAAGCATTGCAGAGCATTCATTTCTCTTAAGTGTTTCTCAGAGAGCATGCTAAGGATTTGGCTTCTGAACTAATTACAGATTTAGAAATTAATTCAGGTGCACAACTCAGCCAACTAATGAAACTGGTTTTTTTATAGTCTTAGGATTTCTTACAACTGAATATATAATGAAGTACAACTTACTGTAGCACCATTGCCTGGTGCTGGTCACTCCTGTTCTCTAGAAGACCCAAAACATATTTCAAGGTATTCAAGAAACCTAAGTGGGGAAGTTTCTCAGCCTGCTGGAACAGTATTGGCCTGACAAAATACTCTAGGGTGTCTAAAATGGCATATTCATTTAGGTCACTGTATCATGGTCATTGTGTTTTTTCAAAAATATTTATACCACAGGTCCAGACTTGCTTAGACAGGGCTCAACTTCCCTCCAGCCAGTTTGTCATAAAAGAGAAAATTCTTTGGCTGGCTGAGACACAAGAAGGGCTGGTTCTCTGGCCATGCCTTCGCAACCAAGCAAGCAGCCAAGGAATTATGCAATAAGAAAACCATGAACATGGAATTGAAAAAATCATAAAGAAAAGAAAATCAATATTTGAAAAGCACAAAATTCTTCAGGATTTCTCAGGGGAATATAAAGCAAAGCATTTTAGTAAATGAGGGAAAAGAAGCAGATCCCAGAGTTCTTGTTCCCTGCTGTTCACAGCAGGTTCCTTGACAGAAATTCTGCTTGGCCGTTGCCCTTGATGCATGATGCAAAGGCATTAAGTGGCGTTAGCAGTTCTGTGAAGTGTTACCTTCCATTCTGCATGGGGAATTCTGTGCATTGCAGCAGAGCAATGCTACTAATACTGAACAGAGAAATGGAGCAGTGGCCAAGCATACTCACTTTAGCCTCTTCTCAGGAATGTGGCTCAAGTAACTAGCTCTTCCATCCTACACAGCCTTTGTTTGCATCACAGAAACTGCACTTCCCTTGCATACTCACGGCCCATTTCTGTGGGAAACCTGGCAGCTGGACTATGAAATAATGGATTCACAAACCATAATCTAAGATACAACAGTATATGTTGTATTTTTGATGAACAGTCTGGTAAAAGATATCTTAGAAAAACATTGAGCATTGCCAAGGACCTGTTGATCCAAAAGATTCAGTGTGACTACTCTAACTCAAATTCTGATGTTCTTCAATATAAAATCCTTTTGGAATGATGTGTAGGATCTGGATATGTTTGCAGCCCTTCTCAGGTCTTACACATTGACCTTCACCCTGTGCTGTGGCAGGTGAATTATGCACTGAGTGCTGGAATGGTTGTGGCTATATTCATTGGATTCAACAAGAAAGCATACGCCTCTGCGACCAATCTCCCTGTGCTCATTGCCTTGCTGCTCCTCTATGGGTGAGTGTTCAAGATCTTTGCTGCAGCTGTGCCCTGTATTTCACTTGGGAATGATTTCATGTTACTAAGCTCAGTGTTTAGTGGAACCCAGCTCCGAAGAATAGAACTGGATGGATCCAAAACAGGTTAATACTGATTATTCTATGGGATATTTATGTACTCTGTCTGCCTACATGCTGCAAAAGATATTCTTTTTTCACTGCCTGCCTTGAATTTTTAAGCATTAAATGTGACCCGTACAGGAAAACGTATTTGTTCAGTTTGCTGCTTTCTTCCTTGTACATTGTATAGGAATTTAGTGCTTGTTCATTTGCTACATTCATAGTCTAATTACTAAATTATCTTTCAGCATCCAACATTTCTTTGTTTCTCCTTCTTGGTGTACAATTCACTGAAACGTGCAGATATCTGACGTGATAGCAGCCTTGCTAGCATTAAGTTTTCTCAATCTTAGCAGTGTCTATTGTCCTGCATTTTAATAGCAAAATAAGACTAAGTAGAAAAAAATATCATGTAGTAACCAGGAAGAAAACACTGGTGTGGGTTACTGGTTGTTTACACCATTTTGTTATACTTGGGATGCAAAGAAAGCTAAGCTTTGTGTTTTCTTCAGGCCAATTGACATGAGAATACTGAGAAGTTATCATAGTTTTTTCTTTTGCTTGCATGCAGATGGGCAGTAATTCCCATGATGTACCCTGCTTCTTCTTTCTTCAGTATACCCAGCACTGCTTATGTTGCATTGTCTTGTATGAATCTCTTTGTGGGAATCAACAGTAGTGCCATTACATTCATCCTGGAATTATTTGAAAATAACCCGGTAAGTAATGTTTTGTAGTGGATTGTTGCTGGCTGGATGCCAGGCACCCACCAAGACCTCTCTCTCAGTCCTCTCCACAACTGGACAGGGGAGAGAAGTATAATGAAGGCTTCATGAGTTAAGGACTAGGAGACATCATTCACTAAATACTATTACAGGCAAATATTAGAGATATTAGTTGAACTTATTATTTTAAAAAATCAGAACAGGATAATGAGAAATAAAATAAGATCTGAAAAAAAGAACTTTCTCCCCAGCCTTCCCTCCTTTCCAACTATACCTCCTCCCCTAGTGGTGCAGGGAGACAGGGAATGGGGGTTCAATTCATCACATGTTGTTTCTCCTGCTGCTTAGGGAGAGGAGTCCTTCCCCTCCTCCACTGTGGGGCCCCTTCCACAGGAAACAGTTCTCCATGAACTTCTCCAATAGGAGTCCATCTCACAAGCAACAGTTCTCTTCAAATTGGTGCAGTGTGAGTCTGTTCCACAGACAGCAGTCCTCCCCAGACTGCTGCAGCATGGGTCACTCTTCCATAGGGTGCAGTCCCTCAAAGACAGGCTGCTCCAGCATGGACTCCTCTCTCCATGGGCCTCCCACGGGATCACAGCTTCTTTTCAGGCATCCACTTGCTCTTGCATGGGTCTCTTCCATGGGCTGCAGGTGATGTCTGCATCCACACAGACCTCGAAGGGCTGCAGGGGCACAGCTGCCTCACCGTGGTCTGCACCAGGGACTGCAGAGGAATTGCAGCTCTGGCACTTGGAGCACCTCCTCTCCCTTCTTCACTGACCTTGGGGTCTGCATAGTTGTTCCTCTTACATGTTCTCGTCCTACTCTTCTCTGGCTGCAATTAAAACAGCACAATCACTTTTTTTTTTAAATTTCTTCTTAAATAAGTTATCACGGAGGCATTATCACCATTCCTAATTGGCCCAGCCTTGGCCAGCAGCACGTCCATCTTGGGAGCTGCCAGGGTCTGTTGGACATGAGGGAAACTTTCAGCAGCTTCTCAGAGAAGCCACCCCTGTAGCGCTCCTGTTACCAAAACTTGGCCATGCACACCCAATGCATGTTTTTATTAATCCCTGATTTAAAGAGGTGTGCAAAGAACATCCAAGAATAAATATCCCTAACAGTAATAGTCTTTTTCTACCTTTGTCTGCCATTTTGTCTGTCAGTAAACGAGTAATTACCAGGTACAGGTGAGCAGAATAATCCAGAGAAGTGACTCAGAGAAATTAATATCTAGGGATGCACACACAAGGAGTGACATTGAGTGGGTTTTGTACCTATGGGCAAACTCCTGTATACTTTCACAGTGGGAGGTCAAGACATGGCACTTTGGGCTTGCTTCTGCAGCTTGTGTTGTATGGGAAGATGCAGGTGTTAGGCACTTACTCCTGGTGGTTACTGTGTTAGAGAAGATGTTCTGCTTACAGCTGCATTTTGAGAATTCTTAATAACTGAAAATTATTTTATACCATCAGAAAGGTGACAGAATACAGGAAGTGCAAAATTAGTTCTTAGAAATGCTAAGAGATGAGTTTATGACGTGCTGTTGGTTTGTATGCACTACTGCTATCACCTCCACAGTTGCTGAAGTTCTGGCCACTACGTTTGACACCCCCCCCTGACAGCAGTCCAATTAGCTGTCATTACTAACGGTGCATTTTCAAACATTCTGTGCTGATCAAGCATTGTTATTTGCTGTGAAGGAGAAATAGGTCTTGGTTAAATTCATGTTTTCAAGGGCCAGCTCGACAATACTTTACATCCCTGCTGTCCCTGCATTCACAACTATGGCGTATCTAGTGCCGTTCAGCCTATGGGACATTAGGACAGCATGGTTACCTTTGAAAACATGTCTCCATTGCAGACACTATCTCCAGAGGGAAATGGCCCTTCTCTGGATTCAATGCTGATGCAGTTCAACTGCTGCTGGCACTTGCACTGTTTCAGGTATCTCCACATTGCACCAACATCCACAGTGTAATTATGCCCAGACATCAGTACTTTTCAGTACTGTGGCAGCCCTGACTATTGTCATGGCTTAATCCCATGTCAGTCAAGCACCACACAGTCACTCACTCACTCTGCACCCCACTCCCCTACCTCATGGAATGGGGTAGAGAATCGGAAGACTAAAAGTGAGAAAACTCATAGGTTGAGATAAAGAGAGTTTAATAGCTAAAGCAAACGCTGCGTGCACAAGCAAAGCAACACAAGGAATTCATTCACCACTTCCTATAGGCAGGCAGGTGTTCAGCCATCTCCAGGGAAGCAGGGCTCCATCACACTTGGGAAGACAAATGCTCTCACTCTGAACATTGCCCTCTTGCTTTGTCTTCTCCCAACTTTATGTGTTGAGCATAACTGCATATGGTCTGGGATATGCTTTGGATCAGTTGGGGTCAGCTGTCCTGGCTGTGTCCCCTCCCAACTCCTTGTGCATCCCCCAGCCTCCTTGCTAGGGGGTAAAGGTAAGGCACAGAAAACGCATTGACTCTGCAAGTACTGCTCAGAAATAGCAAAAATATCCCTGTTATGTTTCACCCTTGTTTTCAGTGCAAATCCAAAACACAGCCCCATAGGAGCTTTACATGTTACCACCAGAATTATATTACCTCTGCTACACAGGGAAATACTGCATTACAAAAACTAATTTTTCTCCCCATTGCCAGTTTTTATCTTGCCTGGTGCAGTGTGTGCCAGGATTCTGCTGGTTTTGTTTTATGTTGCTTTGAGTGCAACTTGGTAAATACTCTATTTTCTCTGTTTTAAGAACACAGAACATCCAGTTTCTCTGACATAACAAAGAACTTTTCGCTTATGGTGCTGTGTTTTTTTAAACAGGTCTAGTTTAAACAGCTTATGTTGTTTCTGTTTCTTACAGTCTTTGCTGAAGTTTAATAAAACACTGAAAAATGTGCTGCTTGTCCTCCCACATTTTTGCTTGGGCCGTGGACTCATCGACTTGGCCATGAACCAAGCTGTGACTGAAGTATATGCAAGGTTTGGTAAGTAAAGCCAGTAAGAAACAAGTTATGGCAGTATCCCATGTCCTGACCTTGGAAGAGATGTTTGGAAGGATTAACTCGGAAAAGCAGTAGATGTTTCTGAAATTCTCACCTCTTCCATCATCAGATGGATAAGGAGTATGAAAGTTCACCGGCTCTGAAAGAATAACAGCTTCTGATAGTGCTGCCAGAACTCTACAGCCCAACCAGCAGTCTGCATTGGAATGAATTGGAAATTTGTTCAGTGTCAGACTCTGGTGTCTTTTTACCCTTGGTTTGGAGGACCTCAAGTCATTACAGGAAGATTTATTATTTCATTTGAATACCTCAGTTAATGTTTAAAGCGACTGTTGTTCTTCAAATGCATTCTCTTGGGATATGGTTGTCTTTGATATCAGACAACTTATTAAAAGAATAGTCATACAGCGGAACTCATCTGGTTTTGTTCAGAAAACACAATCCATGCAAGTTTCATGTAATAATATCCAAATTATTGTGTATTCAGAGAAACTATCTTTACTCCCATGCAGCAGCTGAACTTGGAAAACATTTTTTTGAGAATTTTTATAGGACTGGAAAATTAAAACCATTGCCTGATAATGAGCAAATAAAGTATAATAATTCATTATGATGATGCTTTTTGTTCTGAGCAGTAGTGGGGTTTTTCAGCAGTATTTCACCTTCCTTTCTGGTGCTCCTTCTCCAAAGGTGAGGAGCATGTTTCTGATCCCTTTCAGTGGGACTTTGTTGGAAAGAACCTGGTTGCCATGGCTCTTCAAGGAGTTCTGTTCTTCTCTCTGAATCTCCTTTTGCAGCAGCGTTTCTTGTCCACAAGATGGTAGGTATTAAAGTTCTATTAATATTTCTTTATTAAAAGGATGACTGTCTTTGTCTTTCTCTATGTCAGTCTTTTTTTTTCTTTTTGTTCTTAATTTTTTCTTTAAATTTGTAGCTTTTTTGTTTTCTATTTACTTACCTGATCTTATCTTAATGTATTGATATCCTGATTCAAGAAAGCATTTACAAATCTGCATTTTCTTAAGATGATTTAGGAATATTATATTAAAGAAATTAGTTTTCTTGAATTAATATTTTAATGAGTTGTTTGTTTGTTGTGTTGTTGTTCTTGTTTAAGACACTGTAATAGTGAGATTATAAAATTACCTGGAAAGTTTGTCATGTCCTCAGTACCAGTCAGGTACTAGCTAGCACTATGAGGTACAAGCCTGGCATCCCAAAACAGCAGTTCTAGTCTGTGGCACAGGACAGCTGTATCCTGGACACGATGTGAACTTCCCCTCTCTGCTTTACAAATGTGCCTCTCCAGTGATGAAAACAGCTACTTACCAGCAGTGAGTGTGTCATTCACTCCTGTTCAAGATTGCCAACAAGAGCACTAATTGGTGTCATTATAAAAATCCTGTCTTGCAGAGAGATCTACTCAAAACTTCCTAGGAACATCACTAGCTACTAAGAGTAGCCAAAGTGAAATCTGTGGCTAAGGGGCAGGTTATTGTCATATCAGTGACTGACAAGGCATGTTCTTTTGAGCAAGCCATTTCCTCCCTATTTAGTATCTAGAGATTAGCTTTAAAAGTCAGGGCTTCTCTCAACAGCCAGAATACTCCAGCCAACTTCACATTGGGAAGTTTCAACCCCACTGCTTCCACCAGTCACATTTTTGGCAGCAGATTAGCCATTGTTTCACACTGTTATTCTAACTGAACCCACGGCAACTCGGTATCTTGGGTTTTTCAGGTTTATTGACACTGCCTTGTCACCTATTATTAATGAAGATGAGGATGTTGCAGAAGAAAGAAAAAGAATTATGAGTGGAGGAAACAAAACAGATATCTTACAATTACAAGAACTGACCAAGGTAGTATTTTGAGAAGAATGAAACAAATATTTACTCCTGTCTTAGTTCTAAAGTTGCCTCATCCCTTGAGCATTAAACTAAAAAAAATTCAGATGATTTTCATTTCTGTAGATGTCTTGAAATAGGAACTTTCCTTTGTTTTTCCTCCCCCCATCAATATAGATTTATGCAGGTCGACGCAAGCCTGCAGTGGACAGACTCTGTGTTGGCATCCGTCCCGGAGAGGTAGGTTGTTCAATAACACTGGATTACCTTCCATGGATCAGTTCAGATTTTATGTCCCTGCTGATTTGCAAGTTGGAAATATTAAAGAATATGATACATTTTGCAATTTAGTGCTTTGGCCTTTTGGGAGTGAATGGTGCTGGCAAAACAACAACATTCAAAATGCTGACTGGAGATACTGATGTGACATCTGGAGATGCTGTAGTGGCTGGCAATAGGTAAGTACCTTAAAAAAGCCCCTGTGACAGTCCATTTACGAGCACAGAACTGTCCAGATCACACTCCCAATGATCCAGCAGCTGTATGGCACCGAGATCACAGCTAACAAACAATTGCATTTGATACCTTTAACACTCTTGTAGAATCTGTGGTTAAGTTGTAGTAATGCTAACAGTGGGACAAGGCAATCATATCCAGTGGCAAGAGCTCCCAAACGTAAGATAACCCATCCAACAGGGTACTTTGATCTGAGCTTTGGGACTTTTCTCTGGCTGTTTCCAGCATCTTTGCTTAAATAGTGCTGGCATAATGTCCTAAATTATTACAGTGTGATCTGCTATGCACTTATGTTAGTTTACTTCCAGGTTGTGTGCCTTGGCTTGTTAGGTGTAGTTGGGATTTGATTCTTTGTCCATTCATGTGATTTGAATATTAACTCTTCTGTTGCCAGGACATGGTCCTGGGCACTGTGTTCTAGGTGATTCTGCCCAAGCAGGGTCAGTGGACAAGATAACCTCCAGAGCCCCCTTCCAACCACACCCATTCTGTGATTTTTTACTTTTCCTACTACCACAAGTGTTAGCCTTGTGTTCTGCCTGTCTATTGCTAGTGACCACATTCTGAGCTGAAATAACTGCTTCTTTTCTTCTACAAATAAACACTGTTTTCAAAAAAATAAACCTGAGTGACTGTTTAAAGAACTTCTCATTAAGTTAGCCTATACTTTACCAAGAAAATGGGTGAGGGGAAATGGGCTCACACTCCTAACCAGGACTGAGCTGACTTAAGACAACAATATACTCCTTGCTCTTCTGTAAAGACAGGTCTTTTAGTAGGATATTTTATCAGGAAAAATTAATTCTCCTCTTACAAGAGTTGTTGCCCCAGAAGATAAAGATTTTTTTATTCCAACTGTTCTTCTCTGTCTTAGAGCTGGTGTTGCAGAACTACAACTCTTTTCTTTGTTTCTGCAGTATATTGACCCACATTTCTAATGTCCATCAAAACATGGGATACTGCCCTCAGTTTGATGCCATTGATGACCTGCTCACAGGCCGAGAACACCTCTACTTATATGCACGCTTGCGGGGGGTTCCAGCAGAAGAAATCAAGAGGGTAAAGTAGTCTTATTTTTGATAATTACAGTGATATTTGGGATGATTAAGTGTGTTTTGAACATGCCAAAGGGATGATTAACTGTGCTCTTAACATGCCAAGGGCCAGAATTTCCAAAGTGGACATGTTATTCTGTGTATTGAAGTCCTGGGAGTGGTTCCTGTCATTTGAACAGTTAAGTAACAAGACCACACTATCAAATGCAGGTTCCCAGGCATTAATGGTACTTGCAAATCTGTGGCACCAACAGTGGAAGGCTAAAGATGCAATTCCTGTGACTCAGAATGGCACTGCTTGGTGTTTTGCTCTTGCCTTTAAAGTTGTGGAAAGAAAACATGAAGAATATTTCAGAAGAAAATAATTTAAATTCTTGCACAGATAGAAGTCTACAGCTGAGGCTGCTTTATAGTTTCTCTCACATATTTAGAACTCCCCTCATCATCATCATCATAACTGTTTTGTACTTCCCTGGCCCAGTTCTAAAATGAATGTGCTAAAACCCAGGGTACTGAAATGTTTCTACCAGAAGAGAGATGTATCAGCAATCCTGTCTGTTCTGCATTAGCTGCTGTGTGAAATAGATGGTGTTTCTCCCAGGTTGCTGAATGGGGCATCCAGAAGCTGGGACTCCCAATGTATGCAGACCACCTGGCAGGGACCTACAGTGGTGGCAACAAGCGCAAGCTCTCCACTGCCATTGCCCTGATAGGCTGCCCACCCCTCGTCTTGCTAGTAAGTGTCATGGAAACACAGCCCTGCTAGTTCCATACAGCATCTCATACATGCTAAAGAGCCACAAAGTCCTTGCAAGCTCCTTTCTGCCCTCAACGTATTTCAGTGTCATTTTGAGTTAATTTCAGGCAAGGACAGGGATGCTTAACTGTGTTTCCAATGTGATTACAAAAGAAAGGTCTTCAACAAAGAATGTATTGAGATAAAATCTATAATCCAGAAAAATCTGAATTTAAACCGTTGTTTAGTTTCAGTCTGCCTTTTCTTGTCAGTGTAGCCACTGATGTGAAATACAATCTTCCAACATATACACCTGGCTGCTTTATCCAGCAGATCAGTGGAAGATATCTACCCTTTTGCAGCCTTTAATATCTTTGGAATAAATTATAGAAATTTATACCAAACTTTACAAATGCTGAAATGTAGTTCTTGCCAAATAAAATAAGTGATGAGATAATTGCATATCTGAAGGGAAATTCTATATGAAATTACTACCAAAATTCTTTATTTAGATTATATTCTACCACCTTAATTTGTATGTCTATGACTTTTAGTCATAGTCACCTTTACTTTGTAAAGTCTACAAAGATGTATTTTAATACATTTTAGTACCATGGTTCCTTTTACCATTTAATATGCCTTTACATGTATTCTGCCTGCATGTAGTCAGATAAAATGTTTTTTTCATAATTTCTTGAGACAAGATGTTCAATGAAAATTTTTCTATCCTGATTTTTTTACACTTTTTATTACTTACTGGGTTAGCTGATTTGTGCAGAGTCAGATCCTTAGGTGGTGTAAATCAAAGTGACTTCACTAGTTTCTTGGATTGAGCAATGTCCTATATGTTTATGTGAGTAAGAGGACTTGGTGAGGGCTCACTGTCGCCCAGAACAGGCACTCCCTCCCCTGAAGTTATGCCCTGCACAGACAGCACTGTATTCTTGTTTCCTTACTGCTTTGTGCCAAGAAGGCCAGTGGTACCCCCTCACTCCTACACTTCTCTATGTGCTATGTTCTTTCTAATGCACAGATTACCGTGGAGAAGCAATTACATGCTATGGTCCAAAAAATTACTTGATTTTAAATAATTTTCCTTTTTAACTGATTCTGATCACCTTAACATTTCCATTACAGGATGAGCCGACTACCGGGATGGACCCTCAGTCGCGGCGCCTCCTGTGGGACTCCATTGTTGGTGTGCTCAGAGATGGGCGAGCAGTGGTTCTAACCTCACACAGGTAAAACCAGTTAGAATTCAGAATCTGAATGCAGCTGAAGTACATCTGTTGGCTTTTGTCTCAAATATCTGTTCTCTGTTTTGAAAGCATGGAAGAATGTGAAGCCCTCTGTACTCGTTTAGCCATCATGGTACAAGGTACCTTCAAATGCCTAGGCACAATTCAGGAGCTAAAATACAAGTAAGTGGAATATTTATATGGTGGTTTTTAATGGGAAAATTTAGTATCTGTGATGTACTATTCTAAATACAAGCAATTCAGTGTTTAACCAGGCCCGTTTCTGGGTGCAGCTCTCTTGTATATTAGACAATCCCACCAGATCTCATTTCAACTTCATTATGCTACATACCACTTCTGCAGGGCAAATACAGGGCTTCCTAAAATGCTGGATCTTATGAAATATCTTTCAGATACTGTTATTGTTTTCATAGCTGCAGAAAATTAATTTCCTTCCTGAATGATGAAACAACCTCTTTACCCAATTCCTAAATCCACATGTCCTTCCCAGGTTTGGAGATGGCTACATTGTCACTCTGAAAATCAAAGCTCCGAAGTCTGGGCTGCCTCCAGATCCTGCTCCTGCTGAGAAATTCATACACATCAACTTCCCAGGGAGTGTACAGAGAGAGAAACACTACAACATGCTTCAGTATCAGATTTGCTCTTCCTCTCTGGCTAAGATTTTTCGATTAATAATCTCCAATAAGGAAAATTTGCATATTGAAGAATATTCTGTGTCTCAAACAACACTAGATCAGGTGAGTAAAAAAAAGTAAAATATCCATGAGAAAGCCTGACTGAGAGAATTGGACAACATAATGGGGATGTATCCAAACAACTGAAGGACCAAATTGTTTAGGGAATTATCTCTCACCTCTTTCTCAGGCAAGATTCCCAGGCCTTTCATCAAGGAGGGTGTATCAGTATGAATCAGTAACTTATTCCCTGGATAAATAGGTGCCATATGAAAGCTGGTAAGATAGACCTTCCCAGCTTACAGAATTCAAATAACCCATTCCTTCAGGAGCAGAAGTCTGAGCAAAGTCAGCAATTTGGAATTAGACTGAGCTGAGAATAGCATTTTATTTTAAATAAGAGGTTTGGACTGTATTGTGTCAAAGATACTTTGAGAAGCAATTAGACACATAAAACCCGGGAAGTCCACTGGGAGTTTTGAAAACACCCACTTGCTAGAGGGTATTGGTCCATCTATCTGCTTTCCTAAGTAACAAAAGGTCCACATATACAAAGCTGGTCTTGGTGGGATTACCAGAGAGACATTCCTGGCTCCCTTCAGCTTCCTACTAAAATATGCTGTCTGCTCCTTCCATCACAACCAAACTCATGCTGTGCAAACCATGCAAACCTGGCTGAAGCTGTCTCCTCCTTAAGAAAAACCAGGATTTTAGTTGCAAGCAAGTCCATCCAAAGGAAGGAAGTTGCAAGGAAGTTTATCAAAATAAAGGAGGAACTCATGATCCCAGCTGATAACTCAGTTCAGTGGATTCCCCTTTCTGTCTGTTTCCTGCAGAGCAGTCATTTCACTAACTCATCTCAGTCAAAGACATGGTGACATTTTCTGCTTTCCTCACACAGGTTTTTGTGAACTTTGCTAAACAGCAGATGGAGGATGAGGAAATTCCTTTGCATCCACGTGCAGCTGGAGCCAGCCGAGAAGCCAAGGTGTCCCCTGCTCTGCATCAGCAGGCAGCTGCATAGACTCCTGCAGCCTCCAGGCTTAGTGTGTGCACAGTGCACACATGTGCCATAGCAGAGCAGAGCAAGGGTAAAACAAAGGTTTGCACACTCAGTATTACACTGATTTATTTTGCACCTCTCTGAGCACTGTGCTCTCAACAACAACAGCCAACTTCTACTGCTCTACATGACAGTGTAACACTACCTGACAGTGTCAAAGGAAAGGCAGGTCCTTACTATGGAATAAAATCTTCCTCTAACATAAAGTCAATTATAAGATACAAGAAGAGAAGTCTCACTCCTCCTTGTTGACATATAATCAACATAAAACATCAAAGATGGGTTCTCTGTCTGGTACTTTCAGGCTGGCAGATTTTTCTTGCTTAACCCTTATGTCAAATGCTGCGAGTCAGGAGACAAGGCAGAGAGCATTGCCCAGCCTAGAAGCAGATTCCTGAGTGCACAGGACTATCAAGGTCAGAACAGGGCTGGCTGATGGGGCTAGTCCTGGGAGATTGCTTCACTGTCTCACCAGGCTGCCAGTGAAAACAGACGGTTGTCTCAGCAAGAATGAAAAGAATTAATTCAGAGCTCACATCCAGACAAGAAACTTGCTGTAAAAAAAATTAATTAAAATGATCTCATGCTCATATTCAAGTTGCCTCAAATAGAGGCCAAATGTAAAAATGGAGATTAAAAAGAGAGAGAGAGTACGTCCAAATCTGCCAAAAGTTTTGTTTTCTTGCAGAGACCTGGAAAGATACCTTTGTAACTAAACAAGACCAAATTTTTCTTCTTTCCTGTGACTGGACATTTAGTGGGTGTAAAGTGTGAATAGGGTATGTACTTTCTACCTCCTCAGAAGGAAATTTCAGCCTGCTTGTACTCCACACTGCACTCAGTGGGAAATCATTTGACATTTAGCTCTTTTTTCTGGTTCACAGTTTAACTAGTACTAAGACAATACTGAAAACAAATTCATAATGATGTATGACTTCAGTTATCTATCAGATCTAACGATTTCTAAGAAACCTTCTCTAAGATATGTTATACAGAATTAAAATCTGGGTCATGTGTTTTTCTTTGAAAGATATTTTTCTTCAATGGATGTAGATTTTTTTATGATGACACTCTTGCTTTGTACTGTACAAAATATTATGAAACTTCAGCAACCAGCTGTAGCCTTCTCTTTTTGCCACAATTATTTCAACTGGTTTTAAAATATAGTCTAGAATTTATTGCATATTTCACCCTTACAAATAGTCGCAAAAATCTTTCTATACATCTATTATAGATAAATAAATTAATTATGAAACAAAACAGCATCTATGCATTCTCTTCATATTCTAAAACAGCTTCTTTAAAATGTCATTCCAATAGATTTCAATAGCCTTTTTTTTACTAGTTTTACACAAAACCCAGCTATGTCCCACAGAACATCCTGTGACAAAGAAAACACAGGAAGTCCAGAATGAAGCTGATTTTTCTCCCTGGCTCTGAAAATAGGAAGAGCATTCCGAGGACTAGCAGTCACTTCATGTATTCACACAGTGTATTAAAAACTACTCAGAGAAGCCTGATGTAAAATTCTGGGTAAAAGGTCCATTAGTATCATAAGGAGATGTTTCATCAAAACAGGCCAGATATCAAAGGTATGGCATGGGTTAGATTGCTTCTGAATCTTATTTGCTAGAATGTAACTTTCCAATGAAGAAGACCAAAAACAAACAAAAAATCCCAACACAAGATGTTACATTCACAAATCCTACAAATACTTCTTACTTCATATTCTTTTGGTAAATTAGGGGTTAGACTCAAATCAGGTTGTTGAGATATTGCCTATTTCTTTATTCCAGGAACCATTCATATTCTTTGGTAGTGTTATCTGTTACAAAGCACCTGCCTCCAGGCAGCACACTCTCTTCTTCAGGTCAAAGAAGGCAGCTCATGAGCTGTCCTGAGGCCAGCTGGCCGTGCTGGCTGGGCTGAGCTCTGGTAGTAGCTGGCGTGTCCTTGTTCCAGTGTACTTCTGTCTTGCAGAATGCCACTGCTAACTTTGGAGCTGCTTTTCAGCACAGACTTCTCAGGATCTCTGATCCATCAATCTAAACAGACAAGTACAGAAAAATCTAAGTCAGGTTACAGTGAACTGCAGGGGCTTTTTTTGCAGCTGTACAATGAAGCCTTGTTTTTAAGGTGCTTCTGAGTTGAGAATTCTTGAATGTAAGGAAGTGTAGCTTTCAAGTGCACACAATTTCCCTTAACAGTGGAGATTCAACATGCACCAAAATCCTTTTAATTAATTCATTTATTTGGCAGGACATTTATGAGGTTTTTCTTCTTGAAGTGCAATATTCAAATTAATCCTTCTTTTCTTACAACAAAAAGGGAATAATTGGCATTCTATAACTTGGATAATCCTTGAATTCTCGTAAGTAGGTGCAGTGTTTATCCTTTGCCCAAATTGTCATCTGAATGAAGCAAAGCAAGGTGAACAGTCCCACTGGAAGGGAAAAAAAGATACATTTCATCATCACATTAAAAACATGCTCTTGCTGCTGACATCACTTCAGGTTGAAGTACCAAAACTTTACTCACCTGGAACACACTGAGTCATGATAGTGAAACTGATCCAGGTCCCCACCTGTTTTGGCCAAGGAAATTTAAAATATTTCTGGTGACAGCATTTGCATTTATCTCTCTATTGATCAAAATAACCTTGTCCTAGTATAGGTAAATAAAAAAATCAAGGTCAGCCAGATCAACTTCTACTGTTAATAACCTTTAGCCAAAAAGGTGAATAGTGCCTTATTATCACAAACAAAACCTTCATATTTGTCTCCATAGCTACTACAATGACAAAATTTTAAGTATCAGATCAGTGTCCTTTCTGTTTCTTTGCCTAATTTGTATTCATCAGATCTCCACCAGCTTTAGGAATGGTAACTTTCTGTAGTCCAAGACCCAAAGCTGTTCTCATTAACATCTGTTCATCTCCACTGAATTTCAAACCTGACACTGTCCTTCTGTGCAAGAATGAATGTTACACTGAGTTGCACTTTATCTATTCAGTCAGGAGTTTAGCTCCTGATTAAGAAATATGAAATGATAAACTGATTGAAGCTTCTAAAGCAGTTACCACCAACACAATTGATTTTTTTACTTAAGAAAATGGGAAAGAAGACTTAGTCTTGGCTATTATCACAATATCTTTCATTTGCCTGACCACAATCTTCCTGGCTGCAGTGATATTTCTAGGCTTTTGTAACTCCACCAGACACATGCATCCCCTCACTGGAAGACTTGTTCAGTGGCAAACTCCCTGTTCCTGGCTGCAGAATTTGCCCTGCTTTACAGTGTGTGTCTTGTCCAGCAGCCACACAGAACCCCTGGGCCAGGGTCAGGGCTGTCTGTGTAAGGTTAGTCACATCACTACTGACTCAAGGGAGGGGAGGAAGAGCAGGCAAATTCCTGTCCACAACCTGATTTCATGGGCTTTAGGGAATGAGGGGAATTATATTGAGCCGAATGGTTTCAGAGGTTTCTTCCATGTTAAACTTTCTAAAAGAAACAAAAATATATTCAGCAAAACTAAAATCTGAACATCTTGTGTGAAAATACATACCTCATATGTATAGTTAGGGCAAGATACAAAGAAAAACAGCCATGTGAAAGGATTCTTTGTTGGATATGGGATCTTACAGGTTTTGGATCCTATAGATTAGAAAACAAATCACAAAATATTCACACTCCTAAATATATTGTTTCCTTTAAAGACAACCCAGCTGTGCCCACTTCTGTGTCTCATGACTGTCAGAGGGACAAACAGGACGTGGGAAGCAGGATTCCTCTGGACTCACAAAAGAAATAGGATAACTGTGAGGAGACTTTCCCTTGCTCACCATGGCAGAGCTTGTACTAGCACTGTTTCCTTTTGCACTGGCAGTACAACCACTGTAACTGCTCCCCCAACACAACCCAGCCCGAAACAATCAAGATTACAGTAAGATAAGGAGTGCTGTTCAACAGTCTGATGTCAGATTCCTTGCACTGTCTGATTTCCCTTAGAATCCAGTCTTTACAGTGCTGAGCAAGCTGTGCTCCCACAGCAGTCAGCTGACAGGTATCAACACCCCCAGGATCAGGTCTTTCCTGGAGCAGAGTAACTGAAGGAGCACTGAATGGCTGCACAAAACTGAAAAATGATCATGCAGTTTTTACCATTTCTCCGGAGGTCACTGAGTGCAACATGAATGGAAAAATTTCCAGCTTCACACAGCTGCAAGAAAAAGTATGACAGAGTTAAAAATGTTCTTCCCTTCTATTTGTTTTTCTTCCTTTTGCTATTTCCTGGGGTCCTTTAAAATATTTAAGAAAAGGAAAATAATCTATTATAAACATAATAAATTTCCTTAACTAAGACTGCTGTCAGAAGGATGAAAAGTCTGCATTCAAATATGAGTCTGTATTACACTCTGTTATATATTTATTATATTTTTCAGGAAATGTGAACTCCATGTCCAAAAGATCCAATTTTTTACTTACACAATTCCCTTGTAATCTAAATAAACCACAGGGGATAGAAGTAAACTGGGGAGATATTTGCTTTATCTTTTGATCCTTCTTATGCCTTTAAAAACATCCCAAAATTTATTTGCACAGTCTTGGTATCTCAAAAGTTATTAAAATCCCAAGGAAGACACCGTTTGGTTTCTAAGTAAGTTTTCTTCTCTAGAGTATAATTGATGTGAATCATGAAATATAATTGACCCAGCTTCCTCCGCTGGTTTTAAAGAATGCTTCCCCAATCAATTATGAAGGGAGTGTATTGAAATGATCCATTTATAGGATTATGGACAATCTCCAGTGTCTGCAATGCATAACTATTACAGCAAATGACTAGTGGTCAGAGCTCCTGAGTTTTACTCCCAGCTCTTTGCTTTCAGTTATGGAGTCTGTTTATAAAATATGAATAGATTATGACCTCACAGAATTTTCATCCTGGGAAGCTGCTTTGGGATCCTGCAGTCACTGATGATTAGTTTGTCAAAGCCAGTGAACAGCTGATGTTCTAAACAAGTTACACATACATAGGAAAAGTCTTTGTATGGAGACACATCTTTTTTGGCTACAGCAACTTGGCTTCTGCATAAATGACATATTCCTAAGAATTGTGAGAATGAACAGTGACTGAAGAATTCTGAATCATAAGGAAAGCTGTAAATAACTTCCGAAGCTCAGCAAAATGAAACTTTATCACTGGAAATTATCAGCAACATACTCTCTTAGTTGGCTAGGTCTCTGAGATTTATGATCTGTTTTGATTCTTAACACTCCATAAACAGTTCACAAAACAAATTCACTGACTTTTAAACATGGTGTCACAAACTTCTAAAGATTATGAGAGATCATCCCAGCACATAAATATCCTAGTCTTGGAATGGATACTGAATCAGAAAATTCCTTTGTGTACAAAATCACATTTAAAAATGACAGATGTATCTATTCTGCATGAAAGTGGTCAGCTTTAGTAGTACATCCCTAATGTTTAATTTCTAAGTATCTGCTTATCCTAGTTACTCTTCCACTTTTATGACAGAAAAAATAAAGCAAGATATTTTAGCATTTTATAGAAAGAGCAAGAAACCTACCAGAAACATGATGACAGCAAAATTTATCTGTTTTTTCCCATAAGCTATTAAAAAAAATTTTACAAGTGATTAGTACTAGTACACAATGTACATTTGTAAATACTTAAATCACTGAGGGTTGTTTTGCTACTTACAAGGAGGAGTGTAAAGAGGATGATTGATGTAATATGCAAGCCAAGCTGCAAATCCCCAGTAATACAAGCAGTTCTGAAAAACAGGCAATTTTTCTTTGTGTTAGTGCAGTCTTTTAGGCCAATATTCACTGCAAGGACTGTTGATAACAATGAATTGGGACAATCCTTCAACTTGCTGATAAAACAACAAAAAATGGCAGTACTAAATGTGGTAGGTGAGAGCAGGTAACAGGAAAAAACAGAAAGGAAGTCGTGCTTTAGAGTTAAGATTTCCTCTAAAATATCTTGGAGCTGTTAAGTTTATAAACAGTTTTAGAAAGTATGATCATATGATTGGAAACAAATTTATCTTGTCTGGCAAGCCATTGGGCAAAGATGAAGAGCATACAGACTGTATGTTAAAGAGAAACTTGTTTTGCTGACCCCTGACATGGTGAGACCACATTTGGCAATGTCCTCTCTCATCTGCTTATTATTTTGCACTGCCCAATCTCCTGTCCTCTTCTCCTTCACCCAGATTTTTTTCTTTTCCATGCCTTCCTCTGCACTTTCACTGAGATTCATCTAGTTTGTCCCTTTTGCTGCTGTCCTTGTGTTTCTGCAATGCAGTTTCCACTCTCTAAACCCTGATAATACAGATGTCACTAAGGCTCATTCCTGACCAATCTCAGTGCCTGTTCACAGGATTCATCCATGGAAAAGCTACTTACAATGCAATCTTTACCTTTTATTTGGTCTCCTGGGCCCGTCCTCCTGTGGGTTTTTTTCTGACATTCATTGCTGCTTTGATACTTTGATGACAGGTTATTGTCTCCCTCCTTACATACATCAGTGTGGGGAGGCCGTTTCCTGGCCCCTCCCTCTGCTTGCTCTGTGCTCCAACCTCTCGGTGCCATTCTCTTGCAGACTTTAACCCTCATCAACAATTCATTCATTTGCCTCTCGTTGAGTCTTCTTTGCTCAACCTAGTGCCTCAGCTTTTGATGTGTTAGGATATATTTGTTTATCACCTGGACTTCAGCAAGACCACAACTTAGCTCTTTCTGTTTCTTTCACTATTTCTGTTCTTTTCTTTGCCTTACCTTCCTTGCATCCTATTTTTGATTTTGAGTAAAACCCTGATTCTCTTACTCTTTCTGGTAAAGATCCTCTTACTCTTTCTGGTCCTCTTTCTTTTTCTTAGCCCTCCAAATAAATTCCTATACCTTAGTCATTTCTAGGTGCTTTCTCCTTCACCACTTCCTTTCCTGCTCATGCAGACAAAAATCCCATCCAAGGCTGCATTTTTTTTCCTGTCCTGACTGGTGTAACTTTTTTTTTTTGCTTTGAATTTTGCAGTCTTTTCTCCCTGTATATATCAGAACTGCATTTCTAGCAATAATACCCTGGAAAAGTGATTACCTCAGCGTCTCCAACCTCCACTAGCTGACTGCAGTGTCTGATGGTGCGTTTTTCTGAAAATGCTGGTGCCCCCTCATCTGCTGTAAACAGTTGTATCAAACATTCAGTTGCATTTCCACTTTCTTCTCAGGGTTAATGGAACCACTGCAGTGCTCAGAGGCCTCAGACTAAATGGACACCCTTTTGGATATGCTGTAATGCAACACATTGTATGTCCTTGCTCTGAGATTATATAGGAGATAACTGATGAAAGAGAGAAAACTATTAACCAGTAATTACAAATCAGGTGGGATGAATAAGCAGAAAAATATAAATAGCTTCCCTGTGATGCCTATTCCCCCAGGAAACCAAAAGAGTGATTCCAGTGAGGGACAATGTAGGTAGTGTCCTGTCCATAAACTGCTGCCTCCCTAGCACTAGGCTTCTTCAGCCAGCACTTACAATTTACTGACTGCTGGGCAAACTTAGGTGGAAACAGATTCTTGTAATCTCGGAATTGCATCTTCAGAAAAACCTTCTCCTGGCTTCAGGGCTTGGCACAGGATGGACTATATGGATTTCAGTGAAGTACAATTAAATAAATTAATTATCATGGCTCAGTCCCCAACAATACATGTTGTAATTAAACTGAACAAGTGCTATTCAGCCAAAGAACGTGCTTTACTGCAAGAGTATTTCTCAGTTATAAGAAAAGGAGCTTTAAGATGATTGGGACCTTAGCAGTAACACTGTAAATGTCCAGCTGCCACTTGAGTCCTTATTGCTCAAACACCTCCAGTGAGGTACAGATAGGAACTCACAGATGTCATAAACTCACTTGGAAGGAAGAAAGAGTTTCTGTGAATCTTTAATAATAAAGTTTTACAACAATCTCTTATAATGCTGTGGATCAAGTTCAGATGTTGCAGGAATCCCATAAATAAATTATTCCTAAATTCCCAAACTTATGGTTAGGACTTTGGTCTTCTCTACTGCAATTGACAATCCCTAGTTCTTCATATCCTGCCTATGTTTATTCATGACCAGCATGTACCCTTCTGTTTGTCTTCTTATATTGTCCTCTGGTTTAAATAATATTTATTTAGATCTAATGTTTTCTTTCCTCCAGATGTTTTTCTACAAAGTGATGGCATCCCTTCTTTTTGCTCATTAAAATGTTCATGGGTAAAGAAAGATCATGTAAGACCAATCATGAGACTAATCTTTGAGGAATTATACTGGTTCTTCCCTATTATTGAAGGTCTGACTGACCCTTTTTTTGGCACAACCATAATTATCTTTCAATTAGTTCCTTTATCACCACAAAATTTTTGTAGCAATCCCTATCTTATTCACCCTAAGGAGTTGTTTACTATTTCCAGATAAGTCTACCTCTCCAATGCCTAGAAAAATCACATATCTTAAAAAAATTACATTATGTTAGTATGCACTGCTTTTGGTGAAACATGGACTGCTTTTGGTAAAGCTGCTGCACTGTAGGGCAGAATTTACTCCTAGTTCCATTTGGGAAAAAGGGATGAAAATTACATCTCTCATCAATTCCCATCTCAGACTTCTGAGACTGAAGTGTCTCCTGTACATATACCATTCCACTGCTCTTAGAAAATAAACTATCTGTTGTGTAGGTGATTACACCCTTAAAGTAGGAAGCTTTGTCTATCACTTGTATGTGATGGAAAAACGGGAAAAGGATGTGATGTTTTTCACACTGGCACAATTTTGGAGTAACAGCACTAAGGCCAATGAAATTATAAAAGCAAATCAAAGCCAAGCATTGCTAAGCAGGTAGAAAAAGAACTGTGAGCAACTTTACAGATGAAAGCAAGTGCCACCAATCTGAGAGGATGGAAAAGAGGAAATTATCAGAATGACTGGTACAAATGTCAATTTTAGCAACAACAGTTTGTATGGTCTGAAAGGAACAAGCAGTTGTCAGAGAGTAACAAGAGTTTTCACAATAGTTGAGAGAAAAAGAATTATCACACTGATTGTTTTTTCAAGGTAAAGTTGCTCATTTATCTGCTGTTTAGCATGCATTAGCTACTGTTGTGTCAAGAACAAGAGATTTGTAAGGTCTGTTGTGTCAAGAACAAGATCTGTGAACCTTTTAACAACTCTTGCTGCAGGAAGCACAATAAATTTCTAGGGAGGATTCATTTGGAGGCCACTGCTCCACTGTGAAAGCATGAAGCAATGGCCAGAAGGACCAGAGCCACTGGACAGCTGAAAGGAGACAGCCACAAGGTAGAGCTTCTGCTGCTACAATCACTGCCATAGTGCAAATTACAAGGGACTGTCTAAATCCCGAATGTTAAAATTCCCAAAGGCTTCTCCAGTTGATAATCTCTTGTCTTCCTTAGAATAAGGGGTACTTTTGACTGCTAGTGTGTTCTCTGTTGCAAACATTTGTAAAATAACTACAGCCTGTGCATAACCATGCAGTCACTGTCTTGCTTCTCAGACACTCAGGAAACAGAGTTGCATCCCAGCAGCTGCCCTGTGCCACAGCAGCACTGCTGACATTAGGGAATGTTCCTGTGGAGAAGGAAATGCAGAACTAAGCTGCTTTGCACTGGATCAAAGGTAAATTAAAGTTCCTTAACAACAAAGAGAATTTTAGGGGCAAAAGAGATATATTGTTACAAATAATAGATTAAAAAAAAAAGAAAAAAAGAAAAAAAGCAGCTCTCCCACCATTGTACCTGCCTGTGCTACCTTTACAGTTAACTACTTTACAGTCACTAAAACCTTCCCACCCAAGGACCTAGCTGAGGGAAAAGGAAGGGTATGCTGAAGGTTCAAAATTATAAAAAGTAATGAGGCTTCTATAATATTAGTAACAGTATGACAGCATGTGGGTTATACAATAGTGACATTAAGAAATTTTATGAAAGAACTGCAGCTTTATGGGTGAGATTTGCTGTGCTTTGCTACAAAAGCCACACAAAAAATCTGTGGTTAAGAGGCAGAGCATAGGCTGGCTTGGCTAGCTATGGATAGATTCTGACACAATTTACCTTCACAATATTCCTCAGTGGCATAGTCCCACGGGAGAAGCGATGGACAAATACTGTTTCAATCAACCTTTTGATGTAGTGGAAAGAATGGCAGATACATGCCAAGCTAGAAACAGCAAGACAAAAGCATTTAAGAGTGCTTAACAAACCAAGTGGGGCAAGACATTTGGAATAAGACTACAAGAAATACTGCTCAAGCCTGCAAAGGGACTTACTTAACTACTGGGTGCGGACTTGATGTAAACCTCTCATCCAGTCCATAGACAAAATTCATACGGAAATAAAACAGAAAATAGATGAACAATGGACCTGTATATTCTATCAAAAATACCTGCAAAAAGAGAGAAAATAATTAGACAGCTCTATTAGATGATGCTTTTGCTTTGGTTTCTTTGTGATAACTAAGGCATGGGATAAACACTTCCACACATCCAGTATGGCATTAAGAGAGGCAGGGAGGGAGTAGAAGGTTTGGGCTCAGGTATGAAACTGGTAGCCATGCACATAAATATTTTGCAATGATTTGCCCCAGTTGCATTCAAACAGCCATTGCCAGTGCAGCAGACACATTATGGGTATGAAAAGATAATAATGGCAGCCCAGAGATCATGACAAATATGCATGCATGTTACATTTATGCAGCTCTCACCCTTCTCTTGCACTGAAAAACTGTTGGTTTATTTTGTTTTAAAGTGAAATTTGGTGAAGAATTTGTCTTGAGAAATAGGAGTTCTGCTTCTACTGAATGAATTTTGTTTAAACTGGAAACACAGCTTGTAAGTATTCATAGTGACCCCATCTGTGTGAACAGTTAGCACAGCAGTTGTCCTGGGAAACAATAATTTCATTCTATGTTCAAACAAGCTTTAATTGGAATACCAGGAAGAAAATAAAAAGAAAGAAAATAAAAGAGAATCTATTCTCTAACTTGATTTCATTTCAAATAGATGTGTATTTGTTAGGAATCTCACTTTAAATTGAAATTAACTTTGGACCAAATATTAACAGCAGTATTTTCCACCCGTCTATAAGTGAGGAAGGTAGGTCCATACCTCACTTACAGAGAAAGAAGGGAAATTGATTGTACTTCTGTCACAAACAAACAAAAACCGAACAACAAAAGAAAGCAAACAAAAAAAGAAACCCAAACAAACCCAGTTCCCCAATGTGTTTAGAGTTATTTTGTTACTCAGAAAAGTTGGGTTATTGTCTTCTCTGACGATCAGCATTTTCTCTGGCAAAGATCAGGTTTGCTTGTAGATGAGAAGCTCATCTTTTTGATTTGATAATCCCGAAGTATTTGTTGGCTTATATTTGAATGAGTAGCTTGAAGGGCAGGGAGAGCAGAATGCAAAAGGTTATGAAATGGCAGGAGTTTGGTGTTATTCTGCACTGTGATATTTTGGTTGTATATTAATGCAGGTGTGTAGTGAAGTCTACACTGCCACAAGACGTTTTTGCCTGTCTTCCTGGTGTTTTGGATTGAGTAACAGCTGCTTGATTTATCAGCACTGCATCCAAAGTACTGATGTGAAGACTCAGTCTTGCAGAACATTTGACTTTTTTATTTATTAATGTTTTCTTTGCTATTTGTAATCAACACAAGGTTTTATTCATGTCTCTTAGGTAATAAATGGTAAATATGCCTTTAAATTACAAGGTACTTTTCCCTTGACATTGTGCTGTAATACTGTGCAGCAAAGACCTTCTAGAGAGCTGGAAGGGTCATTGGTCACCTCACTGCATAAACAGCAGTGCTGTGCTGCCTGCCAAGTGAGTTGTGATAAAATTTGCATTTGAGCTAAGACAGTAAATATGCAAGGTCTTTGGGAATGGCTGCTAATCTTGCAGAAATTATCAGCTGTCATTAGCCTGTCACTGGCATCCTGGGACACAGTAACATGCAGACAGCAACTAATCTTACTTTTATGCATTTTCTTGCTGAAGTCACTTCAAGTACTGACATGTGAAGTTGCTCCCATGCCTCTTTGCAGGACAAACTCATAGGAGTATAATCCTAATTTTGTCAGGAGTTACACAGGTCCTGTGAAGCAGATTGCCAAAGGCATTTACATCCTTAGTTCCTACTGATTTTGCAGTAGACATCCATTTGATAACCTGCATTTTAGTTCTGTAGAGCCAACCTACCCTGCAGCAGGTTTTGCACTGCTGCTCTCCCAGGGAACTAAATAGGCATCCAAATTGTTACTGCTTTCCCTGATTAAATGAACTGAAGCAATGAGGATTCATTGCCTGCATCCACTACCAGAGCAGACATCATGCAGAAATATTGGAGAGAAACAAAAAGTGATGTAAGATTAACTATGGAAAACTAGCCATTAAAATGGCTCAGACTTGAAGCAGAGCTCACCGTAGTCCATCCTATCTGTGGCCCTAAATCTTTAAAGTATAAGGTAGCAGTTGTGCCAACAGGGAGGTGCTGCAGGATTTCTTCATCCCTCAGGGACTTTCCTTCTGAGAAGGAAAGAAGTAATTACATCTTGGTGAAATTCAAGTCCACTTTGGTAGCATATTAGCTTTGTATGCTGCTTTAACCCATCTGTGAGACTCCTTGATGTGACGTGAGTTTATTGGAATCTCAACAAACAGACCAAGAATATTTACACTTAATTTTTATTTATCCCTGTAATCACATATAAGCCTGGATCCTCTATTCACACCAAAACAGTTAAGAGAATTCTCAATCCTATATGCCTGCCTAGTCCAGCAAACTTGCTTCTTCACTGCTAAAGCAGAGTTTGCTGGTGGGGCAGTGCCCTTTACCACAGTTCAGTGACCTCCTGTCAGTGCACCCCTCTCTCTCCCCCCCTCTCTTCTCATTGCTTGTCATTAGACAAACAGAGGAGAGGATAAGCTGTGATTAGAAAACTCTCCTATAGAAATTTTCATTGCCTTTCTTTTCCCAAACAACCAGCTAGGAAGTGATTCCACAGAACAAGAGCTTTTAATGCCTGGATTTAGAGGAATCTCCAGAAGGCCAGCTTTTTCTCATGGCCAATCTCACTATGTAAATTCATAAAGGAATCTGATCAAAGAAGGAAACAAGATAATCATACATCTGTTTTCCATGGATAGATTTTACACAATGAGCAAGTCTTCACCAGCATACTTTTAAGGAACTGCTTAAATTATCCTTAATGAAAGCAAAGGAAGAAAGTGCTATATTTTAGCTAAGATGAATTAACACAGTTTGGCAATTAGACTTTCTTTTGTGCACTCAGGCCATGTAAGAGGCTTCTGGTAGCAATACCTACAACTGTATTTATGAAGTCAGCCAGCTGTCATCAGCTTTGTCAGCAATTGCTACATCCACAGCAATGTGTTCTGCATTAGCTTCCCTCAAAAGAACTGTAATTCCTGCCTGAGAGCAGAGGATTATGTGTATTGAATTATAGCTCAAACTCACAGCCCTTTGTGGTACTCCCAGCTGAGCATCATCATGGAGATCATTTCCCAGCAGCTAAGGGAAGTGAATATCTAGATCCTGTGCTGCCTCTCTGGAAAGCAACAGTGCTCAATAGTTAGAAAGGGCATTGGAACAATGCAAACTACTGAGTGAATTACCAAGCACCAGGATGGAGCTGTGTTTACTTCCAAAGAATTGTATTTGTTCTGGATTCTCTTCAGCTTTCACAGTGCTCATTAACATAGGTGAAAACAGATTCTTAAGTGCTGATACCCTTAAGTAGCCCTTTCATGCCAGGGCCCTGCTCAGAGTTCAGTTCTTCCAGACCTCACAAGTACTTACTTGGATCAAGTTTTATTGACTGCCTTGCTGGATACCACCGGGGATCTGTAAGACCATACAGAATTGTGTGATATATGTTCAGTTTAGATCATCCACTACTATAATGAATGAGCTTCAGTTAAAGGTTTTTATAAATATTTACCCAACATTAATATAGGTGATAATTTATGCAGCAGAAAAAACTACAAAGCTGTATCAGGATAGGATAAAATAATTTTACTGAAATTTCACTGTGATCACATTCATGCACAGGTCATGCACAGGTTATCAGCATTATGTGTGTATCACATTTCAAATTATGTAATTTTTTCTTCTTTGTGTACTGGATATTCTGATGTGATGTGAGCTGCTGCAGAAGTTATACTCACATAATTTATGGAACATCAATCTGATCTCTCTAATTGTAGCATTTGGTTCCACCTAGGCAACAGAAACATTGCAAATATAAGATGCATATTCTGAAAGACAACTACTAGATGCAAGACTATGAAGCCAAATAGAAATGTCACTTAGACCATGTAAGTACTTCTTAGTGATGTCTAGCCTTGCTATGAAGGATTCAAAGAACTGACAGGAAATAGGATGATTTTTGACACTGTTTGAGAGGCAGCTTCTCTAGCAGTGATTAAGAGTTCCTACTACAGCAGTGACAATCTGATGGCTTCTGAGCACCACACAACTGGCACCCTCTTAGTAAAGCAACTGCAGTTGTCCTTTTTTGCCCAAAAGCTCCTTCTGGAAAAGGGCTGACACACTGTAGTCAGTATGAAGTTTGCATAATCATTGCAAGTGGTCAAGGAAAGGCCATCAGCAGATGAGGTACCCTTCACAAACACTAAATGTACTTAAGAAAAGTTACTAATTTCTAAAAAAGTCACCTAGCCTTTTAAGCATATTCTTTGTTTTACCTTATCTAGGAAGCATAGCTGTTTCTTTGTCTCCCAGTCAAGGATTTCCACCTGGGAGGACACAAAATGATAATTAATCATTATTGGCTAAATAAGGTGTAAACTCTTAGTTGATTCCCAAATTCATAATCATTGTGACTCAGAGTGAGACACCATTTTTCTCTGATCTGCAAATTGAGTTTAAAACCTTCATTATGTTCTCAAGAGACAGTTTTAATTACCAGGTTCCAAAAGCATTCATCTTGGAAAAAAAAAAAAAGCCAAATGAATTGTCTTCTTGGATATAGTTAGTAACAGAAGAAGCTAAGTTTTCGATCAAGAAAGTGATCTTGAGTATTTTCTTATGCTAGAGCAAGAGGATCAAGTAAGGGGTAGAGAAGTTTCACAGGAATCACTAAGGAACAGTACTTTTATGATTCATTAAATTAGAAAGACATTTTGAGAAAAAATGTAGATATATATATACATATATATTTATATAAATTAAGCAAATATTCTGAGTACATAAAGGTTGAAGATTCATGTCCATTGTTCCCAGAATATTTTAATTGTAAGGAAAGTGGAAAATATTGGTGAACATAATGAACAAACGCAGCTAAATATTTGGGCTTCACAAACACTTAAGTGTTTGTTATAGGAATACTTATTACCTTCCTGAGTTATTAACTACATATTAGCATTTTACATTCCAAGCAGTAGTTTAGCTACAGCTCTGAAAAGGAAAGAGCAGTTTATTTCCATGATCAAATGGCACTTTGGCAAAATGTTATGATTTTGATCAACAGCCAAGCAGAAAAGTCCCCAGACAGTTCAAAGCCCCGTTGCAGCAGCCTCCCTAAACCTCACTGCAGTTGTTGGGGTTTTTTCTATAAACACCATGCATTAATTATGTTTGGTATTAACTGGCCAAGAGAATAGATTAACATTAGACTTTAAATATGATTCCTCACTAAAAATAGGAATCACAGTCCAGTATGTTTCTCAGAGGGTTGCTTTGAAGAGATCACTGGGTTAGAGTATCTTATTTCCTTCTTTTGCTTGTCCCAAAGGGTGTTTTTTCTTTTGGCACAGCAGTGGAGCTGCAGCTCCAGCCACACCCATCAAATCTGGTCTCCACAAGCAGCACTAATGCCTTGGTATTTCTGCCTCTGCACTGTAGGCTCTAACTAAGCCCAGGTCCTCCTTTGAGACATGTAACAAGTGAGTGCTGGGTTGTTAGGATATGTTTTCCCTTGATTTTTTATATTTGAAACAACACACATTTCAAGCTTTAATGGCCGTTTGTGTTAAATCTCCATGGGCAAGAAAATGGAGTGGATTCTTTTCCCAGAAGACTGTTCTTGAAAAACACCCTTCTGACACTTGCAGTCCACAGAACAAGTACAGGGCAGGGACCATTTCTGTCCCTTCTGATGCCAAACTGCTACAAGAAGTATTGAAAACTTTGGTGTATCTCCAAGCTCTTTTGTCAATGAATACCATAGGGCTGCACTACAGACTGCAGCAGTACCTACACTTTTAGCAGTGTCCTTTCCATTCCACACCCAACCCAAGTATATTTATTTTTTTTATCAGAATCCCCCAGTGGCAGTTTTAATCTAAGGCTTTCAGTGGTTGTATTAGAGAGATATTCTCCAGGTCAGTTAGAGAGTGGTTTAAATATCTTTCTGTCACCTATGGTATTTTAGTTGGGTTATTCTTCTTATGTACAAGGTTGGACTGAAAATTAGAGGTTTTCTTTTGCTCTGTGGTTTTCATGGGAGTGGTGTACAGAAATCTCTGTGAACCTTTAGAATCCGTGTGGGAAACAAACAAATCATTCAAGATGTTATTTACTGTTATTTGGTTCTGCTCCAGCACGATTCTTTCAAATGCCAAACTATCATACTTGCCTATACTGGTGCATGCAGTTACCTAAAGGAAGCCTATGGAGATGATGGCTCCAGACTCTTCTTGGAGGGGCCCAGAGCTAAAGGTGAGGGGGAATGTGGCTGGATGCAAGATGGTAAAATCCAGACACAAGGAATTTTTTTCACCATGAGCTAGCCAAATATTAGAGCATGTGGAATCTCCATTCTTGGAGACATTTAAAACTGGACTGGACAAGACCCATTGCCATTTGAACTGGCTGTATCTGCTTTGAGCAGGAATTGGACAGCTTGGCTTCCAGAAGGCTCCTGCAACCCCAATTGCTCAATGTTTCTTTTTTTCTTTTCCTATTACTTCAAACATTTCATTTACTTTCAATTACTTTCAAGATCTAAGCAAATATCAAACATTATGTCCCTTTTCAGAAAGATGGATGCCAGAATACAGCTTTAGATTCCACTCCAGTCCATAGCAAATTGTGCAACAGCAGAGTGAAAGCAAGGTGACTGTTTCCTCTAATTATCACAATTATCACGCCTCTAAGATTTACCAGAACACCCCCCAGTGTAGATGTTCCCTGCACAAGGAACAGAAAAGCCTGATCCAAAGCAAGAAATGGTCTTTCCTGAACATGCTGGCCAATCCCATGAAGCACTGTAGCACTGAACACAGTGTTTTCCAGCCTTCCCCCAGGTCAGTAAATGTATTGGTTGGCAACAGTTTTTAGATACCCAGCAATCTGTTCTTGGAACACTTACTGATGGCTATCATCTCTTTCAAACATAAATTGTTTGGCTCAGAGAACTTTAATTTCATTGTGTTTTCAAAGCATTTAGCCCAATAGGACACCAACTGTTGGCCTGCATTAGTGCAGTAAGACTTAAAGTATACTTGTTTGTGAATTTTTAAAGTCATTTTACACTACAGCTTCCCTGAGGCTACTTTGAGTAGAACTTAGTAAATAGGCAGATTTGTGCAAGATGTTTAAAACTCTTTTATACATGACTACAAATATATATCTTTGATGCTTAGAGGACAAGTTTGTTTCTATTGCATAAGGATTAAAGATTGATAGCATCATTAGAAAAAGAAAAAAATCCTGATTATTAATGTTTAGAACATGATCAGATTGAGGGCAAAGAATAATCAATATACAATATAAGCAGAGAAAACTACATTCAGCTGTTAAATTTTTATTCAGAAAATAAAAAACTTAAAATAAAAGAGGGGAAAGTATTCATAAGGGAAAAACAGCTGAGCAAAGTGTTTTAAAAGAGTTTTTAAGATGCAGTGTCTCTGTAATAGGATTACAAAAATACAATCAATTGAATTCCTGCAGTTTCAAGCCGGATCAAGTGCTAAAAGATCAACAGATCTTCAAAAATGATGTGATTACTATTATGGAAATAGTGACACATTTATCTTGTCTGTGCATCTTAGAGGTTTAATTTGAAACTATTTGTAATCAGCAGATTGAGTAAACTTGAGTGAAACTTTATAAGCACTGACATAAGCATATATTGTATTGATTTCTTCTGAAATTACTCAGTTAAAAAAAGAAAAAAATATAGGAACCAACCAGTCTGAGAAAGAGTAATGCAGAATGAATTCTCCCTGAACTGTTAGAATGCTTACATAAATCAGCTTCTTCAAATTTAACTCTAAAAAACCAATCCAGTGGTTGCCACAGTCCTAATTGAATTTTTCTTAACATTTTTCCTATGGAATTATTCATTTTCTCTATCTCCTTTGACTTTTCTGGTAGATTGTGTTGTTCCTGAAGGAAGTAAGGGTGCCTCAGTGTGATCTCACACTAGGGCATATCAAGAACAGTTTTCTTCAAGTCAAGAGTTAAGGCAAAGGGAAATTGCTTAAGTGTACTTACACTGCAAATTCTGTTTGTGCTGCTCCTTTACAACTGACTCAGTCTGAGGCTTCCCTTGCACAGAAAAGTGCAAACTGTTGCAGAGGATGAGTCTAAGGATCCATCTAGAATTGGCTCTTTCTGAAACAGCCAGCAGCAGGTGACTCAGAAAAGTAATAAAACAGGGCAAGAATGTAGTGACTAAGGGAAAGGGAAGAGACAGACACAGTGATTTTGATTCTCCTGCACTGAAGTGATGCCTGTGTATTTAATAACTTTTCGTGGATTTCTTTCCTCAACTAGTTAATCCATTTGCTTTTGAAACCTGTGTAAACAGTCCTGAGGCAGGGAGTCTCACAGCTTAACCACATGCTATGGGAGAAATTCCCAAACCAGAACCAAGGCAAATAATCAACCACAAAGCAAAATTTCATCATCTTACTGGGAGAGTGCTGAACCTTATTCTCTAGGTAGTCCAGCTAAGCAAAGCCTTACCTCTCTGAAGGAATGGCTCATATTTCATGAGACTAGAATCTTACTGCATTATTTCACTGTGCATAAAGAGAAGAGATATAGTGATGCCCATGCTCAAAGGGTTTTCTAAAATTACTTTTCACTTTTGTAGAATTGAGATGCCTACCATATACAGGTACACAAGAGATACACTACATATTAACTCCTCAGCTTCTGAAGTTCTGCTCTTCTGCAAGCCAGTGAGCACCAGTGTTTGATCTCTGCTTCTTCCACCTTTTTCCAATTTGCTAGTTAGACATGCTCTCATCTAAATCCCTGAGGACATTGATCCAGTAAGCATCAAGGTCAGCACAATGCACAGCATTTAGATTCTTTCTGAATGAAACTAAACTGTCAGCAAAGGAGATGATCTAGTTCTTCATGCTTTACATGAAATAGTTAGACACACTGCCAGGAAGTGGAAATTTGCTTTAGAATGTCTTTTGCCATTCCCCATTTCTCCCACAGCAGACCAAAAAGTACAGGCAGGAGAGAACTTCAGTGAAAAGGGCAGTGTCCCACCAAAGAGAAAGCCTGAATTTCTGCCTCTCTGGGCTCCTTTTATCACTGCTCCCTTCCACTGTAATTATGTTCAGTATCTCTCTACAGCAGATGCCTTTTAGGATACCAAACAGTAAAGAGATAAGAGTTGAAGTAAACTTGGATACCCTGACCAAATTGTCCTATCTGATCTTGGAGCTGGGTGCCTAACACAAGCACGTGGTAAAACCCAAGCTGCTTTGTGGACCTGGGTCTGGGGATGAGAACAGGTATAGTGCTACAAATGCTCATCCTTCAGAAAGACAAATCCATTTATACAATTGACAGGGATAAAATGAGTCAGCAGAAGAACAGCCAGGAAGGAAAAGGAAGGTCTCTTCACTTGAGGTGGGGGGCTGGTTTATTTTTCAAGAAAGGAAGAATCATTAAGGCTTTCACAGTGAATTCTGACTCTTGAAAATCTGAGAGAACTTTCCAGCTTTTACTACTGTGAGATCTTTCAGGAGGATACATGAGATGAAAGAGCCCCCACCAGTGCATTCTGACTCGGTGTGTATTTACTTTCGCTGGCTAACACAGAGCTGCATTCTGCCAATTTCCCAGGCACGCTGAAAAGTCACATCATTCACTGAGTATCACTGGCACTGTGAAGCACATTGGAGTGCCTCCATCTGAGAACCTGAGCCAGCTTTGACTCAACACTAAGTAGACATCCAGGTTTTTCAACCTTTTCCTTGTGCAAGAGAATATATATATATATATATATATGCCTTGGGGCTTCAGCACATGGTGATTATTTTCTACAATGAAGATGTCCAGGTAGAAGAGTTGTACAAATTCTTTGTGAAACCACAATCATATCTTTGTATCAGCACTGCGATTTGCATTTTCAAACTTCAGTATTCCTAGTTTCATTCCTACTCTTGGTGTAGGGATGTCAAAATGTATATACAGTGTATGCTTTTGACATGGAATTTAAGAAACTGAAAAGTTTTTGTTGATTTTTTTTTTTCCATTTCTTACCTAGCAGCATCAAGGATGGGTCTGCTCTCTTGAGAGGGCAGGAAGACTGGAAACCCTGGGAATTTTAAAGACCTTATACAGACTGGTGAACTCACAAAACTAGTACTATATATATGTTTAATATACTTCAAAGAAGCCCACTTTTTGCTAATATAAGACTTCCAATTTCAAATGTAGCCTTCAAATTCTGAGTACCTCCAGGTACTTCCTGCAAATTAATGTTTAACTATCATCTTCTTCTATACAAAACTAAGTTTCTCTCTCAAGCTTCACAGAGAAAAAAGATTGCTGTCTTTTAAGTAGAGCAGCACAACTGAAGTTTTGGTAAATGTGTGGAAAAGTGGTGAGAGAAGAGAAAGGGATAATGTTTTGCCCTGTCATCTCATCTCTTTCTGTCATAATAATCTTTAGTGTTACTTGTGAAAACAGAACGGATGTCTTCAAACAGCTGGGCAATTTTCAGCTGTCCCTTTAAATGACTGTTCAAATATCTCATATGTGGCCCTATCTTTCTGGGAATTCAGCAGGATACAGCATCTTGAAATGTTCTGCAGTTCTGCTTTTAGCACTTGCCCCCAGTGCTCTGACTTGATGAGGCTTCAGACAGCATAACTGAGAGGGAGCAGCCTTTGTAACAGGAGCTGTGACATCTCAGCCATGCAGCCAGCAGTCACCATCCCCCTTACATTCAGAGGCTTTTCATCACAGACAGAAGAGGGAGAGAACATTAAATGCCACAAGGGGGGCCAGTACATTATTGCTTTTAGACTGTACTGCACATGTCAGTTCAATCTATCATCAGGGAGTGGAGATTCCAAAACGTTTTTGGGTATCACTGCTTACAAAAGGCACTTACCATCCAAACGACTTAAGGAAGCAAAAGTATACCTGTGGCTCTTGTAACACTAATTTTCTACACTATGAATATATTCATGCAAGGATCTTTCCTCTAGGAAGTCAGAACACTATCCTATTTTCTTTATATGTAATGCTTTTGAAGACCTACACCTGTCAAGTAAAAAGAAATGATACAATTCATTAACCTAACTTCAAAGCTGCTAGAGACATTTACATCTCAGCCTGTCTCACAGGCATCCCTTGTATGGAAAGGAGGAAAACAGACACTATTAGGATGAACAGTATCATAAGCTCTGAAACAAAACTCAGATAGGTCAGAAGAGTTGGTCTCTATGCAACTTAGAGAAATGAGCACTCCTAAAGAGCATTAATCTAGATACAAATCTCTATCATACATCTCTCAGTCTTTGGAGTTGAATCTCCTCAGATTATCAGGTGCAGTATTTTCAAATATACACATATTTATTTATAGCTGTCCTTGAGAAGCTTCTTCTGAGCTATTAGTGATGAAAAAAAATTTTAAAAAAAGAAAATAAAGAGGTGAAAGTAGAAACATACCAATACCTGAAGTAAACATGACCATTTGGTGATTGGGAGGCGCTTTGTGATCTTTACCAGGAAGCACCAAAGAACAGTAAAGGGTAAATGGTTTATAAATATACAGGGGAAAGTATAAATATATACAGTTTCTCATAGAGAGAATGCTAAAGTTTATACCAACAGTGGGGATTCTCCCCATCCTCCCCAGGAACTACTGAGAGACGTGGGACACTCAGCTTCCCTCTTTACAAAGCTCAGCTTTGGATGTGTGGTGGGAAATGCAATTCGGAATTCAAAGTCAATGAATTTGTAACAGAAAGCAAATCAGGGAGGACAGAGCAGAAAGCAAAAGGCAACTGCTCTGCTCAATGCCACTTAGTCCACATCTACCCCTGAGCCAGCTCACACACTGCATGAGCTGGGCAAATCTGTTTCCACCCAGTATCTCCTAGAAAAAGAAAAGGACTAAGACATTCGAGGCTGACAGGTAAATTAATGAATCACACTGAGTTTGGATTAGTGTGGCTTAAACATGGGATCTTGATTTAGGGCTCAAAAGACCTGGATCTCCTGCTATTGTCCTGCCTAGCGAGACTGACCAGGGCATTCAATTTTTATAGAATATTTTCCCATCTGCAAAATCAGGTATCAGTAATGCTGTCCCTGCTTTTGAGGTCTCCCAGTAACTAGTGCTCTTCAGGAGTTCACATAAGCCTGAGGCAGAAGAGCAAACCTGAAGTGACTGAAGGCAATCAGGAGGGTATTTCACGTGCTTGCTCCCACATTTGGATCTCACAACAGTTTAAGTTGTACCTCACTGATAGAAATCCATGAGGCAGTGAAAAGCTTGGTTGCTTTTTCCTAAAAAATCCTGGGAAGTCAACACTGCTGAGGAAAAAGTATGGTGCAGGTGCCTACCTCACACCCAAAACAGCCATAGGCAGTTTCTTTCACTGAATTGTGATGGCCAGATCATTTTGATAGCTTTGAGAATTAAAACCTGAACTTTTAGATCATGTTAAGTTACTAAAGGAGTAGACAATTTTCAGACGGTTTTAGATTCTATTTGTGTTATAACAACAATTGCTTTGTAATTTGCACGATCCTCCCCTGTGCATTTTTTTTTTTTGGTAAGTCGTGATTGAGAAACCCGTAGTATAAGCCGGCAGAAACACATTCAGGATTGTTGTCATTTAGCTTGTACAGACCTATTTTGTAATACAAGCCGCTCTTTAGATTTTTTGCATTAGCCAGCCTAACTAATTGTAGCAATGTGGCAGTTTATGTAAGTGGACGGGATGTTACCCTTGTCGCTGCCCAGGTGCCCGCCACTCTGCGCTCTCTGTGAGCACAAGGAGCCGTCTGGATCAAACTCCGCCCGGCTGCTTTCGTTCCCCACGCAACACCGAGAGCTCCGTGCTAGCGGAGGCCCCTCGCCCGTACCCGCGGGGCGGTGGGAGCCGTCCTCTCGGCCAG
>JAHLSL010000008.1:16846040-16858236 GCA_025920805.1 Petroica traversi | reverse complement strand
CCGAAACGCTTTAACGGATTGCAGTTTCGATTCTCCACATCGCTTAAACTGATGTCTGTATGGGTGCCGCTCCCCGGGCTGTCCGAGCGGGGCTCGCTCCGCGGGGCCGGGAAGGGCTTTGGCTCCCGAGCGATCCCCCTGCCGCTGCCCTGGGGAGGAGCGAGATGGGAACCCGAAACAGCGTTTCGGTTGTTTGTTTTCGTTCCTGCGTTGCGTTGTGGCGCGTTGGGAGTCGGGCCCTCCGTGCCCCCGGAAGCACTTTGCCCTGAGAAGGAGCCAGCCCAGCTTTCTGAAGGATTCAAATACAAATTTAAGTGCTGTCTGTAGTGGAAAGGGGATTCCTTATGCTTCTCTAGTAAGATGATAATAATATGCAAAATATTGCGTTGTAGAGCTTGAACTTTAGATGATGAAAATTCTCTTTTCTAACCTGAAGGTAATTCAGTTTCTTAGTAGTGACACGTCTTGGGAAAAGTAGTCGGTGTCTTCTTTGAAGTGTAGAGCTGTCATTCTTTTCTAAGAAGTTGAAAAGAGATTTTTAATCACCACTTTGGAAAGCATTACCCTTTAGCAGTATGTGTCAGCACTTAGAACAGTTCTCATAAAATATCTGGAGATCCTGTGGCCATGAACTTCAGAACCACCGTATTTGTTGTTTAGTCATGATGCAGTAATCTCATTTAATAGCTAATAATAATTTAATAATTAGAAAAACCATGGGTCTGGCTGATTATTGCTATGTAGTGACACTGATGATAACCTAGAAGTTGGTCGGTTGCATATTAATCATGCACAAAGGGAAGAAAGGTGAGGATGATGTAACAAGAATGAAGAATTCATCATACTTTTGTTTATCTGTCATGTGGTCATAACGTTTTTATTTGGCCTGGTTGCTTATTATAAACATTCTGTGATCTGTGTGAAATAGGGCTGAATTCCGTAACAAAGACATCATGATGGGCACCCTTGTGTGAGTACTTTCTGGAGGGCTTTTAAGAGTGGCCAGTGTGCATAACTAATAGTTAAGGTATTGAAATCCACTTGTTTACAGAGAAATCTGCTGGCCTTCCAGAGTTGCTCCCCTTCCTAAAGCAAATAATTGGTATTATTTACAGTCAACTTTTAACTCTTCTATTTGATGTAGTGTTCTCAGGGGATGAATGTAAGCTAAAATTTTGCAAACAGTGAACCCTCCAGTGCTAGGGGATGCAGCTGTGTTTGGAAAAGCTGATCAAAGCAGTGGAATACACTGCAGCTTCCACACGGCCTGAGGGCAAGGGAGTGGTGCTTTGGAGTCAAAGACCTGGGCATAGGACCTGCAGTATAAATAGGACCTGTGAGGTTGCAAAACAGCAACGTATAAATATTTAGTGCTGTCTCACTTGCCCTCAGAAATGAAAAGATAGCAATTAAATAATATCAAAATAGGATAAAGAGTTATTTAATTAAAGGGTTATTGTGCTTAGCTATATACAGTTCTTGCCTTTTGGGTCAGGGGAGTTTTATGCTGTTTTTAATGGCTGAAGGAATGTATAGCATTTGTGTTCACAAAGTATTGTTCCTGTATTGTGTCTGATATCGGGCAGGGATGTTGGCTTCTAGTTTGTGCTTGGTATTAGAGCTCTCTGAGTTAGGTGTCACAGGAAATGGCTGTTTCATGGTATGCAAAATAGGTGTGCACACAGTTATAAAATACACCGTGGAAGGTGAAGTAAAGCAGCTGGTGGAAGTGCTCCTGCCTGTGGCAGGTGGCAGTCTGACAGTACTTGACTCCTGAGATGGATCAGAGGGAAGCTACAGCACTGGTGCTGTATAAAATGAATTGCTGATTTAATAGTTACGTTTTACTGTGTTCAAGAAAATCCATTATCAGAATCTTGGTCTAGTTTATTTTGCATCTGTGGGTGAAGGAAAAATGCAAGTGTGGGGCAGGATCTGTAGGTTCCCCCTACAGAAATGAAGGACTTAAAAGCATTAGTGGTTTGGCATAGTGGAGTAGGTAGGCAGTAAATGGGATGGGTTGGATGCCTCTTGTAAAGAGAATTAATACAGTGAGTATTTAGTGGTTGGTTGTAAAGTCTCATTTCTACAATGTCACAGCACTTACACTCTTATCTGACTACTTTGTAACTTAAGAATTTCTGTGCAAAAACCCCCAAACTACCCCATGACCTAGTTCTTGCTTGTTTAGCACTTTTATTTCCTTTAAAGGTGGTGTTGGTCTGAGAAATAACTGAAGTACAATACTTGCATTACTGCTAAATCTCTGTAAAAGAGGAAAGAAAAACATCTAAGTAAACTAGTTTGAGCAAGTTTCAGAAACAAGCTATGAAGGAAGAATCTTCTGTGAGACAGAGTCGCTAGTTCAGCTGTGCAGTCTGCCCTGCACACCCCTGAACTGCTGTGTTTGTGTGTGGCTGGAATATACCCAGGCTTCAGTGTGAAAAAATGTTTTGTAGGTGCGGGACTGCATCCAGAAAACTCTGACTGAGTGGAGCTCAAAGATCAGCCAGGACCAAAAACAGGTAGGAGAGGTGTTCTGCATCTTATCCGTGTTACACATGAAACCAGAGAAATTGGTAGCTGATTACACTTCTGAAACTTACAGTAACTATGAAATTGCCGGTAAAGTATCTGCAGCTCCAGATACCTTGAAGGAATATTTCTTAGCTCCCCTTCTTTCCTTAATGTTTAATAAATATGGAGAGGTTAAGAAATATCAACGTAAAAAGAGAATCCTGTTGATAGCAGATAAGTTCTTAGCAAAGTAAAAGCAGTGATCCGTAAGATTTTAAATTAATTATGGGAGCAAGTGAAAATAAATAAAATCTGTGTACCTTAGAAGTTTGCTAGCATGCTTGTTAAAACTCAGTGGAGAATTCTCTGAACTACAGAGATCACAGATGGCTGCAGACCATCCCATTTGGAGGGGAGCTCTGAAGCATCTGTTGTCTCAGAAATATTTCTGAACATGCAGAAGTGGCAATTTTTCCCTTAAGAGCTAAAGACTTCACTTAAGTCTTTAACCCACAGACATGGACATCCTCAGGAAGATCTTGGTGTATTTCCCTGCTTCTCTTTCCCTTTTGCTTTGAAATTCAACAAAACAGTAATAGGTCCCCACTAAATATATTATTTGCTCTGTGAAATACTAACACGTTTCAGGGAAAAAAAGATAGCCCAATAACAAACAACAACATTAAGAAACCCAAAAAACTCTTCTGGTTGTTTCTTAGGGTTTTGTTACCAGTTCTCGTGTAATGTGGGCATCAGCTGCATGTTGCTGCATTCCACACTGGAGTGTGTGAGGCAGTTTGTTGCTGAATGATTTGTGGAAGAACTAATGACTGCTCAAGAAGTCAACAAAAACAAACATTTGTCTCTGTCCAATATAGTCATCCATTTAAAGTAAATTATTTAGTGTAAGCTAGGTTTTACTGTAAGAACATGTTACCTGCATAATTCCAAATTCTCTCATGAATTGTGTTGATATCCAATAATTTAAAAAATAATTGAAGTTTTGTTTAAAATGTTGACTGTGTGGAGTAACTCAAAGGTTCACTTGAGAATCTTTTGGTAGGGCAGCAAAAATTAGCAAGGCGTTTTTGCTTGGGGCAGAGTGTTGTGTGTGCCTATAATACAAAGTGTGATATAGGTAAAGACTTAAGGAAGTCACCTTGTGCCAGCTGACATGAGATGTCAGCCTAATTTAGTGAGGTCAGGGGGTGAAATAATTACTGTCTTAAATCAGTATTTTACAGCATTTTCACTGTAGGTTTTTCATAAGCTTCACTGAAATTACAAAATACTTTTATGCAATGATATTCCCATCCAACACTCAAGCCTCCTAATTCTGATGAGGTTCTTTTCAGCTGGTCACGAGGCTTTTTTAAAACAAGTTCCTTTGAATTGGCACAGCAGTCTTTTCACATGTTACATCAGAACTACTGAATCTTGTTCCATTAATTCTTACCAATAATTAATATTTTCTACATTAGGGTCATATAGGGCCTTTCATATATCTTTATTATTCTGACCACCCCTCAATGATCAAGAAGCCTTGGGTTACTTTCTTTCTGTCTTTGCATTTTTCTACTCTTTTTGTTTCTAACTGCTGTAAGGCACTCGTTTTTTCTTTTTTTCTTTTTTTCTTTTTTTCTTTTTTTTTTTTTTAATGACTTATAAACATTCTTCAGGAGCTTACTGTCTCCTCTTGACGAGTTGCTCCTAAGTCTCATGTACTTACTACAGGAAACACTGGAGGTTCTGGAATGTACTGTAGCTCAAGCTATAGAAAAAATAAATCCTGAAGAAAGGGATGAGTTGAAAGTATCAGGTAAGAATGTAGTCAAAAATCCAGTGGCATGGGAAGGTTTCTTATGCAGTCATTAATAGGATATTCATATATGGGTTTTTTGGTTTGTTTTTTTTTTTTTACTCTCTTTTATAATTGTAGAATCAAATTACACTATTGCACACTGTTGTTCTTAGATGTTGGCTAAGAAAGTCTTGAATTAGTATTTCAGATTTTAAAGCAGCTCAGTATTTTTCTAGTTTAATTTACATCACCTCAAGGTATTTTAAATGTATTTTGTGAGTCTTTGACATTTTTGAAGCAAAATATTACAGATAATACTGGAATTAAGAAATAGCATTGGAAGCACATTTATTTGCATAATTTTTCCAGGTTGAATATGATGAACTTGAAGGAGGCAGTCCAAACTAACACTAGTACATTTTGAGTCTCAGTAAGTTGTGAAGAAGTCTGTTTGTACTATTACATTTGGGGTTTTTATATAGGTTGTTACTGTTATTGCTTCGTATCTTGATGCTTGACAGCTTATTACATCATCTAACTGGATGATTTCTTGTTCTGAGACTGCACACCAACACTGACATTTAAGAGAACGGTGTCTTTATTGGGCAGTCACCTTTCAAAAAGTTGGGGTTTTTTCCAGTTTTTTAAGTAATTGGTGTACATTCTAGAAATCTTTCAAAACCTCATTAACAGTGTGTATAGCAAAAGTAAATTGCTATATATTAGTAATACCTGGCTTGTTTAGTTATTGATTCCAGTTTGTTTGAAAACAGCAAAGCTTTTCATCGTTGGATCAAACTCTTCATCAATCAGAGATGCAGTTGACCTGGGTAAGTGTGGAACTCAAACTGAAGTTAGGATTTCTTTTTTACTCTAGAACTTAGATGGAAAAAGTTCTAATTTTATTTCTAAGGTGTGTTTTTAGTCACTGTCACAATTATATTCTGTTTTCCTATTAAGAGAGACGGGTAATCAAGTCTATTTGCACAATAGTTGAGTCAGTAAACTTATTAAATAAATCACTGTGACCTTAGATCCACAAACTCAAATCTGATTCCTTGCTACAAGCAGGAACAAGTTTTTAGTCTTTCACACAAAACTTGTTAAAAAGTAAATAGCATGTGATGTTTTAATAGCAGTGATACAGCAGTTCTTGCCAGTTCTTGTTAGTGGCATTTAACATCATGAACTTTGCTACTAACTGTGCAGTCTTTCAGAGATTATTTAGGAAATAAAATAATGCTGCAAGTAGCTGATGAAATAATTCAGTTTTAGTGAAAATGCCATACAATGTCGCTACATAAAGTTGTGTTGGCCTAATGTAGCAGTAATTGTGAGCAGCACTGAACTTTACTACTTTGCAGGATTGTTTGGCTTAAGGGGTGACCAAAGAAGAAATGGTCAGATATTGTTACTTTCTATTGACACCCCAGTTAATAGCCTATATATTGCAAGTTTTAGTACCATTTGTCAAACATATATTAATTGACTCCTCTAGAAGAAAATTAATTTAGCTAGTTAGTTGTATTTCGCTTGCTGTGCTAAGAGGCCTCATGACTTGCATTTTTTCTACAGCTCAGTGAGACTCCAAGACTTCCACTTTTCTTGGCAAATTAAGTCTCTGTATTTGGTGTGCTTTTAGTCTAACTCCTCACAAATAGTAAAGTGGTTTTCCTAACCCATGTCCTGTATTTGAGTTGTAGTTCAGAGTGAAAGCCACAAATTTTAAAAGAAATTGAGAGTGAAGGAATAGAGAATTGTTTGCCATCAGTGTCTTCAGAGAAAAATACAGTTATAACATTAAAAAGGAGGAAAAAGCTTCATGCTTTTGCTAATTTTCTGTTGGTTTTGTTTTTTGGTGTTTTCTTTCTTGCCCAAGACCTACAAGTGAATCTTGATCTTTAGCTGTATGCTTGAATCTTTGCTGAAAAGGTTATGTTATTCTTGAATTCAGAAACACTCAGAGTTTCAAATGGTGAATGGAGAACTGGCAGAATGAAGCAGGAGGTGTGTTTTTTGCTGAATTTGAAGAGTCATAGTGTTTATGTTCGTATCTGACAAAAGATTTTGCAGTGTCTGTTCTTTTTCCACAGCGTGTTCTGCCCTCGGAGTTGCTCAATTAGACTCAGTCATTATTGCCCCACCTCCTCTGGAAGATGGAACTAACCTCTCCTTGGAATATTTGCAACCTTATTGGAAAGAACTTGAAAATCTAGTTCAGAACAAAAAGATTGTTGCCATAGGTACCTCTGACCTTGATAAAACACAGTTAGAGCAGCTCTATTTGTGGGCACAGGTGAGAACCAACTTCCTGCTCATAGCATTTTTTAGGACAGAGAAACTGCTTGCTTTGTTGGCTGACACATTGTTACCAACTTCTGTTATAAATGGTTTTATAATTTGCCCTGTTTTTTCAACATTTTGTGGATGGTCATAGTGTTGTTCAAGGTCAGGGATGCTTAAATATTACTGTTGCTTGTTCAGTGTTCTTACACACTGACTAATGGCAGCTGGAAACCACAGGCCTGTTCAGTATCAGGCTCTCTGAAGTACTGGAGATTTGAGTTTTGAATTCTTCTGTACTTAGGAAGGAGTATAAACAGTACTTTAAACCTTCAGGTTTATTCCAGTGACTGAAAATGTAGCTGTTTTCAATTTAAGCTGAGTTACAAGGAGAGGGATTTCCCCTTGGAAAAATGAGGTTTGATGGTAAGCTTAAATGTAAATAGGAAGACAGGTTCTGAATGAAGTGGCACCAATACTTGGTTGTCCAGAGTGACTAATTCATAGCACCATAAAATGGGTTGAAAGGTCATTTAGTTCTAAGCTTCTTGTCATTGGTAGGGACACTTTCCACTAGATCATGTTGCTGACAGGCCCATCCAACCTGGCCTTGAACACTTCCAGGGATGGGGCAGCCATCCAGCACTTTTCTGTGCCTCAGCACCCTCACAGTAAAGAATTTCTTCCTAATATCTAATCTAAACCTGCCTTGTTGGTCTAAACTGATTCCCATTATCTAATCACCACATGCCCTTGCAAAAAATTTCTCCTCAGCTCTTTTGTAGCCCCTTTACGGTACTGGAAGGGACTCTTAGGTCTCTCTGGAGCCTCTTTTCTCCAGCTGAACAGCCCCAACTCTCTCAGCCTGTTCTCACAGGAGAGGTGCTCCAGTCCTCTGATATCTTTGTGACCCTCAGTGTTTTATGTACACTGAGAGAGGGCAGCTGCAGGATTAGTGACCACCTACATGGCCATCCTGAATCCAGTTTGTGAGAAGAGAGAAAATCAGTGGAAGAACATCTCTTTTACCTAGATGTGATTCAAGCACTTGCCTGAAGGCATGGAAGATTGCAAATTAGTATAAACTTAACAAAAATGGTTTTGGATTTTTTAATTTGAAGTATTTTTCAAACTAACATCCCTTTAATGCTTTTACTAATGAGGGGAGGAAAAAAAAAGCTGCTGCTATTTTGGGAGCACAGCAGACAGGAAGCCAGAGTGCAGTGGGTTTGCACTCAACTTGCTATGGCAGCACCTGAAGTTAGATCCTACTCCTGTTTTGGGCTAAGTGCTGCAGGGAATTGCAGGTGTTGCAGCTGCTTACATTAATTAATCATGCAGAGTTAATTAGCCTTGCTCAGACTTCAAAACAATGGTCCAAGACAAATTGTTCAAAGCAAAATTTCTGTTGTAATAGAACGCATTGGGGAAACAGCTAGTACAAGTACATAAGTATTTTTTACCTATAAAATATTTTGTTACTCTCAGGTGAAACCAAGTAGTAATCAGGTGAACCTGGCTTCCTGTTGTGTAATGCCACCTGATCTCACAGCATTTGCAAAAGAATGTGACATACAGCTGTTAACTCACAACGACCCAAAAGGTAAGACTTTGCCAGTTAAGCTATCAGAAGACTTCTGAATGCATTTATTCAGTACAAAAACAGGAATAATCTTTCCCTGAACTTCAAAGTTTGTAATAGTTGAAGCATGAACCAAGGACTCTAAAAGTCTCTCCTAAATAAAATATTTCCCGTAAGTTATTGCTGTTGCTTCCTCCCCTCCCCCCCTCTTCTTAAAACAATCTTGCAGCCTTCGATAATTTCTTGAAATACTTCTATTCAGAAAAAATAAAGCAAATAGAAGAACAACCTACTGAGAATTTTGTACTATGTTTATTTCCACAAAATGTGGAATGAAATGTATTAAATGTATTGCTGAAGGTCAGTAAATGACAAATGAAAGTGTATTGGCCTGGAACTTGTGAAATATATTACACAGAAATGTTGATGGTCTGTTGATTCTTGAGTAGTTCGGTAGTATTAGATCTGTAAAATTACTATGCTTTAAGTAGGATTCTTTCAAACTCATAACTTCTTAAAATAACATTATTACAAAAAGGGTTGTAAATTCTTCACTTTTTTAATGCAGTGATTCATTAAATGATTGAAGAAACTGGAGGCTTTCTTTTGAGCTGTAGAACTGAGTTTCCAGGCTCTCTACAATATTCTGGGATATAGTTTGTCTCAAACATCATCTAATCTTCTTTACTCTTAAGAACACCTAAGAGTGTTGAAAACCTTAACACCTCATTGGAATAATAAAAAGTCTTAAACAATATTTAGTTAATTCCTTCCCTACATTCTTGGTTATGACTAATTATTCATGACAATACTTTTCCTTCCTTCTCCTTTCTTTCCACTTCAGCCCAAATTAAAAAGTATATGAAGCATTTCTTACGAAGTATATACTTCATAGTACCAGTGTTACAACTAATGAGTGCCTGAGCAGGATTTATCTCTGCTCTGGCAGCATGCAGATGAATTTCCATTCAATCTGGCAATTTCCATGACATCTGAAGACCAAATGCTACTTGAAATTTAATAAATAGTCTCCATTGAAAGTCATGAAATTAAGGAAGAGACGATTTGATAGAAAACAGCACAAGTTGTGATTCCTTTATGTGCTGTTTACTCAGCCTAAGTTTTCCGTAATGGTCAGCAGAAGATTATCAAGACTTTTTTGTGAGCACTCCTCACCAAAGACATTGTTCTCTTGACAAACGTTCCAGAGGAGACAAGAAGGATGTGTACTTGCCTTCTTTTCCTGCTTTGTGGCATTTAAGATAATTTTTCTTAATGCTTTCTGGGTTTATGGTTATTATAAGCCCAGTTATGGGAGATACTATAAATGTTGAGTTTCCGGTAACTGCAGAGGTAACTCTGAATGCTCAGTGCTTTGCTGATTTCAGCCTTGTGCTGTACTCCCCTCTGGTTTGTCTAGCTAGCTTCTCAAACTTAATTTTTGTTTCCTCCCACTAATGACTCTGCTGATCAACTCCATTTGATATTCCAGAGTCTCAGTTAGTTTTGTGGGAAGTACTCAATGTTGCGAAAGAGTGTCCCAGAGATGTATTTTGTAATATTGGGCTGCTTTTACCATAAATGCGTTCTGGAAGAGCGGGTCTGAGGGGGGTGTGGTACTACTTAGGATCTTGACTGTAGGAAAAGGCTTCTCCTACTAAGCGTTGCTTTTTGCAGCTGTTTACATTATATGGTTTTAAGCACAAATATCCCTTTTTAACTTCAGAATTACTTTGTGAAGCAAGTTTCCAAGAAGTTCTCCAGGAAAGCATCCAGAACGTGAAAGCAAATGAGTGGATTCCCTTATGGCTTCTGCGGTATTCGGTCATTGTTAAAAGCAGAGGAATTATCAAGTCCAAAGGCTATATCGTACAAGCTAAAAGAAATGCATCTTAAAACACTTTTTTTTTTTTTTTGGGATGGGGGAACATTGAATTTTTCATAGAAAGATTTTTACAGCATTTATAACAAACTACCAAAAGATGTAATTATTCAGTGTGATGTCAGTAGGAGTGTCTGTAGTGTTGTAACACTATTTTTCTTTTCTTAACCTATTGATGAGTTCATTTAAAATATGAAATGTTTTGGGGTTTTTTTAATTGAAATTATCTATAGAGTAACAGTTTAAAATATTTTTCTTTTCATGACCAGTTCACTGTAAAAATTATCATTATATTTTAGCTGCCATTAGGTAGTATGGAGAAACATATATTTTTTGTTTTTTAAAAGAAAGTTTTTTCTCAAATAATGCTTACCTGGTAAGCATTTCAAGCATTCAAGGACTAGCTTTTACAGAAAATTGTCATCTTTTATGATAAAATATCCCCCAAAAAAAAGATGGTATCTCATTACTTGATATGTATATATAGGCAAGTTGGCTGTTTCATTTTTGGGGGTGGGAAAATTGGTTTATTTTTAATAGAATGGAAAAGACTCCTATGATTTAGAAGAAAAATGCATCTTCCAAATTACTTTCTGACTATTACTTGAATTCCTTCTGGCTTCTTCGTGCCTCGATGCGCTTCATTCGGTGTTCGCACAAGTGTGATGGCATTTTTACTGTTTGAAATATTAAATGTATTAATAGTGAATGTTTAAAATAAGATTTGAAAACAAGTGATGAAGAAATCTGTTAATCAAAAACTGAATTAATTGTGCCTGTCTCCTTCTCAACTGTGGCTTGTTTTTTGATACTTGTGAATTACGCGAGTAATTAGCCAAGTAGAACAGACAGTAAGTGATGATGCTGTTCACTAAAATTAATAACATCTTTTCCGATTGCCTGGAAAACCTGTTGCTTCAGTGCCACTCAGGAAAGATGTGGCAAGGCTTAGCTTGAAGGTAGGTGTCTTTCTGATTGGCAGCAGCTTAGCACGCTGGCTTTATAATCCCAGAGAGATTGCTGCAGCTAAGGCAAGGCTTTTGGTTTAATGTAGTCCTTCTAGCAAAAAAGCTTTTTCCTTTCCTTAGCCTTTAAATCAGAGCAGATAACTAAAGTTCAGCTTGTAGTTTAGCAGGAATTTTGATACCGAGTGTCTAAAATAATAAATTACATTTTGATTTCAGGCAGGGGCACGGCCTTATACTGGTAGTAGTCATTAACTTTGTACATATTTTGAGATTTGGACTGTAAGGGAATGAATTTTCATCCACATCCTTTAAATTCTTCATCTAGGCAGCAAGTGGAATTTGAATGCCTGTAGGTAGTTTCTGGTGTGTCAGCTTCCTATATTCCATTCCACTAAATTTAATGATGAAGGTTTTTCAAGGTACCTTAGTCCTCAAATATCTTATTTGTAGTGGCAAATGGCAGGATGTTTTCTTGGCTTCTTCAGTACTTTTGATAAATGAGAGAAATGGGGAATTGGAACTGGCAATGCATCAATAAAAGTTTGGATTTTTTTCTCTTAATCAAAATGTAGTGGTTTCTTTTTAATGTCAGACCAGAGTGTATCAGAGTTCAAAATTTTATGTGTTTTAGATTTCCCTACTAGCTCCGTGTTGTGTGTTGATGATTTAACCACTACCTGTAAGCTCTGTCTGTATTTGGCCGATTCTGTATTGTGTTAGACTTGTGCGTGCTCAGTTTTTTTTATATTGAAACACTACAAAACAGGAATTTTCCTAAACCAATGTAAAGGCTGCTTTAATGGAATAATTACTTCTTTCCTTTTTGTGAACTGATAGTAGTTTGCTTACTGTAGAAGCGTACCTTTAAAGACGTGGCATTTCTAGAGTCATCAATAGCTTAACACTTTATCATCTCATTCGTTTGGTTTGCATCAAAGTGGGCGAGATGGAATTTCCTTCCATGACAAACCTGAAAGTTTAACTAAAATTTGAAATTCCCGTAGATTTTTCAGTGCAGCATTTTACACTGACACACATTTGACACTTTTCCCAGGCGTGCCCCGCGATCCCACCACGATGGGGCACGCGTTCCGGGGCAGGGCAGGGCGGGCGGAACCCGGAAGGGCGGGCGGCAGGAAGGAAGGAAGGAGGGAAGGCCGGGA
>JAHLSL010000008.1:16834930-16845640 GCA_025920805.1 Petroica traversi | reverse complement strand
CCGCGCCGGGGGAGCCCCGCCGGAGCGCATTGGGCTGTTTGGCCCTGGGAGTTACAGGCAGGCTTCTTTTACTTTGCTTGACAGATGTTACAGCGACACTTAAAACAATACTTAGCAGATCATACTTAGTTTTGCGTTGCTGAGAGGCCAATTTGTTCTTAAACCTAAAATTGATTTTGGGCACCATTTTGGGGCACATTTAGACAGTTGATAGTATTTAGTGGTTTATACTTGAGGAAGTCTTTGAATATTTATGAACGGGGTTTTTTGGATTTGTTTCCCCTGACAACTTGTCAGAAGTTTTTAGAATTAGGAGATATTTGTTACTATTTCTTAAACGTTGTGTCTGTTTCTTCTCCTGCCCTAAAATACAGTACAGAGATAAGCAAGGGATGGTTAAGATTTCTCCCGCATAGATAGGGCTACACAGAGATATGTAATATGTTGTCAGTTTAAGTAGATTTGTTTAAAAAGATTCTTAGTGATTTTTGTAGCATTCTTTTTATGTAGTTACTTTATCTGTCAATATCATACTTCTTTTTTTCTCCTTTTTTAGGTGGGATCTGCTGAAATTGGTACTCCTGTGACTAGGAAGATGACTAGAAGAACTAAATCAGTTTGTAAGCCAGAGGTGATTCAAGAATGTCAGTCTGAAAAGTCGGACCGTGCAGAAATGAGATCAGATGTCAGTGATAGCTCAGAGTTGCAGATTAGAAGGAATGAGAACACCACTGTTCAGACAGCACAATCAGCTGCTGACCCACAAGTTGATGGGGATGTGTCAGAAGCAGAATCCAACTGCTCTTCTGTGTCTGGTCTCCAGACACCTTTGTTTGTAAGAATAACACGAAGGCGACAAATTGTAATTCCTTATCAGCCAGATTCTGCTGACAAAAAAAGACAGGACAGTACAGCTTTTGTAAATAAGTTAAGTAAGATTCTGGATGAAGATGATATCTCTGAAGCTGAATCTTGTTCCTCTGCTGTTTCTGGTGTCCAGATGCTTAATGTTTCCACAAGTACAAGGAGAAGGCAAAGTAGAAAGAAATTGCAGCCAGACAGAGTTCGTGAAGCCCAGAGTGAAGATACTTCTGATGCAGAATCTTTTTGCCCAGGTTCTCATGTGGAACCGTCTGTCACTACCAAACGAATTACCAGGAGCATGCAAATAAAATCACAAGCAGAAAATACTAGGCAGATTGAGAAAAAAAATAGATTCGTTTCTGAAGGCGAGAATTTAATTGAGGACACTATTAAACCTGAACCCATAATAATTTCTGATTCTAGACCTACTGCAGGACTTGTCAGTGACACAGAAGATGCTTCCACAGTCATTGAGGGTAATAAAGAGCCTAGTTCTCCTAAAAGCAAATGTGCTTCCAAACAGGCCAATGCAACCCTGAGTGAAAGCATGAAAGAAGAAATTTTAAATTATGTGACATCCAGTCTTGAAACAGCAAAACGAAGTGATACTAAATCACCTGTGAAGAAAACAATAAAAAATACACAGTCTGTTGAGATAGATGATTCAGAAGCAGTATGTGGCCAAATACAAAAAGATCACAGTAAAATACTTGCAAGGAAGGGGAAATTAGAGCATGTGGCTGTTTCCTTGACTGACTGCATGAGTCCCAAACAATTTCTGGAATCCCAAGGACAAATTACACCAAATGAAAGTAAAAAAATCCCAGAATACGAAAGAGCAGATGCTGAGGCAGATGCAGAGCAGTCTTTCACATGTGCTGATAAATTAAGGAAGAGTAAGCGAGCTGGTGCAGTGAGCAGCCCATCAAAGGACATGGCTGTTGCACTGACAACTGAAAACATTGGTAAAATGCTCAAAATTGGTGCAGATGGTGGTGACGACCAAAAAAAAGAATATGAGGTGTCCCACAGCAGTGAAAAGTCAAGCGGTGGTAATGATTCTGTTGCATTGTTTCTGAGCAACAGTGAAAGTGATGACTCTGAAAATAGTGATGTGGGGGACACAGATACAGTTGATGAGAATCTGAGTTATAAAAAGTCAGATGAGAGAACTCCTTCCCTCAAAAAATCTTTAAAAAGCGGTTCGCTGCATGTTGAAGGTCTGTTTGCGATTGATACTGAGCCTGGCATGAGTTCCAGCCAGAACTACTATCTGGATGATGTAGACCAAGACAGTGAGGCTGAAAGTAAGCATAAAGGAGGTGAAAAAGATAAAGAATCAGATTTGGAAGAGGATGAGGAGGAGTTGATAGATGAAGATGAAAAAGATGAAGATGATGATCTGTTGAAAAATAAGGTTGACGTGTAAGTATCTTGCAAGGAATAGCTAAAGAATCTGCATTTAATTTAAGCGTGTGCACATTAAAATATGCACATTAAGTGCAGAATAAATAGGGGATTTGTCTCATATGGCACATAGCTGCAGAAAATGGTGTTGCACATATTATAAAATACTAACATGGTCCATAAATTGAAGTTTGGGGATATTTTCAGTTTCATATACAGAACTCTGAAATGTTTTTGGCATTTGGAGGCCTTGTATGTGTTCAGCTTAAAAAATAATGTGAAACTGGGTTAAACTGGTCAAGCTGACTGAATTGGTTATTCAGGTCACAGTTTTGTTAATTTTTTTTCCAGCTGGAATGTAGATAACAAAAGATGCAGTAAATTCCTTACCCATTTTCTGATTAGGTTATGCTTTTTAAACAGTTGCATATAATTTTATGTGTCAGTTCTTTCTGTGCTGTGCATGGTGACACTTCAGGAGAAACCTAGCATGGAATCATAATAATTTAAGGGGAGTGATACTTCTTGAATTGTTGTAGTCCAGCTGCTGCTAAAATCCCTTCAAATGTTGAAAGCATAATACTCGTTTAGGTTGGATAAATAAGTCTTAATCTTGTAAAAACCTTCAGGAAGGCCACAAGTCTTACCTAACAAAACTTAGCCAAGCATTCCATGTGAAGGCATTATACAAGATCAGTCACAGTTTCATGGAAAGTTGTTAAAGGGCTTGTATTAATAAGCATTCAAGCTACAGTAAATACCTGTTTTACCTCTTTAGATGTTACCATCTTTTCTCCAACTTTTAAACATTCTCTTCATCAGAAAGAGCCATTGTACATTGTGGATACATTCTTTTGGCTGCCTCGATAAAGTAATGAAACAAATGTGAACATACTAACCTAGGAATATTTCATGGAACCATTGGGACTCTGATCCATTGAGCACAACTCCCTGGATGCAACCATCCAACCACTTTCTTATCCAAGTTTAATGACTTTGTTCCTAATACAGACAAGGACTGAAGCATTCCTACAACGAACTCTAGTTTCTTCATACTTCTCATTAAGAGTTATAGTATTTTTTTACCATCAGAATGGAGTTTTTTATTTCTCTTTAGCTAGCAAGCTTGTCATTGTATGTAAAGATGCTGGTCATAAGTTCTTCTGGCAAGGTTAAGCAAATTTAAGAATTCAGTTGTACAGAAGATAATAATGTCTGAAGTGCAGCATTAAAGTTAATATGAAAGATTTGTGGAAGTGATTCCACAGGTATTTTTTAATAATAAGTCTTACTTCATATAATGGCATGAATCCCCTCACCTGTCATTTCAAAATTTCATACTCTAGATAACAAGACTTAAAATCATTGCAGAACTGAACCTAAATGGGAAGAACAAGAATTTTTTTTTTTCTGTTCATCTTTCTCAGAGGAGAGTAGAAAGTTTAGCTTCAAGCGTGTTACAATGTTCTAGTAATTAACTATTTCTCCTTTAGTTTATGTCTTTCCAGTAGCATAGACCCTGGTTTGAATATCAAGAAGCTTGGAGGTTTATATATCAGTTTTGATGCAAAAAATCAGAAGCCTAGATCAAGTGTAATTGAACAAGTGAAGGAGAAGAAGAAAGACCAGGTAATGTTTTTACATCTGTTCTATTACCTGTGGCTGCAGTTACACAGTAACACAAAGATTTTAATCTAGAAAGGTTGTTTTGTTCGATTTTTAAAAAGTGTCCTTTTCATGTTATATTCTTTTTGACCAAAGTGAGGTTTTATGTTTGGTTTTAATGGTGAAATGTACCTGACTTTTCAGAAACTGAAAAACAGTGCAAATTCCAGCATTACCTTGTAAAATAACCCGAAATTGATTATACCTGGAGTTTTGCCTAGTGATGCACAAGCTTAAGGCCTGCTGACAAGATATTTAATCATAGCCAGAACAAATTTCAGTAGATAAAAGTCGACAATCTCCCTAGTATGGACTCAGCAGTTTTATTTCAAAAGCACCCTTTGAAGCAAAGGAAATGAGTTATTTTTGTTTAGACTCTTCTTCAGCTCATCCATGATAGCCTCTTTACTCCAGGGGATTTGCTGCCTCACTTCCTCCAGAGCAAGTCAGCTGCTTTCTGTTGTTGTCCAGTGTTCTATTTTGAAGATCCCTACCTGCTCTTGTATTGCATTGAAATGCTTGCTTAGAGTCTTCATGATTCCTTCAGAAGGTCCTGTAAATACATTTAAGCAGTAAAATTTGTATCAGTGTGGCAATTCTCTAATGTTCAACAAAATTCTTGCAGCTCTTGCAGAAGAGTGTAATAACTCCAGACTTTGAAAGAAAGGAGTGTGTCCCACCCTACAGGGAATCACTTCACCAGCTAAAGAAGCAGCGCAGGGTAAGTGCAGAGCTGGTAATGCCTCAAATAACAAAACAATCTGTGGTAGAAAGCTGTGTGCTGGGACTGTGTGCAATCCAAGCCTCACTCACTGGAAATGGAGTGATGAACTGCAATTTAGTGTCTTCTTTGAGCTGTCCTGTGAAAAGCCATCCTTTCAGTCACCAGCACAGTGAGGTGAATTACTATATGCTCAGTATAAATCTGACATTGGTGCAGTAGTGATAATCTCCTTTATAAGAGTGGTCATAAAATAAATATGTGTTTTAAGGGTACATATTTAGATTCTAAATGCTTTATCTGCCTTTTGTAGGGAGGAGTTCCCTTTTCTGTCCCGTTCTAGTTGCTGAATGCAAATTCATTGTTCTTGGTATTGCATCCTAGGCAGAGCGAGAGAAAACAACAGGTGATGGCTGGTTTGGTATGAAAGCCCCAGAAATCACAAGTGAATTGAAAAATGATCTTAAAGTTTTGAAGATGAGGGCTTCATTGGACCCTAAGCATTTCTATAAGAAGAATGATAGAGATGGTCTGCCCAAGTACTTCCAGGTAAGAAACCAGCAGAAGGTGGCATTGTACTGCTGAAGTTTTGAACAGCTATTTAAAAATAATGCCTAATTTGTATAATATGCCTTAATAATGTCTATTTTGTGGGTAGCTTCTATGTTGATTTAATGTCATCTCTTAGTTATTAAAGTGTCTTGATTACTTGGCTGGAGTTTGCAACTATTTAACTCTGTATTAAGTATGTATATTTGCTGTTGATGTTTTTCGTTTTGACTGATGTCATAGTAGTGAACAAATATCGTACTGGATCCATATTTTGAACCCTCAGAGAACAAGATTTTTGCTGCATTTCTGAAGTATTGGCATTTCTAAACAAGCGTGTAGAAAATAATTGGCTTTTCTTTTCTTACTAGCTAATTTGAATGGAGACACCTACCATTGTGATAAGCTGAAATTTTTGATGCTTGTAGCTCTCAGCTTTGAAGTGGTATGCATAAATAAAGACATTACTATGGAAGCTGTAGAAATAGGCCTCCAGAAACTTTGAATAGCTAGCATACTTGAGAAAATGTTTTCATTTCTCAAAATATTGCTACTTCAGTCTGAAGTGTGGAGGGTGTTGTAGGTTTTGAAATTAGAGAAACTTAGACTGAAGTGTTCCACATAATTAGATCCATGCAGGTTTATTTTCACTGCCTGAAACATACTCTCTGTATCTTTACTGCTAACCTGAACTACGAGAGCTCACTGACTGCTGGTTGGAAAAAATGTGATGTGTTTCAGGATGAAGCCCTTGTATTAAATTAGCTGCTGTGTAGTCATCTAGCAAAACCACCAGAATGAGGGACAGGAAAAGGTTTAAGGTGCACATAAAATTTTCCTTTCCCTGTGTTTAAAATGTTTAAAAGTTAAGCACTGGATTTCATTTATGAATTAAAGTGTTGATACAGCAGTCCAGCAGTGAAGACTGTACAGTCTTAAAGCTCAGGTCTTCCCCTCTGCGCTACACAAGGAGACTAAAAGGGACTCTGCATACAAAACATGACTTACTTTTTTTTAGGTATTTTGCACTTTTCTTAAGCAGCTGTCATTCTCATCTGCTCTATAGGTGTCTCCACATCTGTTGCTGGCGATTAAAAAGAAATAAAAGGCAAAATAATCAACATTTTGCTGTTCATGTACAGTAAGAATGTTTTCATTTTTGTTTCCTAGGTTGGAACTGTAGTTGATTCTCCTATAGACTTTTACCACAGTCGAATCCCTAAGAAACAGAGGAAGAGAACAATTGTGGAAGAGCTGCTGGCAGATTCAGAGTTCAGAAGGTATTTAAAAGTAGTTTTTTAATTCTAATATCCAATGTAAAAGAGGAGTATTTTTAACTCTGTAGCCTTCTTTGGTTTTATTCAGCTTGTAGGGTGATTTTTTATACGTCAGAGAAAAATTTTTAATCTTTTAGCACTTCCATAGCACTGCCATTTAGAAGGTCTAAGGAACCTTTATCCAAGGGGATAACTAGACTGAGCTAATGGGTATTTCATCTTCATTAAAGGGTTTTATCCAACTTCGGTCATTGCTATTGGCAGCCACTCTTAAAGACCGATTATTTTTTCTTGGCATAATAGATAGGAAAGAGCAGCCTGTAATTCTGTGAATGTTGATATGACTTCATTTTACAAATATGTCAGACTGCCACCTGTCATAGGAATCAAAATTGTGCTAGAAGACTTTCTTGAATATTATGATTGTATTAATTAATGTCTGCATAACATATAGTTTTTGGAGTTGGTCAATTTTGCTATTAGTTATTACGTGATGTTAATCTGCACTTCTCTTTCCACATAATGATATGCTTTCTTTCATGATTTGTGATTATAGAGTTAATTTTGTCAGACTTATAAATTTAACTATATAATGTTGGGAAGGCAAGTTACTATAGCTCTTTCTTAAGTAGTTTTCTGGTTTGACCTGATTTATTAGGTATTTAATAGAAAGTAATTTTAAAAACTAATATGTTTGAAATTTGATCAGTTAATTTACGTTGTGGCTAATTAAAAGCTTTAATCATATACTCAGCATTAGTGCAGATATTAGTCAGATTTCAGTGTTGCATTTAAAGCCTCAGCACTGCTCAGTGTGCAGTGTCTGTCATATTCATCAGTGCAGGTACATCAGAGTCTGTGACAAAGGAGCCACCAGCCCACATTCAGCAGTTACCCTGCTCATTGTTCAGTATTCACCTCGTCTCAGTTTTAAATCTGGAGTAGAGTAAGGTTTATTATCTTGAGTGTGGTGAGAAGACTGTATAAAAGTGGGTGCAATTTCTTCCTGGTATTGTCAAAATTGTTGAGAGTTCCCCTTATGAGCAGTAGCAGTATTGCAGCAAACTGTCCAAAATGTGACTGCATATGCAATGAAGACCCCCCCCCTACCAAAATTAATAACAAAATTCAATAGTCTTTACTTCCAGAACAAATTTACCTGCATTTATCATTGGTCCAACTGTTGATTCCCCTTTACTTATGCATAAGTGTATAAATCAAAGAATCTGATTCAGAAAACATGTGAAAATTCAGTTTGGCAAATAATGTGCATAGAGTACTGTCCATGTTATCTTTCCTGAACTTTGGTTTGCCATGCTTAAAAGTAAATTATCTATTTTGTTCAGATATAATAAAAAGAAGTATCAGGAGATCATGAGTGAAAAAGCAGCTTTTGCAGCAGGGAAGAGGAATCGGAAGAAGAAGAAATTTCACAATTAAGAATTGAAGAAAAATACCAAGCTGGAGCAACTTATTTGTTATAAAACTTCCTTACAGAATGCTTTGGTTGTGGTGTTTTGTTTGGGTTTTTTTTTAAGATTGCAGGTCATGTGCAATTTGAGGTTTAGGGAAATGCTTCCCTTGCGAGTTTGGTAGGAAGCATTAGCAAATTATCAGGTATCTAAATTAATTTAGATTTTAAAATTACTTTTTATTTTAATTAATATTTATATACAGAGATAATGATATGGAAGCATATTGTTAAATCTGAGTTCAAAATACAGTTCCACAGATGGTGGTCTTCTCAGGCTTCAGACTGTACATCAGTTAATTAGTAAATTCATTTTAAAGTTATATGTGTAATTCATCCTGGCACATACTGTGTGCCAGAACGTATTTTTCCATGTCTTGTCAGAAAGTGCTGCTGGCCAAAACTGTAATGGAAGGTAAGGAAAAATGGTTTGGTTGTGCAGGGTTTATTTCAACACTGACAGAGAATGTCCTGGAATTCAGTGCCTACACATATACTTTTATATTTATATGTGTATATATTATAGTATATATATTATTTAGGAGATAAAAATTACATATAATTTAATAAATAATGTAAGTAATTAATACTTACATGTAAAATTTTAGCAGTCATGTTGCTTTTATTAGTTTTTACCATTTGGTCGTAGTCTAAGGATATTTTTGAAAATAACTTACCAGTGGCATCCATAATCTAGGATGTGGTGTGCAGATTGTGTCAGTTATCTGGCCTGGAATAGCTCAAGAAGAACAAAGAGTGAGTCTGGAAGGCCTCTGCTGCCATTGTAGAGCCAGAGATGTCATCAGCTCAGTTCCCCTTTAGTGACAGTGCACAACCTTTGGTGATTGTGCTGTGTTATTTGATTGGTTTTTAATGACCTGGTCATTTTATTGCTGCTACAATTCATGTGACTTAGTTACTGCCCTGAGGTAGCAGAAAAGATGGATAATAGAAGAAATTAAACTGGCACTACATCATCTTAGGTGGACTGGGTGATTAGGATGTAGAAGTCACTATCAGAGGACCAGTGGTTGTTTCCTTCTGAACACTGAGTTCTAAAGGTTGCAGATCTTTAACAAGATCTGCTTAACTATGTTTCTGACTAATGTTTAACCATCAAGTTTTCTACTGAGAAGCAATAGTTTTTTGCTTCTCAGCAATAGTTTTTAAAGGATTAGTTATTTGTGCTGAAATGAGCATTGTGGTATATTTTGACTACCAACTGAAGCTTGAACGAAATTTTCCTCAATCCTTCAGGGTGTTTTTTATCATTCCAAAGTTGACCATAAATGTTTTACTGTCAGAAACAGACAGGAATCTAGAGTCTGTAAGAAGTCTCCACTGCCTGGAGATGAATGGTCAAAGTAAACTCATTGAGTAATATTAAACAAGTACAAGTAGAACCACCTGTCCCCAGGTCTCAGTTAATATGCACAAGCTATTCTAATGCAACGATATTTATGCCAATTCCCCTTAAATGATTAAAAAAACAATAAAAACAACTGTGGGGTCTTGTTCTCTGGCTGAGACATGGGAGCACAAAAAAATTAATAGTGAACACTGAGAAAGCAAGGCATCACAGTAGTTGTCATTCTGCTGCATCCTGGGGTGTTCAAGTGTGCCTCTGAAGAGGCAGAGTGCAACTCTGAAAGACCTTAAAAGAGAAATGAAAGCTCTGGTGTTACACTGCAAGCAACAATTCCGTGCCTGTTGCTCAGGCTGCTCAATAGCTACAGAAGTTACTTCATGTGCAGCATAGCTAGAAGGGGATTTGGTTTGTATTCTGCATCCTTTTCTTTCCTTTGATTCTTCCAATCCCTTCTTTTTGCCTCACGCTGTGCCCAGTGTGCCTGTGTTCTGTGAGATGTGCTGCTGTTCCAAGGGCTGAAGGTGGCTCTTGCAGGCTCTGCTGGCCACCTTTGCCAGCCCCCTTGGTGAGCTCGTGCCTCGGCCTCTGTCAGGTGAGGCACTGGTCAGAGCACCTTTCCTTACCCACCAGTTGTCATTAACGCACAGACAGGGGCTTTGGAACTGGCATAACATGAGATGCTGGAGAGGGTAAAACCCAAATGCATCATACGATTGCCTGTAGTTATCAGATCTGAAAAAGCAAAAAAAATGTGCAGCTTTGCCTATCAATTTCAAGGATATTCTCCTAATGGCTGTCAGAAATACTTGTGTTAAATTCTGCCTTTACTGACTGTCATGGGTAATGTGCCTGATGGCAATCTGATTTCATTTTCAGATTTTCCTTTATTGCATCATTACACTTGCAAAGTTATACCTGCAGGATTAAAAATAATTTATCAAGAAAACCCCAAAAATTATGTAATTCAGGAATATGAATCAGATTAATTCATTCTGTTCTGAACAAAATCAAGGTGGCTTGCTTATTGCTGCCCCTGTTTTACCACCTAATTTGATTGCTGTAATTAAAACGGCTCTTCATTTTTTATCTGTAGGTGTATGTAAGTCAGAAAAGATGGTGTTAATTCTGGTGTTGGCTGCATTTTGTGGGCTTGTTTCGTTGCTTGAAAGTAACCAGAAATGTGTCACGGTGACCCATCGTAACTGAAGTGCCTCCAGGAAAGGCAGTCTTGGTTTTCAAGTAAAATTATTTTCCGCAGACCATCCTGGAAGCCTAGCGGCCCCACTGGGGTGGTGGTCGGTTCTGAGCGCTCGGGCGGAGCTGTGGCCGGGGGAGCAGGTGAGCAGAGCCCTTCTCTCGCTGCCCGAGGGCGGCGGGCCCGGCAGGA
>JAHLSL010000008.1:16796066-16834920 GCA_025920805.1 Petroica traversi | reverse complement strand
GAGGAGAGCAGAGCCCTTCTCTCGCTGCCCGAGGGCGGCGGGCCCGGGAGAGGGAGCAGAGCCCTTCTGCTGCTCCGCCTTCCCGCTGGCGGTCAGGAAGCTCCGTGCGGCCGGGCCGAGCGGACACGACATGTTCGGTCGATGGCGGCTGCTGCCGCTGTCGCCGCCCGCTTCCAGCCTTCCCCACACCGCCAGGCAGGGCGGGAGGCGGGCCCGGAGAGCCTCGCTGACGGGAGAAGGGCCGGCGGACCGGATACCTGCGGCGCTGAGGTAAGGGACGGGAGAGCGCGGGGGGAAGATTTCCGCCAAAAGGCGTAGGAGGCGGGGGAATTTTATAAAATAAAAAAAAAAGGGGGGGGGAAGAAAAAGAGAAGACACGACTCCGCCGGGACTCGAACCCGGAACCTTTGAATCCCTTCAACCCTCTAGAAGTCCAATGCGCTATCCATTGCGCCACGGAGCCACCTGTTGGAATCTCCGCACGCCGCCCATAGAGCCTGCGCGCGCCGTCACGCGTTAGTCCCGACTGCTTCGGGGTTTTCCCTTTTGTTTTTCAATTTCATTTTTCCTAAATGGCACGAGTAGGCTCAGTCGTACACGCTGCTGTGTGAATGAGAGTCGCGGCAGCCCCTGCGTGCTGCCTGAGCGCTGCCCACGGCCGGGTGGGGCCCACGGCTTCCTGTGCAGCGCTCAGGGCTGTGACCTCATGGCTTACAGAAGACCGACTTCATCAGTGATGAGTAAAAAATATTTGTTGTCATCCCTCTCTGGCATTTCAGTATTGATCCTTATGCTTGAGGGAATATAATTATAATCTATAATTGCCATTTATTGAGGAACTCTTCCTCCAGACGTCTGTGAATGCTTAGTAGTACCGCCCTCCCCCAAATATTCAGAAAGAGACGATTTTTCCAGAAAAGCTGTAATTGTCGTCTGAAACAAGTCCGCGGTACTTTTTTTTCAAAAATCATGAATAGGCATATTATAAACAGCAAGAGACAAGAGTATGAGGTTCTTCTTTCTTTAACCTTCCCTTCCAGGACAAGCGGAGCCTGCGGCCTTCTGCCCGGGGCGGGGCGCAGCGCTGCCGGCACAGGCCCCGAGGGCGCTCCGGGCAGCGAGGCCTGTGCAGTGAGACTTGGGGAGAATCTCGTGCTCCTCTTCAGCATAATTTAAAAGTGCAGGTATCCATAAGAGTGGAGAAAAGCATGTAAAGAAGCACACCCTAAACTCTGAGGAACCAGGAAGGCAATCACACCGATGTAAAATAAACTGACTGGGATCCACAGTCCCCGAGGTATTGCACCCAGGGCTGAGATACGCAGTGTAATGAATAACCGAGGTGACTCAGGCAGTGTGTGCTGTGATTCCCGGACCCCAGCTGGTGTGCCTGTGGTCAGCACTAAAGCTGGCTGATGTCTGAATAGCTCCTGCAATGCTGCCCGGAAAAGGGCATTGATGAAAGGGTTCAGCAGTTACAGCAAGTACCAAATTTGAGGTACAACCCCCAAGCTAACAGACTGTTGTTAAGCCAGAACATTTGTAAGCAAACGATTCAGAGCAGATTTGGTCGAATTTCCAAGCTCTAGTTCTTGCCACAATTGTTCTGTTGTGGACAGAACTCTTCATCGTGCTCCTGGTAAAGAAATGCAGTCTGGAAAGTTTGACTCCTCAAAGCACTGAACCACAGAAAAGAAACAGAAATCTTGATTTTAAGAACTGAGTTGATGTTCAGTGTAATAAGCTTAAATTTATGTTTGTGCAATTCAAATAAACCACTTGTAAGTAACTAAGGATCACTGTAAACATCTTGTAGTTTGTGGATGCCTGGGCACTTTCATTGTGGGGTGCAGTGAGTGTTGGTGCCTCACCAGTGTGATCTGGTAGCGTGGCACCTTTGGACAGCACAGCACTAAGTGGCTGCAGATTCTGAAAAACTAGAGAAAAACATTCTTTGCTGTCACAAGACTGGTTCCCAGACTGTAAGGGTGAAGAACTGAGACACATGTTTGTTACTTCCTCTCATATTTTCGTTTGGGTTTATGAAGGCTGGTCCCATTCATGCAGGAGGACTGACTAGGGAAACGTTTAGAATTTTTCCAGAAATGTTTCAAATATTCAAGTCATTTTGCTTTTTTATTCTGAAAATGCAGCCTCGGTGCAAAGTCCACCTTTGCGTTTGGACAGCAGATGGAGCTACTGCATGAGAAACAGGGCAGCTCACGGGTCACGAAATTAGGAAATGTGGTCATGGGCAAAAACGGCAGATCTGATTAACCTTTGCTGCCGACCGGACCCGGATCAGTCCTTTGGACTTTCCCTCTTCTGCGACTGTTTGAAGTCCATCTCTGTCGCAAGCTGGCTTTCATTTCAGCTCCTCTCCCACTTTGTGTTCTTTTTCAAGGAGCAGAAGATTCTTGGAATAGAGTTGTGCTGGTTTTAGTTACTGGCACTCAGAGAAATTTTGCTGAGCTCAACGAGGTGCCATTTTGCTAATTTTTAATAGGAGGAGAAACTGAGGTAGGAATGCCTTGACACAAGACAAGAAGTGCATCAATGGCAAGCCAAAAACATCATCATCATTTAGCAGTCTTCTACTGATTAAAATAAATCTAGACGTTGTCTAGATGTTCAGAAATTGAAGTGATATTTGAGAGACTTTTTACAATGTGGGTTTCAACATTAACTTCTGGTAGTGTAGTGTAGTGCTGTGTACTTTAGTGCTATGTGTCCAATTACTTTTGGTAAGATTTGAGCTTTAAAATGTATTAAAATGGCAATTTCCAAATTTGCAGGGCTTCCACAGATGTCTGTGGGGAGTACAAACTTTTTCTAAGAACAAATGTAATTAATACACTTGTTGAAAGAATTCAGAGAAGGCTGTCATGCATAGATTACCTAAATGAGATCCTTACACAATCTGTACTTTTCAAGGGGGATTATTACAACCCTACTGCTCTAATGATTCACCTGGGTACCGCAGCAAGAGAAAGCACTCTTCAAACTGGCAGAAAAAAATGCTAGGATGCACAAAGTCCTAGGATACCAGAACTCTTTCAGGGACAGTTTCTTTTGGTAATTCACAGTTAGTTCTTTTAAGATGTATTTTCTTAAGATGAAGATAAATGCTTCACATGGTAGAGGCTACTGCATCTCTGCCTTTTCCTCAGTACAGTTCTTTGAGGTTATTAATATATTAATTTTGCTCATGATTAAGTGTGCAGGTTAAAAAAATGACCTTGAATGTACAATGGAAAGGTAATCAACCTGAAGCAATTAAAACCCCCTTACCTTCTCCTGCAGTGATTAACTGCAGTGTTTGTTTTCTGTCCTTGCCCATGTGCTCTGGGAATGATGTGTGGTGTTTAAGCAGTGGTGCAGTGCAGTCACGTAGTTCAGTGCAGGAATATTTTGTAAGTGAAAACACTGGGTCAACTTCTGCTTTCATTTGAGTCATTCTGAATCTGAAATAACATAACCAAGCAGGGGAGTTCTTTCTAGCCTATATCAGTATTAGAAGGATGTAATTTGGCCTGGAGTGCTTCACTTTTTGTAATGGACAGAGTTGGCATGATGCTCATGTTAACAGAGAAAAATGGTCATTTTTGCCAGCCTTTCTTTTGAAGATGTCCCTACTTAATAAATCCTGGCCTTAAGTGTTGTCATTACCTTTCTTTCAGGGGAATAAAGGCTTTCACTCTGTATTGAATGATAGAGATAGAAAGATTTCTGATTAGGGATAGAAAGAGAAATGGTGCAGACTCTTGTCTCTTTGATGAGGGATGTTAGTGTCATGGGGTTCACTGCTCTTTAAATTTCCCAGAGTGGGGCATTAGTACTGTGTGGACTATTTTTCTTGACAGCCCAAAGCCATTGTGGGCTCACAGTGTCCTATCACTGCTTGGATCATCACTGGGTACTAGATGTGTCCCTAAGGTTGGATGTGTATAGTCAGTGCCATTTCTGAAAGGATCTTGCCAAACATGTTCTAAAGGGATGAAAAGTTTTCATTCTTAATTAAATTTTGCTTTTCACCCAGTTATGAATACAAGTGACTGACTCAGCATTCCATCTAATACTGACTGATGTAATCACAGAAACAATTCTATTTTAAAATTGTGCCCTTTTGTCACTATTGTAATTATAAATATTGCACAGGCTAAAAATCTACCCCTGAATTGTAAATATACTCCTCTCCTGACCCCAGCAAATTTTAACTAAATCTGTTTCAAACATATGTTGATTTTACCATACTGGAATTTTTCAGCAGAATTATCCTTGTGTGGATTTTCAAACCAGTGAATGTAGACTATATTTTGAAGGTTTAATTGTAAATTTGCTTTTTCTACTTGAATATTCATTTAATGGATCTGGATCAGAATTTATGAATTTGATTTTTGTAGCTAAGGTCATTGTGCAATATGAGGTAATGGAGTGGATGGCAGAATTCCCAGATTCTAACCCTGGGTTTATCTTGGCCCTGCACCATGGCAAGGCAAGCCATTCACATTTTCTTGTAGGTAAAGTGAGGATGATATCCAGTTCAGTGTTCTGCAGGATTTTATCTCCATAATATTTCTATGGAATAGACAACTCTTCAATCAGCATCCATACTCTTTTAACTGTTTGAGCACATTCTTCACCTTTTCACTCCAATTCTTTTACTCCAGGTGTGAAGAAAATGTGGCGAGCACCAGACCCTGCACAGGCTCAGTTGTGCAGAGAAGATGCCCAGCAGCTCTTGGTTCAAACACACAGTGGACAAGGGAAGATCATCAAGCACTTGTACTACAAAGGAGTTACCTGTGGATTCTCTGTCTCCTTTGAACAAAAAGATGTCACTAACAGGACATCATTGCTGTCTTAGGCCTCTTGTATCCCTGCACGCTGTCTGCCAAAAGGGAAACAAATCTATTACAGTTTCACAAGTTACAGAAACATCAGTGACTTTTTGTGAAAATGAGCGTTCTCTTACACACAGGTTGAAATCTGAAATTATTTTTATATTAAGAGAAAACCTCAGTTTTTTTTTATCTCATATAAGTACTGCTAGAGGGTAGATAAGAGATGCACTGGAGCCAACTGAGGAAAAGAAGCTGTGACAGGAGGTCAGCAAGCTTTGTACCATGAAGGAAAAAAAAGAGATCAACAGAAATGCGATGAAGAGCATTGTTACTTTTGGCAAAAGAAAAGAAGGCTCCTTCTCTGCCTGCAGAAGTGCAATCACAGAATGAATGTGGTGCCCTGGGAAGAGAAGAGGATGAAACAAAGATCATTTGGGGAGGCATCAGAGCCAGCTGAACCTCAGCCAAACTTCAACAAGAAGAGTAAAAGACAGCTGATAGATATTGGAGATTCCCATCTGTAGGGAATGGAAACATTCATCTGCTACCCTGATGTGATGTTCTGGGAAGTTTGCTGAGTGCCAGGATCCAGGATACTGCAGAGAGACTGTCAAGGCTTGTCTGGTCCATGGACTTTTGCTCCTTGCTGAGAATCTGCGTGGGCACCAAGGACATATCAGGAGGGACAATGAAGCTCTGGGGCTGAGGGTGAAGGTTACAAGGGCCCAGGTCCTTTCAGTGAACAGAAGAGGCTGGGATGGGAAACAGACATCCTGAGGAAAGGATCTTACTCTTCCTCTGTGAAAGCAGTGGAGCTGGGGGCCTCTCTTAAGTGCCAGTACATAAATGCTTTCATTATGGAAAAAAAAAAAAATCAGAAGGAATTTGAAGTTTGTGCACAGTTGGAAAACGAAGATGTCATTAGAAATAGCATAGCAGTTACCTGAAAGGTATTCTTTAGTTATTACTTTCTTGGTAATTTCTAACATTTTAAAATTCTATGTGATGATATCAAATGGTTTTGTAAAACAAGATAGATTGCAGAATTCCTGTTGTAGATAGACTGACTCGTGGTTAAGTGACTTGGCCAAATATGTCTGCCAGTCCCTAGCAGAGCCAGGTCAGCTCTGACTTAACTCTCTGGAGTTCTTCTTCAATCTTCTTTTTCTTATTTTCCATCTATAAAATTGTATAATGAGTGAGATTATGCAATGCAATTAGACTACTATTTTCAGAATTGTAGATCTGCCAAATCTAATGCTAGTTGCAATAGATCATGCTCATTATTTGACCCAGATTTACTATCCTGTACTGCCCAAGTTAAAATCTGGCTAATTTGTATTAGAGCTGGAAGATTTAATTCTCCTTGAGTTGAAGAAAATAGATGTGTGTAAGGAAAGTGAAAACAGCAAAGTTCATTCACCAAGTACATTAAAATTTGCTCTTGAGAGAGTTCTTTGTTGAAATTACTACGTAAATAGGCAGCTGCATCTTTTACTGGTATGCTCTAATATAGAATATCAGTGCTGCAAGACTGAGAAATGTTAAAAAAATGTTTTGTCTCTATAAACACAGTAAATTTGTTTTGGAAGTGATTTTGATATTGTGTAAGTGAATGCCATGTTGCAATCTTGCACTAAGCTTGAAAGCAGAACACTAAACTTGGGTTTTGCACTTTTGTAATCTATCAGTACAACTTTTTCTCTGTTTTAACAGCCATAGTGAAAGCACATTGAACTAGCAAGTGATTTTTATAGCTAATCCTTGCATAGTCTTTGCTCCATATTCTCCTTCCAATTTTTGTCTCATAAAACCAGTCATTGAAGTTAATGCAACTTATCACCCAGCAGAAGTTACAGTATGAAGAAACAAAAAGCTGCACATCAAAGGGTCTTCTGTGCAGACAGAGCAGACAAAAGGCTTCTTTGTGATGAATGTGCAGAGTTAGCTCTGCCACTCTAAATCAGCAGTGAATTTTCTTCAATTCTAGCATTGAAGTAAAAGAATGTCCTTTGTTCTTGTAGGGGGTTTGCTTTAATTTCCAAACTGCTGGCAGGCAGTAAGCAGTGACTTAGTAACACAAAAAATTAATTTCCTGTGTTCAGAATTGTGATATACTTTATAGAGGTGTATCTTGGTTTATTCAAATTAGTAATAAGTACCAGTCATTTCTGCAGCAAAGTGAAACAAGCAGCTTCCCCAGACAGGATATCTGGAAATCATAGGAATCACTGATAACAAGACCTCTTATTTTTTGACACACCCTCCAGGGAGATAATGTTGTTGTTGTTGTTGCAACATATGACTGTAGTTAATTTTGTAAATATCTGACTTTGCAATCACAGGGGTTTGGAATCTAGAAAATAGTTTGAAGGAGCTGAAAGAAATGCCATCATGCTCCCATCCAGAATTACAGAGATTAGAGTAGACATTTTCACCCAGACAGAGGGTCAGGGACATTTCAATCAGGTTTCAATACAAGTGGCCTTTTTTCCATAAACCTGCTACAAAGTTATCACTTGCTTTTGTTAGTGGTGTGATGACAAGATATTCCTTTGTGTGTCTAAAAAGGGGAATATGGCTTCTTAATTTACCTTCAAGGACTAATCCTATTCACAGGTAGTTTGGAAGGGAAATAGGCCCTTTTTGTATTTGGTATTAATTGCTATATAATTGGTATTAGTTACATAGAGGCCTGTGCTCTTTAACTGAAAGATTTGCATCTTGTTTGACAGCAAAGCAGTTATCTACTAGAGATAGCTGTGTGTTGTATGTTACTAATAAGAACAAGAAAGAGTGAGATAGCATTTGGTGAAAGGTGAGAAATTGTATCTCTAGGCAGCCTGGACAAGTAACTTTCCCACTGGGTTAAAATGGAATAATGGAATCTGATAGAGAAATTACACTCTCAGATTTTCTAAGGATTCTAAAGTAAGTGAGAAAGGGCAAAGGGGTAACATAAAGACCTGGACTATGGAGAATGAGAGTAATGTTGATGGTGTTAATAAAACTTTGGTAGGGTTTTGGTAGAGATTGTTTTTTCAAGGTCTTCACTCCTGCAGTGCAGAATAGGTTTGGAGTGTGTACAGCTAATCCATGGCAGAACATGATGAAATCAGTCTCTGACATGTATTAATTTCCTTCTTCATAAAATCAGAAATTCAGGTTGTTTTGCTATCTGTGCTGGCAAAGCTTGTGTGACATACATCCAACATGGGAATTTACACCAGCAAGCCATACATAGTTTAACTTTAATATACTTACAGAAATGGCAGAATCATTCGTTTTCAACTCGTGAATTTTAGCACTCCTGATGTGATACTTCTCTTCCTTTGGGTTATATCTAAAAGCAATTTAGTGACCTGTTGATTTGCATCAGATGATACAGGTTTGCTATGATCCCAGTAAGGAAGACAGACTATAAAGTACTGCTTAAAATTCCATTTGTTGTGGCTAACACAGTAAAGGAAAAGTATAGTGTAGGTGGTTTATTTTCTTCCAGATGCTGAGTTGTGTAGCATTGAACAGGTCTCAAATCAGAGGTCAGCACACTGAGCAGATGCTGTCTGAGGAAAGGGCCTCTGACATTTTGGTATTTTGAGCTCTTGAAGGATTTCCTTAATTCTTTTTCTCATGTCTGCTGTCAAACAGAAAGCCAGTTCCCTTAAGAACTATTTGTTGCACTTTTAGGTGAAAACAAGGACACTCAGTCAGTGTAATGGGCAGGATGGAGTGAGAGCTACCTGTGAGCTCCTCTCCTGCAGCTGCTGTGTCCTGCAGCCACGGGACATGTGCTGCACAGCCAGACTGCAGCAGCACAGCCCTGGCCTGGGCCTCCTGTGGCCCTCACTGATCCTCAGTACAGGCATCTGCTGCCCAGCATGAGTGCACCTGTGAGGGAAAATCCCTTGGATAAAGAGCTGCAAAGTGATGCAGTTACACATCTCTGTTTAGAGAGCATCAGTGTTCCAGGGCAGATACACAGCCTGCGTGGGTGGGGAGTGATCCTAACTGGAATTTTTAACTTTCATATCACCATCATCATCATCGTCATCATCATCACTACTACTTCTACTACTACTACTACTACTACTACTACTACTACTACTACTACTACTAATAATAATAATAATAATAATAATAATTTATGAAATGTAATGTAATGCCCAGAATAGATACGTTTATCTCTCCCTGTTAGTCTGTTGAACTCTGGACTGATGGAGGGTGTTTTGAGCTTGTGCACAGTTTTATACTGACATAAATGAATTAATTTTGGGGGGGCGAGGGGGAAGGATGGTGTTTGGATTTTCTTCTTTCTTCCAGTTTATAAAAGTAAACTTTTAAAATACAATTTTTAAAAAAGAAATATTTTTTAAGTAGCAGCCTCCAAAACTCTCAGCTGAAAGTAGGAACTTCTGTATTTCATAATGGCTCATTGGCAAATAGATGGCACATTTTTCACCTGGTAGAAAAGTAAAAATAATAATTAAGATTAAAGTGTGAAAAAGTTTACTCAACACAGTATTCAACTTGTTCTTGCTTTAGGGGGAAAAAACTCCAACCTCACTCCTCAGTTATCATCCCTGTGATTCATCAGCTGCTGTCTCCTGGGCAGGTCTGACTGCTGATTGGGCACAGGACTTCTCAAGGTGTGTCTTTTGTCAAGAAGCTTTTGCATTTTAAGAGCACACAGTAGATCATGATATCCTCCTGCTATGGTAAGAACTGTTGTATGTCTATTTATTCATCTGTACAGTCTTACTGTTAAAAACAGTGCTTGGTGGTTAGTAACAAGTAATTATGTGTGCTAGCAGATGTTTCCAAACCAACTTTTTGTGGGTTTAAAATCTGGAAAGATTTTAATCTTGGATCTTAATTGTGGCAACTGTTGCTCAGTATGATAGAATTGATTTTTAAAATTTTGAATTAAAATAACTGTGAATATATAATAATGAGGGGTATTGTCAAATCCAAAGATAATTAGATTAAAATATTTGTTGTAATCTTGTAATACTTTGAGAGAGAAATGTTTATGAGATTTTAGATGGTCTATATTTTTTTATAAAAATTGTATGTTTCAACTCTTTGCAAGTTAGGTAATAGAAGGAAACTTTCTTCTCATGTTGTTTTATGTTCAGGGCAATTTTATTTTTTCAGAGATATGTATTGGCTTTTTTTTGTGAATTTATCAATCTAAATTATTTGGAGCATAAAATTAATCTAATTTTAACATATCTTTTTAGTTGACTTGGAAATAATAAGGAAGAGTTCTGAGGAAAAACACAGGAATATGTTAGAAACATTTTTGTTTTGTAATCGATAGGTTTATGTCAGCTTTAATATCAAATAAAAAGATACAGTCACAGGGGTTGAAAAGGTTTGAAATGTGCTACATAGACAAGTTTGCATGTAAAACTCTGTGATCTAATATTGTTGGGGGATGACAGAAAAGGCTTGGGAAAGCAGCAGCTGGAATAGCCAGCAGTGAAATGTCTGCTCTTCTCCCTCACAAAGAAGCTGCTGCCTGTGCCATGACTGTAACATTTTTCCAAGAGCTAAACAAGTACAGTCATGTGCCCTGAGCAGCGCTGCTGTGAGGGATGATACAGAGTAAAAGGAGAGTTTCATTTTAATAATGCAGAAGTAAAAATTAATTTTAGGATAATACATAACTGAAAACAAAGAACCTTTTAAGGATAAATTATTCAAAGAGATATTTAAGAAGTAACTCTTTCACCAAACTATTAAAACCACAAGGGTTTTCTAGGTATTCAGACAGAAATTTCTTGCTATTCAATTACATGGACTGGGTTCTAGTGCTTCTGCAAATTTCTTGGTTTCAAAAGATTATGTGCTTTACAATTTTGTGCTTTAGAACAGTAAGATTCTTTGTCTATGTACATGAGGAGTGTCTTTACAGTTAGCAATGTTCGAGTGGATTTTTTCTAAGAATTTTGACTCTGAGCACCAGTCAACACGAGAGGGTGCTGAAATGCTGGTTAAGTAGCATTATATACATAACATATTTTTTCTAAATGGGGTTGTTTTGATCTCTCACAGCCTTTTCTTGTTTGCATACTCACCTCTGTGATACTGTAATATCAGAATACCACTCTTTCTAGGTGCTCTGATAATGACACCAAACACATTCTTCTCACCAGCAGCTGGCACCATAAAAGAAAGATTTTTCAGTATGCAAATAAACTTAGCTACGACAGCAATTTATGTAATTTATGTCGTATTCTTGTCTTGCTTGTGCTGGCTTTAGTTCTGTGTGCAGGGGTTAGAGACTGGTTTCTATTTCTGTATGCCATGCTATCCGCAAAGAAGGAAGATAGTAAGAGCTTTGAAATTCATTGATCAATGCATGGACAAGACTCTCATGGTGCAATTAATTTAACCATTCCCTTATTTATGTGATGTTTTTATCTGGGCTGAAGCTTTTTAGAATCCATGTGTGTCCTACTCTTCAAGCTCATTTCCTCGAAGTCTTGCAGCCAGTGTGCTGCAAACCAAGAACCAACGTGCAAGTACTATTGGTAGAGGCAGTTCACTTCATGAGCTTAGGAATTTGATTTCAAGAAATGATATATCGTGTGCCTTTGCTGCTTGTATGGCAAAATTATAAGATACTCTGAATTATATTTTTAAGTGGATTTTGCTTTCAAAAGATAAAGCATGCCATACTTTATAGTCCCTACTGCTGAATCACCTCACTGTGTTTCTGGAGTTGGGTGTAGTTCCATCAACCAGCTAGAGAAAGATACATGTATCTGGCTAGAGAATACTCTTAGACAGTGTTTGTCAGATTGGAGTCCAGGAAAATCGTTCAGCAGTTTACAAGCATTGAAATGAGGGATCACACTTGTGAGTGGCTGCTGTGTGCCTTCAGTCAGGTGTTCCTAAAGAGCAAATGCTTCTCTGTGTCTGCCTCTTTGGTCACACACAGTAATGCACTGGGCTCAAACAGTAAACTGCTAAGTCTAAACTTCTTGAAAACAGCCACTAATTTCATGTCCATGACTTTTTCTCCGTGCCCCAGCAGTTGATTGCAATCAGCAGTGCCAGTGTTGGGACACTCAGGGATCTGATTCGTTGCCCTGCAGTTACACAGTTACAGTCTCGGTGCATCATTGGTGCCTGCAGTAAATGGCACTTACAAATAGTCCTGGGATTGCATCATCCTTTGCAGTGGATTATAAGCTTTGAATTATAATTAGCTGCCAGGCCAAGTGCTCCTTTTGTCATATAAAAGGGTTTCTGAAAAAAAGGAAAATAATCTAGTCACTGTTGGAGTCTTTTCTCTATATTTTTAATGAAAGGCCCGCCACTTTATTTGATGGAGTAGCGTCTTCAGATTAGTGCTGCTTTCTTAACTGTGTCTAATCTCATTTGATTTAAGCATCGTGGAATAATAAAAAATTTAGTGTAGCATAGGTTTGTTTTGAAGTCAAGGAGGGGGTTAGCAAATCAGTAAACATCAGTTCATTATGTTTAATTAGCTAACAGGAATTTTTTGAAACCATTAATAAACAAATTGGATGTAGGATTATTAATTTATAATGATGTTCTGGTGTGAAAATCAAAAACTTTAAATCTGACTCTGTTTTCCTTTATATAGAAATTACAAAACAGTTTGTCTATATAATTTTAGCAGTTCCTTCAATAATGTGAAGGATTTCTTTTAGTCCCCTTCCACCAACCTAAGAAGTTGAAAAGATTAATATTTGTCTCCATCTTCGGATTATTTGGAGACCTAAGAGAGCATAAACAACTCAGAAATTCCTTTACATATCAATATATCAAATGCAAATACGTGAACTGTGCAGTGTTAGGGCAGTGACCTTCAACGAGACTCTAAGTCAAGAATTTCTGTTTCCAAGGCTTCTCATTCTTGCTGAGTATTTTCCTGGCGTAATGTATGGATCTTTTGTGGTGTGTTATTTGCTGGAGAATGAATGAAGGCCCTCTGGCTCATTTATCCTACTGTCTCGCTTGGGATTTGAACTATTTTGCTAGAAAAGAATGTCTAGTGTTCTCACTTTCAACTCTAATCCCCCCATCATTAGGCTTGCTATTGCAGTTCCCTGTTGCATAACTATTTTCTCAGCTATAGAGCCTAGAGATGGTTTTGAAGAGTAGCTAAGATTTACAAGATATTGTATGCTTGTGCATATGAAGCTCTCCATCATTAACATGTTGTATCTTAGAATCAGAAAAAATAACTCTGTTTTGAGTAATTTTATTTCACTTCTTACACTTTCTTTTTTCAGTGCCCTTGTTTCAAACAGTTGAAATTAGGGCTAGATGATGCCTTGTCATAACACTGACATAAAAGCTGTAGTAGACTGAAAAGCACTGCAGATTGTTATGGTTGGGTTTACTGGGGCATGGGGAGTTTGCTGTTTAGTTTTGTTTTTACAAAATAAAAAGACTCACTTTGTATGCTGGCAGATACAATTTAAGAAGAAAAATACTATTATTAAATATATCTGTCTTAATATCAAAGTCAAGGAAATTATTACTTACTATTAGGTCATTTGGGATTTTTTTCATTACAATTCCCCAATATTAGTGGTTTTTTCTTACCCTACTTCACAACTACCCAGAATATTAACTTTTTTTTTTTTAATTGCATACCTCTGCTGTTAACTTTCCCTTAAGACTTGCCAAAATAAAGCTATTTTTAAAAAAAAATGCCTTGAGGACAGCATCACTTTATAGGAATTCAGTCAGAAGAAAACATACCGACTGATGCAATTCAACTATGGATTTTTTTTTATAACTGGGAAGAAAAGTTATGTATTTAAAAAATAGAAACCTATTATCTAGGCAAGTCTTGATCTACTTCTAAGGCAATTAACTTGTTTACAGACTCTTCCGCTAGTGAAACTGCACTATTGCTCAGGTAACAGTAGGGGAAAAAAAACAAACAAGGAAAATTTTAGTCATTCTCACATGTCAGCAGTTTCTCTAATCATATTTTACTGCAGGTTTTCAGTTATTTGATTTTCTGTGTTAGATTCCTGTTCTCTATTCTCTTTACTCTCCCTACTAAAATTTTCAGATTAAATAATCAAATTTAAATTGTCTTGATGTCTTTTCATCTGACTGGTCTTAGCTAATGCTTTTTCTTCCTCTTTACTGCATCTCACATTTATCTGTCTATGTCTTTCTTATTAATACGGAGTTTATTCCTACTTTTTATGAAAATACTATTAGAAGGATTCTTTAGAAGTGGAGCCCATTAAACTGTAAGAGGAAAAGTGAAACGTTAAAGATAGCTTGAGGAGGAAGATAAAATAGAGTTGTTTAGTTATACCAAGAGAGAGAACGACTTCAAAAAAACTGCAGTAAAATTTTAAAAGATCAGAATTAGCAAAAACTAATCATAGTTATGAAAAAGTAATCATATTACTTTGCTCATGAAGTTTGGGGACCATTAATGAGTGCAGTGCTCTTGACAGGTGTTCACTGTCTTTCCATGTACAAGTTCTGTACACCCATGCCCAGCCACGTCATTAGAACTGAGAGCAGAAAATTTCCATATATTGTCAAGCATCTTATGCAAATATTCCTTTATATTATAGCTTAAACTACCTGAGAGCCTTTAATATAGTTCTCTCAACTATACACTTCAGTACAATGACTACTGTATTCCAGATTGCTGCTCTTCCTTCATCGAATTTCTAGATTTATCAGTTAGTGTGACTTTTAAAATTAACATGTGTACCTGTTACCTAATAAACTGCAGGTTATACAATGCAATACTTGGAACTGTTCCACCAGAGAACAGACCCTCTTCCTGCAGCAAGCCTAATGCAGGCTGGCTAGGAAAGCCTTCTGTTGAACAGGCCCTCCAGGAGGAGATGAGCTAGGTTTTGGTTTAGCTCCTTTTGTGGAACACTACTGCTGATGTGCAAGTTTGTGTTATTTTTGCATGCAGATTTACTTTTGTGTTGTAAACACTTAGAATATCTTTGAAATAGGTGGAGTGTTAAATGAAGGGAAATATATCAAAGCAGAGCTGCTGTTACCACTGCAGAGTTGTAACTGAGCTTTGTCTTTTGCTCTTCTAATATGAATACATAAAGCTTCAGACAAATGTCAGAGGAAATGTTTAATAAGTTAACTCCCGTGCTTAACAGCACTGAGGCTCTCCTTTCAAGTTGCACATGATACAGTACAAAATTTGTGTTGAGTTAATCTGGTAATTGCAAGATTACAGCCAACACAACCAAAGGCAAAGTAATACTACAGGTAGAGGCTCAGTGCTTCAGCTGCAATGCTTTAGGATTTTAACCCAAACTAAGACACACTTGTGTCACTGAAGAGGTGGTCAGATATTGCTGCATATTATGGGCTTGTCTGAAACCATCAACTTTGCTCTGAACCTCAGCTGAGATCCTCTAAGTTACACTTGAGAAGTTCTGCTGGAAGATGTCCTACCCTGCAGCAGTAAGGATCATCCTGCCTCTGCACTTGTGCTGTTCTTGGAGCAGGTTGCTACAAAACATGGTGAGGTGAGGCTGGAGAGCTTCTGCCAGTAGGAGCTTGTCATGAGGAGCGCTGCAGGGCAGAAGGCAGCAGGTAAGGAAAGCTCCCTGGGGGTGACTGAGAAATCAATAGAATCCAGCCTCCATTTAAGGATGGTTCGTAGCTTGAATGCAGAACACTACATCACAGAGTAGGAGCGAAACAGGAAGGGACTGGAAAGAATCCTTTGGGCTGTCTGCAGAAATACCAATAAAATGCTATGTGCACAGATTTGGTAAAGGAATTAAGCTTGCTACCACAAAATTAATCAAAAATACTCTGAACAAATTTGAATTGGCATTGCAAGTTTAGACTGGCTCAACATTTTGTGTATCTGCCTGGGGTGCTTTTTATCTGTCTCTAGTACTCCTGGCACTGCATGTACCATATCTTCAAAGGGAAAGGAAATAGTTCTTTGTTTATGCGATCTGCCCTGCATTTACAAAAATATGACTGGTAGCATTTTTGCATGTAAGCTCAGTTGATTCAAAGAAATTTCTGACTTGCTACTAGTGTTTTCTCCAACTGGAACCCAAGTATTTTAACTTTTAAACTTGTTAGCTGTTCAGGTCCCAAGGTGTACTACAAACCAAGTTATTGCTTTTTGCATATACAATCAGATGTAAGTAAAGGATCTGTCTGACTCTTACAGACAGATTGACTTACTAAAAAAATTGATGAGGTTATGACCTAACTTGCCCTTTATGGCTAATATCTCCATTAAGCAGCTTCCTATGTGTTACAATTTTTACCTAAGTTTTAGTGATACTCAGACATTATTTTTAATGCAAGTTGTCTCGGTGCAAGTTCCGTGGTATTATGAGTTCTAGCCCTCACTGCCATGTATAGAAGGATATTCAGTTTAGAAAACAGGGAAAACAACAATCTGAAATTAAAACAAAATTTATATTAGAATTTTATTTTTCCAGCTTTTTGCTCAGTGACTTATAGAATCATTCCCATTAGATATAATTTTAATTTAGTGTATTTTAATAAACTATTTATTTTATTTTAATAAACCTGTTTATTTGGTCTTGTCTATCTTAAAGGTATTTTCCAAGCAAATGATTCTATGATTACTGATTATCTTCAGGAAATGCATTATTTTTCTTTTCCTTTTTAATTATGAGTTGATTAAAAATAAACAAATCAGCAAGTGATTTTACTTTCTGAAGGTGTGAAATTTACAACTAAATTATTTTTTATTTCAAAGTTAATTTTTTTTATTGCTTATTATGCAACTTTGTGAATCTGGAGGTAGAAACTAGCATTTTATGTTCTGGCCCTAACCCCTAAACAGTTCTTAATAATTTGTTGTAAAATAAAAGTCAACAAAAATGAATGCGTAAATAGATAGGAATATGTACAAGGCATGACTTTGTGGCTTGGAGTACCAGAGTAATGAGGAGGAGTGACAGGCAAAGAGTAAGAAGAAGACAAATCCTGTTGTTAAGTTCACAGTTCAGCAGTTCAGAGCAGCAGTAAGAATATTTATACTCAAGAACAAAGGCTGAGTAAAAAGGCTCAGAAGTACTAAGCTCTTGTAGAAAAGGAGAAACCAAGCTCAGTTAAACTAAAATTTTTGTTCTAATCTATTTCAATGCAAAATCAGCTTGGTTTGCTCAAACCACATTTATCAGTCTCAAGCTAAGAAGATTGATTCAGCACTGGGGTATGTGAGAAGTGCCACCATAGTCCTTCTTCTTGTTACACTGCAAAAATGACCGTGTAGGTGCAGAATGAACACAACTTGAGAGCACATTTGTCTGTTTGTCAAAATTTAGCAAACGCACCTGTGATGTGTTTTGTTATTATTTCTGCTGCCAGTTTGATTCTTATCACAAGTCAGTTTTAGTAGATTAGACAACACTCAAATCCTAGAGTTAATTAGTCATGTGACTATCTCATCCTTCTAAAAAGACCTACATTATTTGTAGAATACCTTGAAAGAAAGACTGAAGTTAACCACAAAGGTTCAAGCACCACAAGTCAAATTAAAAGAATATTAAAAAATAAATTTGTGAAGCTTGATTCAGGAGTTCTGTGTTCTGTGCCTTATTAAAAAAAAATGGCAGTCCTGTTTCCTTCCCTTTCTGAAGGGCAGAAGAGCTGAAGAGGAATGTATTAAATGATGAAACATTTCAAAAACTCATTGCAGTAACCAGTAATTAAAGAACTTGAGACAGGCCATGGTCCTGAATCTGCAATTTTTACAATGCAGTGGCACAGTTCTGTGTTTTCAGTAAAACAGGAGCATTTCATCTATCCAGTTTAGCATCTGACCACAGACAATGGTAGACTTGGTGCAGTGGAGGTGAGGAACTTCTGGGTTGATATGGCTGGGGAATTGAAAGGAGCAGGTCTAAAATGTTGAAGCTGGATTAGTCCACAGCAAAAATTTAGCATGGGATCACAGATATAAACTCATTTTTTCTTGATCCCCTGTCCCCACAGAGAGATTAGCATGCTAGCTTTAATCAGATTTCTGATTATATGGCGTATGTATTTATAGTCTGTTACTGTTGGGTGCATTATAGGCTCTGGCTGTTCAAGCTGAGAAGCAGCTGTGGAGTCTTTTCAGCAGTGAATACTGGCTCAGTTTCAGCACTGAACTAACACACTGCTTGTGCAGGTAGGATGAACTCCCATCTAGCTACAAAAGGCCACACACACATACAGAAAGATTTACTAGACTGTAGTGACCAACACATTCTGTTTAAGTGTTTGATGATCTTAGTTCTGTTTATTTATTTGAGTCTGATCACATAAATACAATTACAGTGAGCTCTAGCCTTCAAAAGATCTGCTACGTTGCTCGTACTGAATGTATTTGGATATTTGTACTAGTCTTTTCTGGTGACATGCTAGGTTACCTGATTGCTGTCTTATCACCTGCATTGAGCACAAACATTTGCCATTTCTGGGAATCAAAAAGCATATCCAGTACATTCATTTTAACTTTAGACCAGTGGCAGGAGAATGTACAATACCTTATCTGGCTATAGAGATGCAGCTAGGTAGGGTATTGCTGATACACTGGGTCAAGTATTGATAAAATCTGCAAGAACAAAGGGACACTTTCAAAATTCTTTGAACTAATTTGTACTAGTGGAACAGCTTTGTGCCACATCTGCATACCATGTGAAATGCAAGAAAATTTCCATGAATTGGACCAAATGTCTCTTCTTAGGACAAAGTTTTGCTTACACAAGTGCTGTAAGAACATAAGTATACAGAGATATTTACTTCCCCAGCATGCCACCAAAGCTGTTGGTAATTCATCCTGTAAGAATTTTCAGAGATTCTTGTTGTGTCTGTCTTTGTTTTGTTTTATCTGCATATACCATCTTTTAAAATCATTTACGCTTTTGCTACCCAGGACATCAGTGACATTATGTTCCCCATTGAATAAGACTGTGTGGAAAAGTGCTGCTTCTATTTTAGGTCTTCAGCTTAATAATTAAATATATGTTGGTGTTATGAAATGGAGAAAGTTGCAGTCCTCTGTGTAGGTAACTAATGAAGGGTGGTTAGTCTATGCCTTCCATAAGCAGTACATAAAGAGTGAAGAACCACTTTCTTGTAAGCTACTGTTGATAAATATTGACTTCCCACCAAATGAAACTATCTGATTTGAAGTCTGATATAAAAACAAAGTAGCTTAATGTATGTGGCATTTTTTTTGTGAGGTATCTGGCATGAAAATCTGCTATGTGGTCCTTGAGTTGCTGAGTCAGTATGTATTTAACTCCTGATTGGTACTTTGTAGACTATTTATCTTTACACAAACATTGGCCAGAACAGCTTATACAAGTTCGGTAAAGTTTTGTATTTGTTTGTCTGTAGTCTGCAACAGATTTGCTAAATACTGGTTTGACACAAAAATCCATGTTAGGAGTATCCCTTCAGTGCCTAAACTGCCAACAATATTTATGCTAATAGTTTCTTTTCAAAGAATCCTGTATCCTTACATCCATCATAACAATTTTTCAAAATTTCACCAAAGTATTCTGGGCTTCAAACAATTGAACAAGGAAACATGATGCAAATCAGGGGCTAAAATAAATGAATTAGAGTATTGATAGCCTGTTCAGCATATTATGTGATACTTCACATTCCTAACAGCTCTGTCTGCTCTGAGCTATTCTGGTAAAACCACTCCTCTAGGCTAAGGCTGAACAGCATGTGTAATGTCTGTGACAGTCTGAGCCTTGGAGATGGAATTGGGTGAACAGAGTAGTCTATTCAGATAAATGTAGGGGATTCATTCACATGGAAATCATTCCTGGCACAGTTGAAACAAAGTATGAGTGAAAGAGGAAACAAAAAGGAGCCACTGCGAGCTGCACTCCCAGCACCAGTAAATCAGCAGAGCTTCATTGTTCATGATAAATTTAAGTTACTTTACATCACATCAGTCTCACCCACAGTTTTAAGAGGTGGTGGTGACACACAGTCCTACAGTAAGAGATGGCTTTTGATTAATTTGAAAGCTGATTCTCAGCTATGTGTAGAAACCATGTTATGTCAGTATAACAGTAAGCTTTAAAGTGAAATGATTTTCACCTTCCTTAAAAGCCCATAGATGTTTTTCTATAGTACTGAAAAGTTGTATGAGACTGGTTTAAATCTAGTAAAGTGTTGAAAAGTGCAGAGCTAGCTAGTACCAGCAAAAACCCAGCATGATACCTAGGAAATCTGTATTTTTCTGAATTTTGTTGTGTCAGATGTGCTTCCACTAGGAGGAGTTGTCATCATATCCTTACCTTGTAAGATTATCAGACTTGTGGATTAATTTAACTCATTTGATGAAAATGTGATAGTTCACAATCTGTAAAGTTAACCTGTGTCTACCTAGCTTGTAGTGCATAAACTGCTAATTGGGGGCGATATAAACATGAAAAGCTTGCAGCTTATGGTATCCTACAAGCAAACTTATGTTTGTCATTTGCATTATGGCAAAAATTAAATGTATTTCTTAGAGATTACAATTAATTTTCAATTTCAAGTTTCCCAAGGAACTTTGAGAATTTCAGAATTTTAAATTATGCTTTAATAGTCACAGTTAAGGGAAAAGCTTGAAATGAAATGCCTAGAAATTCCAAGAAAGAGAAGAGTAAAAGTTAAATCTCATATGTACACGGTCTTAGGATTTTTTTAATACTTTTTGTTTAACACTTACATTGCAAATACCGGTTATGACTTTAAAATATGGTGGTTTAGAAGTTCCAGTGGGACATTCTTTCATTTGTATTTTAAATTCAGTGTGAGAGAGTCACTGATTGAATTCAAGTGCTTGTTTTGATCTGTTTGCCCATGAAGCGTTGCAAGGTAGTGGTACATTTGGTGATACACAGTTTTGCCTTGGTTTTGCTACTGTTTTCCTGTACTTATCTCTTTTCAACAAATCATGAAATATGATTGTAGAAAGATGTGTGTTTTGGTCACTTTTCAGCAATATAGCTTCTGCTTAGACTCCCATGGGGTAAAGAGATAAAGACCTTAATCAAGCCTGTCCTTTCATTAAGAGAGAAAGGGGCTGTTTAAGAATGCATCATCTTGGTATGCTTAAAAGACTTTCAGATTGTTCTAGAGAAAAAAACCCCAGATTTTAAATCTCTTGGGTATCACTACTTTCCTGTAGTTGTTCCCAGAACACAGTTGGCCAAAGTAAGGAAGTCTGTCACTTGCTTTATTTTGCAGTCCAGGATATGTTAAAGGGTTTATCTTTGCATGCAGGCTCTGCTCTGAATGGCAGAAGAGCCCATAACTTGTAGCAGGATCTGACTGGACACTTAATGTCTCAAATTTTCACTTTTGCTGTTTAAGCATCTCCTTGTCATTGCTGTCTTGTGGCAGCACAAGCTTTTTGTGGATGTACATTGAAGGAAAGAAGACACCTGAGTTGACTTGAAACAACACCCCCTTCCTCTGGGTAATTTTCTCTGCCAGGTCAAGTCTCTCTCATTTTTTTTTTTTTTTTTGTGATTTTCTTGTGTATTTTCCACATGTTTTAACAGGGATTTATCAGAGGTACTATTTTGTTCACTTTTATTTCTTTGTCTCATTTTGTTAAGCCATCATCACTGTAAGAACATAAGCCTATTGTTACATTATGTTATTATGCTTTCTTTTTCCCTCTTCACCCTTGATGACCTGTGCCCGAGGTTTCTACATAGCTCACATTCATATGAAATTTTCTTAGTTAGGTAGTTCTTCCATTGTAAGATTTTTTTTCATGGAAAATCTAGAATTGGAATCTGATTGTACTAATTATTACACAAGGAGTAATTGACACGTATTATTGCTTTTCATGCAGGTTTTGCATATTGTTCCTATCTAAAAAAAGAATGGTTATCATTTACTTGTGATGTCATCCAGTTTATGTGCAATGTACCAAGCTCTGTTCCTGTAAAAACAGAGAGGAAGGAATTTTTGGTCCTAGTTTCCAGCTTCTTTTAGCCACAGTCCTTGGCCCAATAAATGCTTTCTCTGACTGCACAGTACCAGTATTTGTTTGATCAGCATCTGACACTTTGCTTCTGCTGGTGGATTGCTTTTCAGGTATTACTACTGCTTCTGCCTCTTGCCCCATTCTGCAGGTGCCCTTCCCTTTTTGCTAGCAGAAAAGATGGACTTGGCTTTATAATAGACTTTAGTAAGTGCATTACCAGTCTAGGACTTTATTAGGTAAGGAGAACCTTGTCCAATTCAAAACTGCAAGTTTATTTAAGGCAGTGGGCTAGAAAATGTGTCATGGAAATTATGGCAAATTACCATTGCCATAGAAACAAACCTCAGAGAAGAAGGTTACTTTTCTCACTAAAATACTAACACTTCTGTGGAGATGATGCAAGCTTTGGGGTCATTGACTGGTATCTTCTGGGTTTCCCTTTTGCATTTAGTATTTCTTTTACAAAACAGTTATCTTTTGAGATGTTTCCAAAATACACAGATTTACTGTCTTAAGCTATAAATCTGTGTATTTTCAAAAATTAACTGACTACTTACAACATATGTCACACTTGACAAATTGTTTAAAGAAGAGAGAGGAGAAATAGAATTATGACCTGGGCCGCAAAAGAAGAGGTAGGTTTTTTCTATTATGATGGTAAAATCTCTGAGATGTAACATCACAAACTTCATGATCACTTCCAGTTTTTGAAGTTTTTTATTCTACAGCATTCAGAATCTGCCACTCCAATGGCAGAAACTTTCTGCCACTCAAACACGCATTACAATACAATGTTCCTGAATGAACTGCCTAGTTAAGCATAAATAGATGTGATCAGCAAAGGGACAGACCTTTGGTCAGTGGTATTACTCAGTGCCACAGCACAGGGCCTGAGGTGTACGGGACGTTGCATGGGAAGGTCAGATTTATTGAGGCTGTAGTTCAGATGGTTTGTTGGTTTCACTAATGACAGAAAAAGATAAAGGTACATCTGCAGTGGAAGTGCATCAGACTCCATCTGAAAACAAAACTGATGGACCCTTCATTCAAGTTAGCAAAGCATGCCAAGTTCAGGTGATTAAAAGCCTTCCAAAAACTTGCTTGGGCAGGTGTCCAATAAATCAATTTATCCTAATAAATTACTTTGTCACAGCAGGAGGCTAGTTTTAATTTGGAAGTACAATCCAAGTCAATTTTGCTGAAATAGAAAAGGCACAATAAGGGAAATTACTTTCCAGATGAGATGAAATTGCTGGCTCTGCTGACTCACATGAGTAATTTTGTTGGGTACAGGATTACAGCATGATTTGTGCCTTGATCCTTGTCATATTACTGCCTGAATCCCAAAGGGAGACTGCAAAAGGAGCATGAATTACTGTGCCTGGAGTACTTACTATAATCACACAGTGATTTGGAGTAACTCAATCGTGGAGCCTTTGTCATACACACATACACATTTTTAAAAATTACAGTCATGCTAATTTGTCAAAACCATAGCTGAAGAATCTGATATTACTTATCACTTACCTTGTGTTTGGAGTATAACAAGCCAACATCAGCATCTTTTAATGGATCTGGGATACTGGGATAGAGGAGAGAAGCAATGGATTATTAATATAGTAAAGCATTGTAGTGTGAACAACTGGATTAAAAAGCTACATATAAAACACCTTTATCTTTGCATTTGCATCACATGTGCCCCAATATGCATGACTGCAACTGTGAGAGTTTAGCAGCAACTTGATTTCATAAAAATCCTCTGAGCAGGTTGTGTTCAGAAATAGAATTAAATTGTTTGTGTGAAAACCCCTGAAATGGTATAAATTATGTGGATAGTTCTGCAAGACCTTCCACGTAAGCAGTCCAGAATACCTTAGCTCTTGAGTTTGTTAAGTAATAACAGAAGAAGTTTAACTGAATGAATAGAAGCAAGTCATGGAGCCTTAGTGGTTCTATCCCAAAAGTCTGGTGACCTGACTTAAACCTATGATGATCTCTTTTTTCAGGTCCTAAGATGTACATGACCTGCCAGAGTTTAGAACAGATAAATAGAACAGAGATCTTGGACTTCTCTGCAACACATACTGACATTTTTATTTTTCTTCCCATCCTTTCCCTGGAAAGGAAGGATATTAATTTCTTAGCAGGGAAAAAATACGTGTCCAAAATCTGCCACATACTTTGCCAGTGTGTTCATAATCACATATTGTATCTTAAAAAATATTGGCACTACCTGCCTTAAGGAAAAGTTAATCCTGTTTTCAGAGATAAAAATAATGTAAAATAGAAGAATAATAGGAAACTGCCTACAACCACATCTCATAAAGGTATATTTAGTGGGTTTTACAATTTGTTTTGCAATTCCATTTTACTCTTAACCTTGATCAGGCTATGAATATATCTTGAGTCCTGACCACTAGGCTGTACTCTGCATCCAATGAACAGTGTAATATTGGTTAAATAAGAGTTGTTTGAGTTTATTCACCAAAACTACCATTCACAGAAAGACCAGAGGCAATTACTTACCTTGTGAAAGAAAGGGCATTTTTCTTCTCCTTCAGCTGTAGGAACTAATCTTTCATTAAAGCAAAAAGGATAAGTCTATCGAGGTGTTAGCAAAGACTTAGCAGCATGTAAAAGTGTGCCATAAATAATCCCATTCAAAGGTGTCATTGCAGTATATTTGAAAGCAATACATCTTGTATTTCTTAGTATCTTGTCAAGGGTAACAACATTTTCTGCTTGAATTTTGTTTTGTATGGGGGTTTGAAGGCCAGGGGTATTTTTATTTTGGTTTGCATTTATTTGTTGGTTTGGAGTTTTTTTAGTATAAATTAATAATAGGCAAATGCAGCTGGCCAAGTAAGATTAGATAGCCACAGTTTATCCATGTATTGTTAAAGAGAATGTTGCTCAGTGGAAATTCTGGGATTCCTTTCATGCTTACTGCAAAATTTCTCTTTGCAGGTATGATAGGTGTGATGACTTTCTAGCAATTATTGTAGATTTTTAAAATTGTCGTGTACTAATATGGAATCCTAAGTATTCACAATTAAATATAAAATTTGTAGTCTTAAAAATATATTCTTAGTGAAGTTGTTAAATAATTTTCATAACAAGCTCCTTTATGAAAACAAATTTGAAGTCTCTTACTTTAAAATGTATGAACCAGAAAAGAGCTATTTGTCCACGGCTTTATTTGTGTTTTAACCAACTAGCTTTTTTTCCCCCTTTTTATCTCTCTGAGAATGATGTGCCCTTCATGCTGACCATCTTGCAATCTGAAAGTACCTGTTTAAAGCAAGTCATAAATGAAAGATCTCAGCAGCTGATCTTGTCCTCACCTCACATAAGAATGTTCTCTGTGGCTTTAACATTCCTCAAGGAAATTCTTTTGTGATGTGCCAATTAAATGTGGAGATTTTCTGGCTAGTGTTACTCCACAAGATACTCTTAGTTGCAGGAATGCCTCCGTTCTCTAGAGGTATACTCATCATCCATAGCCTGCAATATTTTCACAATAATGAAAAACCTGCAGTAAAGCAAATAATAACAGAGTATTCCAATGGACAGAGAGGGATTGCACAATGTGACTTGCAAATCAGCAAGCAAGTTTGTTCTTTAATAGACTCTGAAGTGACAACTTCCAGAATTACAGCTTCCTGAGTGTAATGGTGTACGTGTCTCTGAGGTGCAACCATTTTGACTTTTTTGCAAAATTCACAGAGGTTTCCAAAACAATGTTGTGTCCAAAATATTTTGTATATTACTAACAATTGTGGTTCTCACAGAAATGCTTTTAACATATTTCTAGGAATGTATTGTACTTTGACACAAATAATACTGCTACCGAGGCCTGCCTTTCTGCAGAACAGTATTTTTAGGTTTGAAAAAAATAATTAAAAAAAAAAAAGACATCAAAGCTTTTGTAGTGTTCCAAGAATTCTCAAAATGCTAAATGGCTTTCCCCCTCTGATAGAAAGCAACACTGACTCTGCTGACCATAACATGTCAGCCTTTGGAGCAGCTTCTTGTTCAGAGTAGGCAGATGAGTTAGAACGTGTGGTTTGTCGCTGAAAAGTCATAATTACAGTTGCTTTATCCAGAGCTAATGTGCAAGTACTTTTTCTGAGTATAAACGAGAGAAAGGTCTTCAACTAAAAATAAAATAACAGAAGTATACAATTAAATGCAGTAGGTGTCTGAAAATGAGCATTTCCTGCCTGTGGCATCAGTGTTCTGACAAGAAAGGTTCAGACCACAAGTTACAGATTTAGAATTGAGCATCCTTGAATTGATTTAGGCTGTGCTCAAACTTGCACATAGATGTGTCTTCAGAAAAGCAGCAATTCTTGGAAGCTGAAGTATTTGTCTTGTGCAGATCTTGCATAACTGCTTGCATGGATCAGTGATAGCAGGAGAGTATTTTATGAGTAAGTATTTTCTGATGTCTATCATGTGTCCATCTTACTTACTATCTTTAATTTCATCTTAGCAACTGGGAAAAAATTAAACAAAAATATTCAAACTTACAGATAACTCAAGTTCAGATGACATGATGGAGAGCAAACTGTAAAAGTCTTTCAGTTGCTTTTGTCCTTAGAAATACTCTGTAACAGGTTGACTTCAGCTATGTTCCCACCTTGGACAAACTCCCCCCACAGAACCTTAGTCATTTTGACTGTCTTACAGAGAAGTTTCATTCACATCCTTTATTTTCTAACAGAAAACGCTGCTCCTCTTGTTATTCCTCTTCATTTGATGGATTTTGTCATATGTGTAACATGTAAGAAGAATGAGATCATCCTGAATGAGCATATTGAGAAACATTGTTTGAATACAAAGGCTGAATATATTTTAATTGATGCTACAGTATCAAGTGACTGTTGATTCATCTTCTAAAAGATTAATTCCGCTGCAAGAGCTAAACAAAATACAGACTTCAGTATTCCCTGCTTATATGAGGATTACAATGAAACAATGAATTAATGTAAAAATCTTAATGCACAGTAACTGCCTCTTCCCATACAGCCAAGAAAGTGTTCATCTCTGTAATAGTGAAACTTGCTTGTTATGAAGTGCTGTCTGAGTTCAGTTTAACATTCCTGTTAATGTTATTTTGTAATTTGGTTTTGTTTTTCAGAGTCATAGGCTTTGAGAGGGAATAGACAATGAAGTATCTACCCATTTCTAACTGGCTGACCCAGCTCGGTCTTGCAGAATATTGCACACTCTTTGAACAATATGATGGTATAGAGGTGAGAATTGTCTTTTTTCAATAAAAATCTTGAGAAAATGTTAAGATCTTTGAAGCTACTTTTGAAAATCCAACCAAAATGTGTCTATAAAAGTTCTCATTTTGTTACCCTGAGCATCTGCTGTTCAGTACTGGAGTTAGCAACAATCTTGGTTGTGTTCCTTCTTACAAACTTTTTGCTGAAATTTGAAGAGTATTGCATTTGTACTCCTTTGTGGGTTTTCTTGGAGGATGATTTTGTGATTTGGGAGAAGCATGTTGGGTCTTTGAGAAAAGCAGTGGGACCCTCTGTCACTGTTGCCAAAGCTGAAAAATCCTTTCTACTGAAATGTGAATTCAACAGTAGTACCAACTTTTATATTTGGGCAAACCTAGAAAGGAATTAGAAGTAATAATGATTCAACTCCCACCCTTCCTGTCATTAGTTACATATGAGTTATCATTTAAGAAAGAATATTAAATTCTCAGGCATGACTGAAGTTCTCCAACAGTGAGAATTTTTTTTTCCTTTTAAAACTGTTAGCTAGTGACTTAAGAAATTGAGACTTTCAGTAATTAGAACACTATTCAGTGTAAAGCAAATAATGTCAGGGTTTTGAAGTGGTTTTTGATTGAAAGAAAGACTTTAAAATTATATTTTCAAAAATAGTGGTTCACACCAGAAATTGTCAGTTGTCTTATTATTTACACAATGAATCAATCTCATTTTATGTTTTAGGGTCTGAATTGCAAATCTCCATTAGAAAAGGCCACTTTCAGTAACATGACTTGCCCATAACAAAATACTGTACTCCATGTACCTCTCTTTATCTGATTTACAGTGAAAATACAGAACATTAAAAATATAAAGAAGTATATTTTGATATATTTTCTATTTGCTCTGAAAATTTTGATCATCAAATGAAGCCTTGTACCTACTTATAAATCAACATCAATTTTAAATTCTGTACAGACTTATAAATAATGTCTGGGGCTATTCAGCAGATTATTTTGAAAGTAAAATAGCAATGAGTTTTTGGAGAAAAAGTGAATTAAAAGAGAACAGTTCAAGTTTGATTACCCAAATGCATCATATGGGAATTCTTGTTCTTCAAAACAGTGTCACAACTCATGTTATCTATTTTTACAGTGAATATCCTCTCCATTATACAAAATTTTCCTTTCTAAAATCATTATTCCTATCAGTTCATGCTGAGATTTATCTTCCTTCATTAAATGCAATTGGCATACTAGCACTTTTGGGGTTGGTTTTGGTTTTTTTTTTTTACTCAAAGGCATCATGGTTTTTAGAAACTCTCCAGCTAACTTGACCAGATTTGTTTTGAGAAAAAAAATTGAGAGACAATAAATTCATGTTTTAAAAGAAAAATACCTCATTCCTTCAGTGACATACCTTATCGTGACAAGGTGACTTCATATAAAATATACATCTATTTGCACATCCTGTTTTGTAGCTTATGGTACCAGAAGCAGCAAATTTATCTGAAAGAAACTTGAATTCTCCTGTATTATTAGTTTAATATTTCCCTTACTCTGGCATTTGCTGCAGGACTTATTCCATCTTACAGAAGTTGATCTTCGAAAACTGGGAATTGAAAATCAAGGCCACCGAACACACCTCATTTCCAATATCCTGCTGCTTCAGGAGGTTAAACAAAAGAGAGGTAAGAATTCCACGTTGTGTCCTAATGACTAAGGAATGAGCTAAGGCAACCCGAGCTTCTCTGTCACAAAGGATGATAAACAAATTCCCTGATTCAGCCTGGGATATTGCTCTGAATGCACATCACTGGGGAACTTTACACAGACAATAAGAGGAACGATTAAACATTAGTTTAACAAAAACTAAACATTCATATTTTGGCATGGATTTACAAAATAACATACCCTGTATTTCTTACAAAAGTTGTCATTTAGAAAAGGCTTCACTTTCATTTCAGTTTCTATTGCTCTCACAGTCACCTTAACAAGACAAAGGAATGTTAACATTCCATAATTGACGGAAGTCTGTGTCACAAATGTCTTCCTCCTTTGGAAAGATCATATCAGAAGGTCTAAACCAAACTAATTTGTGCACATCCCACCTCATCCCTACCGAGGAGAGGATGAGTGCTTGCACAGTTCTGACCCTTCTTTTCCGTTAGGGACTTTGCTATGAATTAAGACTTGATTACTTCATTTGTTATTTTTATCAGCTCAGTATCAAAATTAAACTCAAGTTCATGGGAGTTGGAACAAGCTCTGTAAGACATTCTAATCTGAGTGGAAGGATATAATGAGAAGTTATTCAATTATGACTTGTACTGGGTATTTTGAGAATTGTTGACAAGATAATGAGATACAAGTATTATGTATTCTGTCCAATAATTCTTCAGATCACTGCCTAAGGATTTACAAATTTGATATGAAGCAGTTAGTTACTTGGCAAACAGTCCTGCTTCTATATCCTCTTGGTCAAGACTTTTGGAGCATGTGTAGAAATTGAATATTCATAAAAGGTGTTTAGCTGCTGAAGTTTTCAGAAGGAACTAGAACTGATTGTATACAGGCAGGTCACTGTATTTCCTCAGTGTTTTCTGACAATTTCAATATTGGTTTAACAATTGCACAACTTCTACGGCTCATAGGTTTGACTGTCTTAAAGTATGGATGTAAATATGACATTTTTTAACTGCTACTGTGAACAGATAAGGAAATGATTTCAGTTGATGATTGCAGTGAAACTGGATGTGTTTCAATTGGTATCTGTTTTCATGTGCATTGGGAATGTGTTTCGTAATCTTTTCAGGTACTGGAGTGCAGAATGTATTACAGTTGTCAATGTAGCACTGTTTTTCAGAGGAAAGGGCTGTTCAAACTGTCACTGACATGGTAAATTGATTTGTAGATAGTTATGCAACACTTCATTCAACTCATGTTCCAACTCATGATTGTTCAGCTTCAGATATGTTGAGCCTACATCAAATCTTGATGTATTGCTGATGACTTCAGTGAATATGAATTTGAGTAAAAAAATTTGTTTCTAAAATGGTGTGTATGTATATATATATATATATTTATTTTTATCCTCCAGACACAGATTTTGCAAAGTGACATGATGCCATCTGGGTTTTGTTTTTTTCTTTTTGGCAGTTAACTGCCAGAACTCTTTAAGCTAAATTCTAGTAAAATTAGTGTTGGCTCCTATTTTTATGGGCATTTATCTTGAGCAATGTTTCCATTCACTGTTAGGTTTTGGCTAATGATAATTAACTGTATAATTGAATTATGGGCTTGAAAAAAGTACAGATACATTGATCTCCAAGTTCTGTTTACAGAAGGATATTTACATCCTCAATTGCTTTGGCTATTGTATTAAGGATTTCTGGTAAGGTTGAAAACAGATCAGTTCGGTCAATCATACATGAGAGTGCAGACTGGATTGTTTTCACAGTAGGGACTAATGGCTGTTATCTGGTCTCCAGCCTATTATGACATGGTTTTGTTTTGTGTCTGTCTTTTACAGAATGCTGTGTCTAGTAGCAAAGTGCCTAATCAGTTACACTGAAATGCTTATTTTCCAGCACTGAACTTTATTGTACTCAGACATTAGAGAAAACTTTTAAAATTTTATATTCTATTAAATAAATGCTAATATCCTTCTACTGTACTTGCTGGAACAGAGCAAAGGCTATCTCGTTCTGTTTGCTGATATTTTGAGCTCTAAACAACAGCACTGTATTTGGTGTTGGTTCAACAGTTTCCAGAGAGTGCCTCAAGTGATAAGTCACTTTAATAAGTAAGCATTTTCACAGTGTTAAAAGCTACATTAAATTTAGAAAGTATTTGTGAGAACATTTTCTGTTTTCTAAAATATTATCTTGGTTCTGAAACTACTTTGAACAGGACATGTCTCAGTACACTAAGATTTGGATTCATCCTGTCTAGCTCTAGCTACTTGGGCTGTGTTTCCCCAGTAATTAATAGCAAGATCTGTGCATTGACAAAATGCCCAGCAACACATCAGAGCTGGATGAAACATGTGCACATGATCACATATCTGCTGGATTAGGCAGAGTACACAATACGAAGTTCACTGGCTCGATGCTTTTACACCATCTTTATGGCAGCCAGTGATAGGGAAGTGAGTGGGATAACTCATTTGTGAGTAGCATTAGCTAATCAGCAGGAAAATAAACATTCAAAATTGTTACACCACTTCAGCCCAGCAGAACAAATTTAATAGTGGATCAGTGATTTGAATAATGGGGCTCTGATGTTTTTGATCTGTATCAGAAAACTTAAAGGCTGCTGTACTGTTGACTCTTGGCCTTAATTGAAGCTGAGTTTCCAAAATGCCACCCTAAGCAGTTTGTGTCCTTTTCATCTTTCCTTAGTTGCTTTTCCTCATCTCTCTATTGTTCCTTTTGTTGTTTGTAAAACTACCCTGCAGCTGCATGGTGAACCTGTTGGGAAATAAGTCCAGCTGAAAGAGAACCCTCTTTCCCTCTCCATCCACATCAAGTCCCCAAGCCAATTCCCCGTTCAGCTGCACAAACGCTCGGGAGAGCCTGAATCGCCATGGCAGACACAGCAGAGCTGAGCCCTGGTGGCTGAAACAGCCCTGCTGCCCAAACTGAAACCACAGCTGAAGGTGTAAGAGGGAGGCAGGTCACTCTCTGCTCCCTCTGCTATTGGAGAGACAGATGAATTCAGCAGATAATTCAATTCACTACCTTTTGCAGGTGTCTATAATTTTTGTTGATTGTAGAGATATACCAGGATGGCTGACTTCCTGACAGATCTCTTAGCAAACACTGACAGCTGGTGGAATTAAGTTAGGCCTAAAAGCTAAAACCGTGGTTCTTCTGGAATACTTAATCTCTTCTTTTGAGTGCAGCCTTACAAGTTGCAAGAAAACATTTGTTTCTTTCTCAAAATATTGTTGATCTCCAATATCTACTTAGGATTTATCACTACCTTTCACTTTCTTGCAAATCAAAGTATAGAAGTGGAAAAGTATTTCCAGTTTCTGAAGATTTTTTTCCTAAGTGCAAAACTGATACCAGTTCTTATCATACTTCCTGCCACTGTTCCATGAACAGAAGATAGTGTGGCTGTACAGAGTCTCACTAATAGTTTCTCCAGGATCTGCTAGTGGCAAAGTAGATGTCCAGTTAAAACATGGAAGAGCACAGCTATCCGTAGTGAAGCTTTCCCAGAATACTTTCTCAGCTTCTAAGCATTTAATTTAACAAAACATTTCAAAAAAGTATGAATGGGAAGAGACATAAATATTCATTCCACAGTATTTTTGTCTATATCTTGATTTACCTTTTGATGTGCTCTTAATGCCCTGCCATCTACACCAGTATCCATTCATGTACTCATATGCAGTGACTCCTTTGAGATGTACCTTTTGTTGTATGTTCCAAGGAAATTTTAGAGTCAAGGGGTGAGTCTTGCAACATGCCTGTGTGTGTCGCAGTGTGGAATCAAGATGCATCCAAAATTTGGGTACTAGCACTTCTAAGAAAAGCAAAAAAAATGGGCTATGATTATAGGAACGCTTTCAGGGGCTCTCTGGCACCTTTTTGAAATATTGGTTTGGCATCTTAGAAAGCCAGGAAAATACATATCCTCTTCTAGAAGAGGCTTCTTATGGTATGACAAAAATTGGTGACAAATTAGGAGTAATCTGACACCTGTATTACTCAAAAGGTCTTCCTTCCCTGAGCATGAGGCATTGCACTGTGTTCTGCAACAATCAGCAGTTCAAGTTCAGCTCAGCTGAAAGTCACAGTGCAGTGCTTGCAGGGTAGTGCTTCTGGAAGGATCTGGGCTTTTCTCACTCTCCTCTAACACAACTAAAGCAGGGTTCATGCTATGTGGGATTGGACCAGTGTTATTTAATCATACTGGTTTATGTTTGTTGTATTTAATCTCATTTACCGTAGTGTGCTACAGTCTGTAGGAGTGGGATTCTACTATGATTTCTTATGAGCTATAGTAAAACAATAAATCATGCTTCAGATGAATTGAGGAATCCCACCATGATGTGACCAGCTCCTTCAGTCCAGTGAAATGGTACCTATAGAGAGGGAAATGTAAACACATAAATGAAAATGTCTGTTTTCACACAATAAAAAAAAAGGCCTTGGGTATTGCTGGATATGGAAGGTATTCCTTTTTTCCCTCTGGGGGCATGGATTTAAATGCAGCATTATATTTTAAAACTTAGTATCATTTGTCTATTAAAATACTTGTATACATTTGCTTGTATTTATGATGTATGTTTCTGTACATCACTGATTGAGTTATGAGTGGAAAAAAGTTTAGAAAGCTAAGTGTTAAGTTTTTTTTAAAGGAGGTGGTCTGAGAGCTAGAACTTTTTTTTTCCAGTAACTTCTTTTACTGAGATGAATTCTAAATAATGGCATTTTATGGCCTAATGTGATTTCAGTGACATCTTGGAGTGTTTTTCTGAGAGGCATAAAATATAAGGAATAGTTCCTTTTTATCTTGTACAGGTTTTCTTACACATGGAGTTTTAGTAGGATATATGTTTCATCATATGAAGAAGTCCAGCCTTATTGAATTTAAATAAAATATATTCATTGACATAATTTATTGTGGGGAAACATAAAATAATATGCAAAACTGAATTAGGTTGAATGCAATTAATATTTAATTACTTTCTGCTTTTAAATTCTGCATATAAATTCTTAGGTAGTTGTTTCTGCCTGTGTTGTATTTCTCGCCATGCTGCATTTGTATGAAGTTAAATATGAAGTGATTTCTTGTCATTATATGGGAGACCTAAGTAGTGTTGAATTAAGAAGGAAGCTAATCAAGCACTACAGAACCTGACTTGTGCTTGGGACAATATAAATCCAGAATTCCATCTTCAAAAAAGGTGGGAAATAACTGTAGGACTCTCTCCGGTGTTTTTTATTAGATGATGACCATTATAATTAGCATAAAGCCATGACTGGTTTGGCACTATAAACCACAAATATCTTGCCTTTGTCACTCTCAGATAAAGACCTTTTACACATTCTGATGCTTTTGCTCTTTGAAACGTTACAAATGGAACCAGAGTGCTTTGGGGCAGTGGTATGTAGTGTCAACCTGTCAGATTCCAAACTTGTGCTCAAGTATTCTGGTAGCTTTGCCAACAGAGGGAGGGGAAGCTGCTTTGAACACTTTGATCTGCATTATGGAGGTGGCATCGCTGACTGTGTGGTCTGTTTTGCTCTCACTGAGACATGCAAGGATTTGGAGTTCCTTGGGTTTTCTCTTTGAGAAGGTCAGAAATGTAAATGCTGTTACAGAGTTGTTAACAAACACCTCTGACAGTACCATTTCATCTACTGAAAGTTCCAAATTTGCTTACTTGTGCTTTCTGGGATTCTCTTTATCCTTGCCTCTACATCAGTTATGTTCTAAATGAAACACATCTGTCACAGTCAAAGAAAAGCTGGTAATTCTCCTGTATTTGAGACTTTTTACAGAAACACGGAGAAACAGAAACTTGGAAGAAACCACAGATCCCCAGTAACAGTTCTATCACTGCTAAAAGCAAAGAGAGGAAAACAGACCCTCTGGTTAAAAGGGACCCACAAGACCTTGTCCAGCTTCTTTTCAGTTTAAGGTATCATTTACCAAAACTAGTCAATAAAAGAAAACTGGATTTAGTGACATTTTACCAATGTATTTAAAATCTTTTGAAACAGATCTGTCTAATCAATGCCAGCACAAGTTCCTTCATATGATTTTCAATACTAAATTGAAAGAGGGGGAAAAGGGACACAACATATTATTGTCACAGAATCTATATGATTTCTTTTTAATACCTTTTTAAATTACTTATTATTTTTTTATTCAAGACGGTAATTTTTTATCTGGCAATGACTCCTGTGCTACAACCTTGTTTGCAGAATGATCAGCTATGGGACATAGCTTGCAAGCTTTTCTGAGGCTGGGGATTAAAGTTTTTGAACACTGACTCATAACAGATAACTCTTTGGGAGTTTCTGAAAGACCTTGGGTCTCCAGACCCAAGACAGATCAAATAGCAGGAGATGATGTTGGTAGTTTTCTTAGGGAGGTCTGGATAGGTGCTGACTGAACTTGTCTGTTTCAGTTGGCAGCCAGGGAGGACATTAGAAAGCACAGTTGCCATAGCTCATAGTTTTCAAGCTAAATATTGTCAGATTCCAGGTGCTGGAGCATTTTTCAATTCATACTGTTGTTCTTATTTGCCCTTTTGTGTTTGATTAACTTGAAAATCACCAGCAAATAAACTTAATTTCCAAGCCAACAGCTATGATCATTAGTGACAATCATTTGTGGGAGTTGAGGCTCGAGAGTAGCATTTTGTTTGTTTGGGTCCTTTTTCTTCTAAGACAAATCTACAGTAGCAACTTGCTTTGACTTTTGTTTACCAGGGAATCTACAAGAACTGTTGTGTGAGCAATCCACATGTGCCATGTTCTCATCGTGTGTAGTTACTTCTGCATTTTCTCACTGCAGCTGCAGAAGAGTGCTTTTGGAGTGAATTTATTTTCTCCTGGTTATTTGAGGAAGACTAGAATTCTGACATATAAGGACAAATTGAAAATTTCCAACGAATCCACTTCTTGTGTCCTATTGTTTTCTTTATTTCTGTAAGCCAAGCGCATTTGAAAATGGTCTCAAAAACTGGCAAGCACACAGCTCTTGGCATAATTAAAGTGTGCAAGCTATAGCAGCACACATCTTGGGACCTGTATCCCAGTTGTGTTCCTCCTCACTTATCTCTTCAGTTAGCTGCTTGTATGGGTGTCTTTGCAGGTGAAAAGAGGCACCTGTACATACTCCCCTCCTTCAGGTCAGGGCTGGCCATGGCAGGCCCCAGCAATGGCCAGCACTCTGCTGCTTTCTCAGCCTCCCCCAGCTTGATGCCACAAAGGACAATGCTCCAGTGCTGTGTGGCTGGGGCAAGGTGATACACAGACAGCAGGATGCCATATAGATAAACAGATGGCTCAGGGACATGGCAGGTTAACATGGAATGCTGATGGGGAGGGGTTCACAGAGCTGCTGGGCTCCTTTCAGGACATTTGTGCTTCCAGATTTCATCCCACAGCTCAGTGAACTCAACTCCAAAGTAGATAAAAAGTATGAAAACAACAAAAGTTTTGCAATGAGGAATCTAATCTAGTTTAATCTGGAGTAATTCACAACCAGCAGAGCTACTGTAGGCAGTCCTGTGAATTTTTGCTTCTTGCATCTTTAGGCAAATTCTCTTTAACAGCTTTGCATCAAGTATTGTGCAAGGATGGGCTGTGTAAATTGTCAAACTTGAAGACAAAGACCAGTTCTCAATTTCACCTGAAGACAAAGACGAATTTTCAATTTCACCTGAAGACAAAACTTTAGGAAAAGAATGTAATGACTCATGTAAGTAAGAGTAATCACAATTTAGGCAGGGCTGCCCAGCTACAGTTCCATTACTTAGCACGTAGGCATGCCACTAAGGAAGTTACTGCCCCTTTTCTGGTTCTTAGTCATAAAAAAATGACAAGCATGACATACTTCCTATGAAACTACAGTGCCTAAAAATTTCCTGAGTGATTAGAATCAGCCAGCAGAGACCATTTCATGTGCTAACGGAGCAGAGTTTTTGGCATGGTTTGAAATATCTTTTACCTGAACTGTGGAACATGCAGCTTAGGTAGAGAAGCAAGACTTTTTCCTTTATGCAATGAGGAAAACAATAGCTTGCACTTCTGTCGCATCTTCCACTTGATAAGCTGAGCTAGAGTACTATAGAGTCTTCCCTGTGAAAAATAACTACCACTGTGATGTATGTTACAAAAATGTTTGTATATGTCATGCAGGAAGTAGGTGGGTCAGAATACTGGAACTGAAGGTGGAACCCAGGTATCTCAACTCCTCTTTCTGTGTTCTTACCCTAATGCCATTTTTCTTGCACTGAACATATTGGTGAGGCATTTTGGTGTCCAGCATGAGATCACAGTCTGGTGTTCTTTGGTTCCTTTCCCCTCCCCCTACTCCTTCCCTCCCTCTCCCAAGTATATTTTGAAGAAAGGTTTGGAGTGGAATATTCTACGGGAAATCTGTATAGATTGTTACTTGTGCCAGTGAAGTTCTGGAATCTGTCACTGTGCCTGAAACATTTCTGGTACCACTCTATCCTCAATACTTCTCACAACTGGCAAGACAAACACGGAGTGCCATCAGCTAGGCAAGATTTGGTAGTTTTCCTAGTATACCAGTAGCTCAAATGACAAAGCATTTGGGGAAAAACAAATGACAAAAGAATAGAGTGAGGTTTTGGTGTGCATTTAAGCCTTGTTTTATGTGAAATTAGTTTTTGAATTTAGATCTTAACTTCAAGATCTTAACTCTGTTCAGTGTCAATAGGATGCTATAGTTTTTTGTAATTTGTGGAGAGAAAATATAGAAGTCTGTCTGTCAGCGTGCCACAAGTAGAAACTTAAGTCCCAGCACGAGTGAATGGATCTTTTTGAAAACTTTTGTCTTCCACATTTACCTCAACTTTTCTGTTTTGGAAGTCGTTGTAAAAGGGGCGTGGCAACACCAGCACTGCTAATGCTTCCCTACTGCTCATGCCTGCCTGAAGGAACTGAAGTGGTGTTGCTGTGGAAAGGGGAACACCAGTCAGAAATGCTATTGAGAGCTTCCTTCACCTTAGCGTAGTCAATAAATTTAATTTTCTAATCTTCTGTCTCCTTGTCTTACTGAATATTGGAGCACTACTCTCTGCCTTTATTTTCTTTTATTTTACACTAAACTTCATCTTACTTGAGCTTTCTTATGTAAAGATTCTATTAATATCTATGAAAATTCCTAAACTTTCCCAAGAATTGTCGTCTCCCAATACCTACTTCAGCAACTTATGTGATGGCAAACGAATCTTGTCTTGATCAGCTAAATATTTCTTAAACTCTAGCTTCACTTTAAATGAAGGTCGGGTATTTTTTTCTGGGTTTAATTGCTTCATTAAATAAACCAAAAAAGCAAAAAAAAAAAAAACCCAAAAAAAACAACCCCAGTTGCTGTGAGATATTTCAGATAGCTCAGATTGCAAAATTCAGTTTTATGGACAATGCACAAAATGCCAAACTATAGAGAGGTAGATGTCCTAATTCTACCCAGTACCCAGAGATGGCACTGTGGTAAGTCATCATGTGGAATTTTAGGGAAAGAGACAGATACAGTGTTAAAGAAAAAATTATCGAGACTGTGATTTAAAAGTCAACTGAATGTGCACTGATTTGTATTAAAGCAAAAGCCCTGTGGCTGAGTCAATGGTACAGCTGAAGGTGCTTGAGGTAATTAGTTGAAAATGAAGGTTGTATCTATAATTATCTAATTGTTTTGAAGGTATACTTTACAAAAGGAGGGTAAGTGACCATCTGTTCTGGCAGTAGCTCCCGATTCTGTACAGCTATTTGACCCTTTGTTGTAGAAAATGCGTTTTATCCCACCAACCTGTTGTTCAAGTAACTTCACACGACTTGGTAGGATGAGGGGGGCATCTACCAACGCAAATAAATTATGCGTGTAAAGTACGTGATAGGCTCCGAATCGCCCGTGAACAGGGTGGATTTAGCAAACTGGTAATTTTTGCTGTAGTGCTAATTTGAGAGACGAGATTATGGAGGCCAAATTTTTTAATCTGTGGAAAAGGGCACCGGGAGGTCAGGGCCTGCGGGGCTGCTGCGCCGGGGGCTCGGCGAGCCCCGGCCCGGA
>JAHLSL010000008.1:16685718-16795666 GCA_025920805.1 Petroica traversi | reverse complement strand
CGGGAGATCGCTTCGCCGGGACAGGCGCTCCAGCCGCTCTGCAGAAAGCCTGGGGAGAAGCAGCGGTGATCAGACCCGGTAACCGCGGGGGCGGCGTTGATCTCTCGGGCAGGGATGCAGAGCTGGCTTGGTGTGTGAGTGTGTGCCGTGTCCCCGCAGCGCTGTCGGGGCAGGGGCGCGGGAGCTGGGCGAGCCCTGCCCCTGCCCGGGCTGCCTTGCGGATGGTGGAAATGCCGGAGCTGGGACAGTGACGGCCGAGACTGTACGCTGTTGGATCCAGTGCTTAGGTTTTGTGGGAATTGATCCCATGGGAATCTGTTAAATAAGAATAAGACGCTGGTGAGTACTCGAGATACCGAGATACTTCCATGAGTAGAGAGAAAAAAACGCTGTCTTTTTTTTTCCTCTTTGTCTTTTGAAGATGTGGGGAAGCAAAAGCACTTCTTTCTGTCCGAATTTGTGATTTCTGAAAGGTGGTGTTAGTTCGAGATAGTAATGCTGAAAAGGTTTTCCAGATAAAGCGAGTTGGTTTTTGGGTGTTTTTTGGTTTTTGTTTGGTTTTTTTGTTGTGTTGGTTTTTTTTTTTTTTTTTGTAACATCGTGGGAACAGAGGAGCAGTCAAAAGAAATCGCTTCCTTTACCAGAGAAGGAACAAAAGCTTGTATTTTGAGGCACTGGCTAAAAAACACTTAGATTTGACTGTAACCTTGGTAAAGTTCTCTGTTTCTGCCAGCAAAATGGGGAGAGAAGGTTTATTTCAAGTCAAGGCTTCATACTGTTCAGGATACTGAGCTAACTGATTGGGCACTTATATTTTAGAGAGAATTTCCTGGCCAAATGAAGAAAGCTGTACTTATTATTGAATCATCTTCAATGATCACTTTTTCTTGTCATTGTTTATAGCTATGAAGGCATTCCACTTGTGAAAATTCACAAAGAGAAATATGGGATTTATCTGTTTCTCTCATTTTGAAAAAATAGACCGTTCAAAGATAATTTATCCTGGCCTGTGTGTTTTTTGTTGTGTGAGAATAATAGTTAAAAATAACATCTTAAATAAGCTGACCAATTACAGTGCAAGGATACATGGGGGGAGGATGGAAATTGTATGGCATCCATAAAGAGAGAGGAGGAGAGCATGAACATTGTGACAGCACTTCAAGACCCTTTGGAAGCACTGACCTGCCTAATCTTGTGGGGATGTTTGATGTTTGACAGACTCATGTTTTTTTTCTGATAGTAGCTTAAAGCCTTTGAACTGCTGCATATGCTTTCTCAGTCTGTATCTCTGTATCGTAACAGGCTGTAGGTTCTTGAACCTTAATATTCTTCTCAGAGTCTTGTGACATGTTTGCTGTAGAGGCTACTGCATCAGTTTCACTTTTTTATAACAAAAGCAGAAAATACAGGTTGCAGGAAGCTGCTTCTAAGCCATTTTGGGGAGCAAAAATCCCTTATTTTTTGTTACAATAATGAAGAATACTACATTTCTTCTAGAGAGACAACATGAAATCCATCTTGAATTTATAATGGCTACAGTTTTGATTGCATTTATTCCTATGGTATGTTAACTTTGTAGGCTTTTGAGTCATTCTTTTTCTGTTTTCTTTATCCTCTTATTACTCACACAAAACCTGGGGAAATTCATCTGCCTTTTTATCCTGGCCTTTACTTTCTTCACTATTAAAGATGTTCACTTTCCTTTTTTTTTTTTTATTGTGTGCATCTGCATAGTGCATGCAAATATGCGAAATAATTTAGCAGGATGAAGAGAGTAATGGATCTTCCACTTGCTGAAATTATAGTTGCTGATTTCACGGGAGGGAGGGGAGACAAGTGGGACAAATTCATGAAGAGATTGGATGTGGCTAAAGTAAGTAAGAGTTTTCACAAAAGTTGACTCCATCTTTTAAAAACCTGAGAACACTCAGCTGAATATCTTAAACCATGTTCAAGCCTTCTTAGCATATATAATGGTAAAGATTGGTGATATGATAACACCAGGTATAAACTCCAGGGATTTTAATCTAAGAAGGAGAATCACCTAAATGCCAGATCAGTAAGGCTTTGAGGGAAATGTGGGTCCTTTAATGTCTAAAACTGTTTTAGATATAACTCTTGAGTTTTGAAGTAGCTTGAGAATTTGATTTGGAATTCTGAAATTTCTCATCTGTTTCCTTTTATGAAGTTTCCACTACCATATGCATATACAGCCTTGGACAGTTTGCTGTGCCATTCATGCGTCTCTGAGGCTGAACTGAAGATTTCCCTTTCCTTCACTTCTCCTCCTCCGGTGTATTGAAACAACAAGTAGAAGCCACTGCCATTGGTTGTGTTATGTTGTGGTATGGAAAGGACATTTAATCCTATACCTGTTTTATTCTGAATGAACCATCAGAAAGCTTTTATGAGGACAGTCTGAGCCAGAAGATTTGGATTTGCATCCCAAAGATGCAAAGACAGAAGGATATTTAGTATGTTGTTTTAGGGAAGTGAAAGTTATTTGTTTCATTGTTCATGGTTCTTTTTTGTTTTGAGCAACGATGTGAAGAGACCAAACCCCACCTGTTTGGACTTGCCCACCAGATATGTATTTTATTCTATGTCCAATCTCATACTATTATCCTAAATGGCATGTTGATTTTAGAGGCCTCTTTATTTGTATTTGCTCACCCTCATTCATAACAATAAACTAGAACACGTCAGAAGTTACCTGGAAACCTTTCATGCTTTCTAGTTCTCTGAATTCACAATGTGACTCCTGACAATTATGTTCCCATATATTCTTCTAAATTACAAATTGAAGAAAGAGAAGTGCCACTCTATGTATAAATACAAATTCATTTGTCATTTTTAACATTATATTGCCGTGTCCATCTTGTTTGCACCTAATTAGGAGAAATTTGCATGATTTTCAAAGTGCTCTGTTTTGTTAGTTGCTGCATTTTGACAAATTAGAATGCGTATGCAATTAAATTTCAGTTTATTTTGAGCATTCTTCTGTTACAATTTCTGTTGTTGACTGCATAATGGTCAATGTTCAAAGCACCCTGTCTCTAAGGGAGTAAAATTTTCAGGGCTTCTATATCTAGTAAAGTCAAACATTCTTTGAATCATATACTGAAGTATTTGAGACATTCCAGAGTCTTCAGCTGAAGAGGCTCCCACTTTCCAGTGTTTATATTCAGTGCAAGAAAACTGGATGGAGCGTTTGGCAGGACTTTGGTTACTGAGCTGATTGTTGTAGTTCTGTTCACATTTCTGAAGAACACACAGTACAGCAGCACACGGGTAAGCAGATAAATGCATGGTGGAAGCTAGCAGACCAGTTTTGTTTGGGGCTTTTTTGTTTGGGTTAGGTTTTTTATTTGTTTGGATTTTGTTTTGTGGGATTTTTTGTTTGTTTGGGATTTTTTGATGTTTTTTTTTAAAGAGGTTTGCAGGGAGGATTGTTAGAAATATTATCAAAGCTGCACACATACTTGTGGCTAAGTGTATTGCAAGTTCTTGAATGTAGGTATTTTTGTATTAACTGTGGAACTCTACCTTGATTCCTCAAAACAAAACTCAGGTATGATTTGCGGATTGGGTATTGAATTTGTACGTCATGTGAGTACTACTTAAAAGAAGCAATGATTAGGTCATCTCTGGGAGTTTGGTTTTGATTCTTAATGGCTTCTTAGGAGTAGGGGTGAAATGGAAAATGCTGTACATCAGGGAGTTGTTGAAAACTCTCAGACTGTTGGATTGAAAACCCACTGGGTTGCTGTAAGAATTGCCTTGTGATTGAGTTAGGAGAGTGAATTATTTGTGTGAATTAAAAGAAGCCTTTTTTTCCCCCTGTCATTGGAGGTAATTTATATCATTCTGTTCTAATAACCTGAATTTATAAGAAAAAGGCGCAGTCAGTTTGCTTTAGCTAGAGGAAGTTGCAGGTTTGTAGTAAGCATTTGCATTTTAGATTTTCCTATCTGTGGACAGTTCTTTTGCTTAGAACAATTGTAATGCAAAACTGACTTTACAGCAATTATCGTAAAAATAAATATGTGATATTTTTAGTACTTGCCAAAACTAGCAGAAACTGTGTCCTTAAACCACATGATAAATGGAGAGATGATTTAGTATTTTACATCACAATTATTAGTAGTAGTATTTCCCAGCACAACAAGGTGATAATATATGGCAGAATTATTGTGAAAATGAAATTCAATTTCTTTAGGATTTTGTGTTTTGTTTGTAACCACGTGACAAAAAGTATCTGTTCTTTGCTAACGCCTCAGCTCTCTTCTGTTCTCTTAAACAAGAGGCGTGGCCAGAGTGAAACAGATTCTACCTAGGCATAAGTGCTATTTTCAGAGACTTTTCTACTAAAGTGCATGGTACCTGTGCTCTGGCAAATTGAAGAGTAAAAAAAAATAATTCCTGAGTATTTACTGTAGGACTTTCAATACAGGAGAATTGTTGTTGAATTCTGGAAATCTTATCCAGCTGGTGAATCTCTGCAGTGCAGCTGACAAAAAAAAAAGGCAGAATTTTTACATACTTTGAGATCAGCTTTAGCATTACTATAAAACTGAGCCTGTGATGATAACCTCTGAGTAGAAGTAACAGTAGCTTCAGTGCAGAAACATTTTGATGGTAATAGTGATGCTAAGGCTGGAGAGGGGAGCGGGAGGACGATAGAGACACCTCTGTTCTCCTTGTAACGCCTGTGCATTCCCCAAAACAGGAGGAGTTCTTGTGCAGCTGTAAGCAGCTGATTTCCAGGCTGCTGGGCCTTCTGAGTGCTCATCTTACTTTTCAGCATGGAACTTGTTGAGATCAGAACAGATTCCCCCTGTCCATAACTGTTATTTCCAAAAGTGCTTCTGCTTTCTGAGTTCATATCAATCTCTGCAGCATCTGTGGCTGTTGCAGTTTCTGTGGGAAGCACCTGGCTGACTAACACCTAGGTTAAATAATATGGGACTGCCCTTTAGGTCTGGGGGTGTGTACCACAGAGTGGCTTTTGCAGGCTAATATAACTGCATAGGGTAAGGCAGCCTTTCTTCTATACACTATAAACTGAGCACAGGGCAGCATTTTTGAGGACCAGAACAGTAATTTGTTAATGAGCCTGAAGTGTTTGTCTCACAAAGCTTTTTGCTCACGCTGACAGAAAACCCTGTACTGTACGGCAGACTGCAAGTGATTGTAGCAGAGACTGACAGCCATGCAAATCTCTGTGTCAACAGCGATTTGAGCCAGCAGGCTGGGCATGCTGAAGAAGAGAATTCCAGTAATCTGCTCCTGCCCTTATCTCCTGGGTAGAGCCGTTTAGTTTACAGCCTGTTAGAAATATGTGACCAGTTATCTCCCAGATTTATTACTTGAGCAAGACTCCTTAGCAACAGCTTTTTCCTCCCAGTGTGCCAACTACTGGGTTTAAAAACATATTCTTCCAAATCAAGCTGTAGTGTCTTTTATTTTTTGACCAAATGTTCTTAAAACTTTGCTTGTTGTCAGTGATTCAGAGTTGATGTCTGAGTCTACAGAGGATGTGAAAAAGCAAAAAAGAGGAACTCTCTGGATAAAAATGGAGACTTGTTTAGGACCTGCTCTTGCATGTTTGTCCAGACTGGTGGATTTTTTGTTGTGACTTTTAACATGTATAATGTTATGTACGTGTGTGCTTGATGTGCGTTGGGAGCAGAGTGACTGGGTCTTTTGCCTCAAAGCAAAACAAAAGTTCTGTTTCAAATACCTTTATTAGTCATGCTGCTTAACTTCCTTTAAGTGAGGGCTTTGATGATTGATATACAGTAAGAAATCTTGGTTTTGTTTTTCCAGAACCAAAAATGATAGCTGCAGGAAAACTTTCAAGTCTTCCCAGAAACAGCCCAGTGAACCATCAGTTCTCATTAGCTTCTTCCATGGACCTTTTGACCACAAAACCTTCACCAATTGAGCATCGCTCAAACTCCTTCCAAGGCATCTCAATCCATGGCACTCTCCCCAGGAAGAAGAAGGGGATAGTTCCCACTAGGTCCTGTGATGTCTTCAGCCACGTGGGAACGTTGCCTTACACCAGAACGCGGCAGCAGTCACCTTTTGTACGGGGTGTTATAGAAGAGTACCCTCCAGAAAATGGAAAGAGCAACCAATTCCATGCCAGGTATGCTGTAAAACCTTAATTTGCATATGTTAGATGCATAGAGATTATTACATATTCTTGCAGGCCCTCTAAAGGCCCAGTTACCTGTACAGCTGTTGGCTGTAATTCTTAAGTTTTGTCCCTAGTATTCAATTTAGGTCTTGATGGAAGACCTAAATAATTTTTAATGACTCTGCCTTGCCTCTGCATGTTTAAAAGGTATAGTATTGTGCGTACTATTCCCATGGAGGAAATTTCTTTAAGTCACTGAATTGCTTTGATATGACCCTTTGCATTGTTTTAACAGAGCAGTTTTTAACAAGTCATAACTGTTCAAGCTTGGTTTTGATTTGTATTCAATGCAGTATGGATGGAGGGCTGAGGAAAAGGAGAGTGGTGTTCCAGCTGCCTCAAATCTCAAGCTGTTCGTAAACCTTTTCATGAAGACTTGGTGGAACCCCGTGTACACTGAGCTAAGGACAAATTGTCCCTGTTTAATATTTTCCTGCATGACTTCCTGGTTAACGTATGTGTGACTCTTGAGATAGACCTGTACTCTTATAGGTCTCTTTCTTATAGGTACTCTTATAGGTACTCTTTCTTTTGGGAATCTGTTATCATCACTGATACTGCATTGCTTACAAAAAATAATTTTGTAAATCTCCTTTTTTTTTTGTTTTGATACTGAGGTCTGTAAAATGGGAAAAAATTTCCAGCTAACACAAGAAAAATTCAGTGTAATGCAGTGGATGAGTTAAAGACATAGAAATGAGAAAATGTTTGATTGCTTGGCTGATGGAGTTCAAGGCTGAGAAAAGATATCCAAATTACAAGTTCTGAGTTAGGATTTACAGTCTTGCTGCATCCATCACTACAGTTTTTTGGTTTTCAAGTCTTGTGAATGAAGGAGAATTCTAATTAGGTAAGGTAGTGTGTGTAGAGTGGTTTCCTTCTGCTTTTTGCTTATACTTTATGCAATCAAGCATTCTTCCCATCTAAAAAGAGGTCTTTCTTCTCTATGCCCTGTTCATTTTAAAAGAAGAAAGGACCTAAGTGGGTTTAGTACTCCATGGTCACCAATCTCTGAGATGTACCTGCTTACATGAGCTGGCTTTTAACATCATTTGCTTCTTTTAAACATCATTTACTTTTAGAGAATGCAAGCAGCCTGGGGTGTTGCCATGAAAAGAATATGGTGATATACTGAAGTTGTATTTATATCTTCTTTTTCAAGAGCAGTTACTAAACATGATTTTCTTGAGAGACCAAATCCTACTGATAACTTGTCTTGTGAGTGTGATAACCTTGTCTTAAAAAGAACCCTTTGGCACAACCAGTAAGAGTACAAACAGAATGCTTGAGAAGAAAATGTCAGGAAGGTCTGCCTGGTCAGAATTAAAACATAATGCTTTTGAATTAATAAAGAGATTCAAAGGATGTTGTAAGTGAACAGCCTGTGAATAGAAATTGAATATTGAGTCATAGCAGCAAGTGCTGTTCCTGTTTGATCTTTCAATTACTTTGCTAAGACACACTCTGAATGCTGTGGCAACATCTTGTAACAATTGGTTTCTTTAATTTTTACAATGGCTCATTATGTGTTCTGTTCCGTGACCTGACTGCAAAGTTGTTTTAGAGCAGAAGACAATACCAACTTGGCAGTCAGTAAATATATTCACTTGAATCCTCTTGCAATGACACTGCATTTTTCATTAGTTTACTTTAAAGGAAATTGAGAGAGAAAGTCTGGTTTTCCTGTGGTAAGCAGTTTGCCATGTATGCTAAGTATGTACTCTAATAATTACACTCACATTGAAATTATCTGGGTCTAATGGTATAGGGGAGTCCATGTTTCCTTATTAGTGTTTTTTTTTAAAAAGCCCTGTTACTTCAGTGTAGGAATTTGTGAAATAGTGTAACATTACATGAATATCCTCATTCAGGAGTGTATCAGTCTTTCATTGCTGTAAAGCTGTTTACAAAACCTGAACATGTGAGTTCACATTTTAATGGAACATTTTCATGATGCACCATTCAAACCAAGTGCTGTGTTTGATGCCAGTGGGCCACAACTAATAGTTGTTAGGAATGCAGTGTTCATGTGCACATGGATATGATTATTTTGAACTGTGGCTCTGGCATGTTATTGTTTGTTTGATTAATTCTCATTTTAAAATTATAACTATGATAACATTTTTAATAATTCAGAGTGACTAATATTCTCTTTAATATATAAATACACATCACATTATTTTGTGAAACAAAAAATAAGCCAAAGTGATGAGAACGGGAAAACAATAATGAACTGTGTCACTCCCTGTTGAATTTCTTCTCATTCTTTTGATAACTTGGAGAAATTGTATTGTCAGTTTTCAATGCAATAAGATTGTCTTCTCTTCTTGGTTTGTGAATGTACATCTCTGCTAGTTAGGGGAAAAAAAGTTTTTTCCTTGAGAAAGCTTTCATCTGAGTTTTAGAGTCTTTTACAAATAATTAAATGGCCAAAGTTAGAATTAGCTGAGCTCTTGAAAGGTAGTTTTATTAGCTAAAACTACCTGGTCCATGGATTATCGTATTTATTTAGCTTTGCCTTGTATTATGATATCTTTATTTAAAAGAAAATGTCCAAATTCCCATCTGTTGCTAGAATCAGGAGCTTTTTCTTTTTGTCTTGTGGCTGCCGTGAATAAACTCAGAATTTCCACTGCACTTGGGATGATTATGGTTCTTCACGAGTAACATTACAGCTTAGGAGTCTTGTGGCATTTTCATGCTTTTTCATTAATGTAGCCAAATGTCCCTCAGATGAACAGGACCTGAAAGCAGTGCAGAATTATCGCCATCATGGTGAGTTTGAGTGTGGTGATAAAGGCAGCTGTCAAAGGCTTCTTTTGACAGTCTAAAACATTTCAGTTGGATGTCAGCAGTACTCAGGTAGCCGTGGGTTAACACAGTAGTTATCTCTGTGGATCTGGTACTGGCTCTGATACAAACATACTTGAATGTTATCTCACTGTAGAGATGCAAGGAATTTCTGAGACATTGTTAAGAAGATGGAATAGAGCAGACTTTTGCAAATGTCCCAAAGCAAAACTAGATTGCAGTATTGATACTGTGCTCTCTGTGTCATGAGGCAGTGAGATTGCAAGAGAGAGCAGAACAAGTGATTGCCTCTTGGACTGACTGTCTGCTGACAGCTACAGTATTTCTTGTTCCTAAACTCATCACCACCACATACACCACTAAATTGTGTCCTCAAGTGCCATATCCAAACTTTATTTGAACACTTCGAGGGATGGGCAGTCTCTTATAATGGTTTACAATCCTTTTGGTGGAAAAAAACATCCTAATAAATGGATTCCTAATCATCTAAATCTCTCTTGGTACAACTTGAGGCCATCTCCTCTCATCCTCTCATGCTGACAGTTGTTACTTGATTGGTAAGGAAAATCACACAGCAGGGAAAGAAAAGGAGAGAGGAGAATGAAGCGTATGCTGAAGGTTTTTTTCCTGCAGTTGAGGTTTGAGTTGAAGTTGGTACAGTTGCAGGATACAGGAATCACAGAATCCTATGAGGAAATGTATCTTTGCTACCCCACTGTCAAACGGGTTCCAGGGTTGTTTTGTGGGGAGGGAAGTAATGCAAGTGCTATGATAGGTTCAACATTGTGTTGTAAGTGAGTCAGGCTAATAAAGATGTGATCTTCACAATCAGTTAAAAGACAGTGAAGGAGGGAAAATATTTCCTTTCTCAGTACTGGTAATTCCTCTATTGTCTGCAACTAGCCTGTATTCGTGTTGAAATAAACGAGTTTTGCAACAAAATTAAGTGAAATTCAGTTTAATAACAGCTTCAGTGTGGAATAGTAAATTGTTAAGAAGTCAGAAATTTGCACAAAGTTGATGTAGGTGAGCGTGGTACTTTGAAAGAATTTAATATCAATTTTAGGATGGACAAGCTAGCACAATAATAAAATAAAAACTGGACATGATTTATTGAAATAAGTTTAGTAATATTTTGTGCAGTTTTAGAGTTACATGCCTATTTTAAAGCCCTTAGTGTTTCTAAAGTCTTAAGAGTCCAATTCAGATTTTTTTAGAAGACACTTAACTGCTAAAAGTACATGTATAAGAAATCTAGTATTTGAAAAAAAGAAAAATGAGTTAGTTCTGTCTTTGCTCTGTATGTGTTGTATAGGACTCTGCAGAACAGAGCTTGGGATATTTTGGGAGAAACTGACACACATTTCCATTAAATCACTCTCTTCCCTCTGCTGAGCCTACCCCTAGGAAGTGTTGAGGCACACCATCTGCCAGAAATGATCACTCTAAGTTTTCATGCTAATTAAAGCTTTAAAACAAAGTTGACGTTAATTTACACTGGCTGATTCACATTATACAGGATGTTTGTGAGTATGTGCTGGTTTAATTTCTGTTTACTAGCTCTCTTTCCAGTAGCCATTTCATCTGCTTGGATTTGTAAAGATAATTTTTTGTTCAAATTCCATTCTTTGTCTATACAGACATTTTTAAAATGAAGTCACTGATAAACAGTAGGGTTTTATTGTTCGAGCTGGCTTGGAATCAAAATACTTTGTGCATTTCTCTAAATAATGTATAATGCCCTGGGTGCTTTGTTTTATCACTATTCATGAGAGGTTCTGACCTACCAGCTGGGCAGAATTCTTCTTTTTTCCCTGTTTTTGAAGCTTTGGTTTTAACTATGTGTGAATTTGAAGTATAGAGTTGTAACTACACAGCTATTATTTTAATCTTTTCTTCTTTGCTTCTGTTTTAATTTTCTGTTCTCAAGACCAGTGAATTCCTGGCTCTGCTGTAAATTGTGATTGTGATTATACTTACAATGCCATTGTTTTTATTGATGTGATTACAAACTATTCATTTTTGTAGGTAGATAAGGCATAACAGCTTTTTTTTATTCTGCCAAGTTCTCATGTGCGAACTGTCCATATCCAGCTTTTTTTTTTTTTACATGGTTTAAGTATGTTAAAAAAGAAAAATTCAATTTGGCAGGTGAGGGGAGCCATGGAAGAAAAAATTTTTATTAGCTTGATTCTTTCGCTAAGGAAATGGACTGACCGGTAGCTCTAACATCTTCCAGTGCTCATTGAACCTTATTGCAAAAGATCAAAATGTGATAAATAGGCTGTAAACTAAAGTGTATTTCATGGACTGGCCTTAATTATCCACACACAGGTGCAAAGAATACACTTATTTTCTGTGGCTCTGAAAGTATGGAAAGTGTGCATGACTGCATATTTAGCTAGATTTCAGTCTCTTATTTTGAGTACTGCTCAGCAGACTTTTTTCCCCTCTTGTTTTTCTACGTCAGCTGTTTCAGATGAAGTGCTCTCATCTAGCACTGGACTTTGTACTGCTGTAGCAGAGAATAGAGTAGATTAGTTTATCTGGTTGTTAAGGATGTTCTGTTCCCTTCTGAATTTCTGATCTTCAAGGCTCTGCATGTTTGGCTGGATGATCCTCGCATACTTGTCTCATCTAACTGTCCAGGCAAAAATAAAAATAATGCCAATTTTAACCTTGACTAATACCTCTGACATTAACAGGGTTAATGACTCACTGTTCTCTGCAGTGCTTGCCCTTGTCCCTGAAGGGCAGTACATGTGGAAGTTGGCAGGGTGTTAGTCATGAGTATAAAGCTATTAATGATTGAATTCTGGGTTCCCAAAACTTTTCCTGTTCTCTTAGTGATATTACCACAACAGATGAGGCCTGCTGAAGTCCTTGAATTGAATTAAAAGGGAATAGAGTTGGCAAGGCAGTACTTGGTGAGGAGCACGTTATTCAGGGATTTTCTTTATCTCTATCAGAATCTGCAGCCTGTTTTGCTTCTCCAGATGCTGCAAATTCTGCATTTCTTTGGATTCGGAGAATGGGGTGGATCAGGTATTAGACAGCATTTATTTTGTTCTAACTAGTGATTTTGAAAACATTATTTGTTGGGTAGTTTTAATTTGAATTTGTGTAACATTTTTGTATTAATACGGTATGTACACTTGTATGATAAGGTACATTTTGAAAATTTAAAATAATTTTTTTATCAAGATTCCAATATATCAAGTAAAATAAGTATTTTGTATGTTTCCTGTGGGGAGTAAAGTGAGTAAAACTGGTCTTTTTTGTTTATGGAATGCAGAGTAGTTCTTCAGGTATGAAAATATTTTCAAGATTAACAGAAAGAAGACCAATACCTTGATTCCCTTTTAAATTTTAGGATAAGGCGGGGGAAGAATTTTTATAAATGCATAATATTCTGAAAGTAAAAATAGTTACGGTTTTGGTGAAATGCCTGAAGCTGCCTCTTAGTATGAGTTTTGTTTTTAAAAAACCAAACGAAACTGTTTGTGAGTACGTGGTTGTGTTTCTTTAATGAGAGTAACACAGGTGTGTTAAGTTGGGGCTACTGAATGTGTCATTGGCTTCTTCCATGCACAGGTTTTTCAAAAGGAACAATTCTTAGATGATGCTAATACTTCATGCTTTTTGTCACAGATTTTTCCATTCTTTCTCTTGATGTGTCCTGTTCACATGCGTACCTGCAGATCTCTGCTGTCTCAGAGGTGGAGCAGAGCTACCCCCTAAAGCTGGTAGATGATTGTTGCAGAATGAATACTGTGTTGGATGAGCAGAGAATGGCAAATGTTATCTGCTTACATTCAGTATCAAATCCTCTTATGCTTTAACTCTAGGGGTTGTTTCTGCTTTGGCTCATCCGCTTTTTCTTTTTAGCCCCTCTGTTCATTGTGGGGTTCACAGTCTTCTGTTGTAGTTCTACTTCACCTCTTTGTTTTCATTTGATGCACACATCCTCTTCCTTTGCTTGGTTGACAGGGCTTCACTTCTTGATTTTTATGGGGATTTTGGAAATCTGCCCCTGTGGGATCTTCAGAGAGGGAAATGAGGAAAAACTGTCTCAAAAAGAGAGACCATCTCTCCAGTACTGGAGTTGAATTAAACCACAGTCCTTTGGCTTCAGTGCAGAGGAGCTGAAGTGCCTTATGGGATGAATCTGAATTCATTGTTGTATCATTGTTTGAAATTATTTGTGGGACCATGACCTTATTGTTAATGAACAACTTATGACGTAAACTTGAGCCCAAATCTCTCAAAGCCTCCTATCAAAATGCATTATTTTTCAAAAACTTCCTGAAAACTTCAGGTTTTTTCTGGCTGTTTCTTCTTTGAGCAGAGGACACTGTAGTGGAAAGGTTCTTGAATTACTTTTTCCATCACATCCGAAGTTTCTTCCCTAGCTCTGCTGTTTTCTGGTCTCTTTTGTAAATGTTATGGAGTGCCCTATTCACTTGTACCAAGTGCTATATTCTTCCTCATCTTTCTTCCTGTTTATATGCGAGCATTTATTTTTTTGTCTGTCCCTTTCATGCTCCAAATAGTAGTTAAATGTTACATAGGGGAGTATATTCCTAATGCTTACTTGCCATATCCAGTGCAGAGAGGCCCTAAATTGGGCTAAAGGAATAGACAAGGAGGACAATTCTTCCTCCCACTGTCATCTACTTGAGTGCTAAAGCAAAGTATTAGCATTCTTATTCTTCAAATACACATTTCTGAAGGATGTATTAGCTAGGTGGAAAACCATACTTTGTGAATAAAGTGTACCTAGAATTAGATTAATTTCAGATTAATAGATGGAGACTGTGATTTTGCTGGACATTTGTCAGCATTTTTTTTTGGAATACTGATTTTCAACACTTAAAATTTTGTGGTGCTGGATTCTGGATAACTGCACAGCAACTAAAACACTCGCTGTAAAGAGTTGCCAGCAGAAGATATAAGGGAACAGGCAAAAGCACATATATAAACAAGTTTATATTAACAGTGTCTGCTTTGGATAAGCAATAGACTTGCTGCTCAACCACTACTTTCTCAGAATAGGTTTTGGGATAAAAGATTTAAGAAGGGCTTTGAAGGATAGAGTTTTGGCTCTGGAAACCCAAAACGTTAACAAACAAAAAAGAATGGAAGTGCCTAGTGTGAGCTTTAGAACAGGTTGTAGAGACTGGTACTGTGTATGGTGCAGAAACAGAAAATCTTTTGGAAAAAGTAGAAAAAATGGGGTAGATTTTTCTGCTGCAATAGGTAAACTGGAGCAAGTTGGAGGGATGCAGTTTGAAGTGGTAAAAGTAAATGGCTGAGACATTATCTCTCCTGGGGCATTCTGAAAAAATGGGAGTAAGTTTTGATTTCATTTAATTTCAAGGAAAAATTCATTGTCTCTCTCCTTGAGTTTTAATTACTGAAGAGTCCCTGCTGTTCCTGTGTGAGCTGCAGGTCATGACACAGTTAGTCATAGCAGTTTGCACTTGTTTCCACTGGTGTGTGAGTGAGTCATGTCCATGGTGCTGTGCAGCTGTAGGCAGAAGGGTGGAATGCCCTTAGGAATGTAGCAAGAGTGCGTGTGTGAAGCAGAAGCTGCTGGGGATAAAATCAGTGGATCTTTTACTCTCATTTACAGTACAAATAACATCAGTCTGCACTACATATACTGAAACACACCATGTCCAGCATGCTCCAGCTTGCACCTTCATACTTAAGTAGTGTGTATTTCAAAAATGTAAAGAGATGGAGAGATTTCAAAGGAACAAACTGAAGAAGACATTTGATCCCATCTGGTAATTTTGCAGCAGTTCTGTCTGTTTTAGCAGCCACGCAACAGTTTGGTGCATTTTCAGGGTCTCAGGCTCCCTTTGAGCCTCTGTTGTCTTACTAGATTTGGCATTGGCACCATTGGTGTTGAAGCTATTGAAAAGATAGTTCTCATGATTTCTCTTTCTAAGGGGTAGAAAGGAGATGCTTTTGAAAATGTCCCCAATAAAAGTCACTTTAAAATAAACTAATAAACATGTTTTCATACATGAAATACTGGCAATGTGTTCCAGTGTTTCTCCCACAAGTACATTTATAGAATTTTGAAGTAACACAAAGCTGATTCAGGGCCACTCAGTAGTTTCCACTACTGTAAGAATGTGTATATGGGAGTTGATTTATATCAACTGATATAAATTTTATTTAAAGTTGATTTATAGTGAAGATTTGGGCAATGTGGTGATAATGTTGTGTCTGCACTTAAATATTGTTAAAGTTATCACAGCTAATTTATAATTGTAGCTGATTGCTCTGTGAGGATGCCAAGGGGCTGGAAAATGCAGATGCTTAATATGGCTTAGTGTGTCAGGGTCTGCAGCATTTTTTTATAGCAACAATGATGAGAGCTGGTAACATACAATGTTAGAAAGGTGGAGGTTTTCATAGAATCAAGCAGCTAAAGATTACAGGATATTTGCCTGAAGATTTTTTTTTTTTTTAATTGAAGCAGTCCTATAGAGAACCATTGGGCAAACCTAAGAGTTTGAAAACCAGATGATGTCTGAGTTTACTGAGGCTCTGGCTGTTCTCTGACACCCGTTGAACTGAATAATGGATGTCGGAGTTGAATGCCAGGGTTCAGCTTTTCAGTTGTGTTTTTCAGTGGAGCTTTTCAGTTTCACTGGTTGTGAATACATAAGAATTTTTATCAGATATTTTAGAAGAATGACTAGTTACCAGGAGGGTAAAGTTTTCTTTACCCAAATTTCATGTTTTGTTGCTCATTGTCTTCAAATCTGTGCAGGATTTGAAGTTGGCAGTATTTAGTTTGTCATACCAGAAATGTGATTCAAGTTGCTTATAGTGGGTTTTTTTTCTTCATTTCAGCCAGTGACTGTTAATGGTGACAACTTCAAAAGGGCTTTTTTGAAAAAACCTTTTAGTTCCCCCCACACGTTTGACTGTCCTTTAGAGGTGTTGGGAAGTGGAGAAATAACATCCAATAACAGCTGAATTCCATTCCCTTTTCTCACTTCAGTCAGCTCCAATTCTTTTTGAAGGGGTCCTCATACCGCGGTAATTCCAATGTCCTGAGAAGTTATGTTGTTTCTCATAGTAGTCAAATGTCTCAGTACTTGCTCACAGACAGTCAATTCCAACCAGTATGACACCAAAATCTTCATTGTTTCAACAAATGTTGCTATGAGGAAGAGGGAAGCAAAAGAGCAACTTCACTTTTTTTGTTGTGGTTGTTTTGCCTTCATCTTTTTCTGGGGTTCCTGAAGCTCCACACTTCTTTGCAAGCTCTGTGTATTTTCTTGGCAGTATCAGCAAGAAACCCATACATGAAGTAAAAGCTCATAAGAATCTTGATAAGAATCTTGAATCTGGATGGAAAACAAATTGAGATAATTTCCAAGGACTACTAGGGAGAGATTAAAGGATTGTATGTCTGCAAGCACTGAAAAAGGTGTTGTCAGATGTCAGTCTCTAGAGAGAATGTGTTTCTGGCTAGAAAAAGCCTGAGAATCATGAGAGCTAAGATTGTGATGCTTTCTTTTAGAGGTCAGATATTAGTGCAGGAATGTTTGTGCTACCACAGTTTCCACACAGATCTTGTGTGTGGAGGAGGGTCAGCAGAGGACTTGCACTACTCAGGAGAATGGCTTATTTACATGTAGCAAGTCAAGTGCTTTTTTTTCCCCTTTTTTGTTCCTATGAGCAAAACGTGCTGGAAGGGAATTTTGTTTGTCACAAACTGAGGTGACAGCAAGGAGTAGCAGCAATACCAATACCCAAAATCGATGTGGGAGTGTGCTTGCACCCCTCTTAAATTCCTTTCTGTGACAGAATGGGTATGGTAAGAGCATGAAGCCAATATTGTGTGTCCTACATACTTAACTCAGCTTGAGCTGTTCTGAAAACTTCTCTATTCCAGGGACATCATTCTGTATTAAATATGCTTTTTTATCTAAGTGGAAGTAGGTCTTACCTGATTATCAGGAAGCCAAAATGTGTAATAAAATCCAGTCTGTGAACCCACAGTTTACACAGGACTGGTTGACTTATGTGCAGACTCCAATTAATAAATATTATTGGTAAACAGGTGCAAGTGAATATAGCTGTAAAGTCAAGCTTATTATAAAGACAAACATTAGCATTACTTGAAAGATAATAAAATCTGATGAAAGGTAAGAATTTAATATTATTGAAACAAACCTTCAGTTAAATTGATTTTGAGAGATGGCAGAACCTGCCACTAACTTTGATCTGTTAGTCATCTGAAAGTATTCCTTTTTTTTTCTGCAGATCTTCTAATACAATAAGTGAGAACGTGGGTCCCCTATTTTTTATTAAGATTCTTTGAGAGGGAAAATGGAAGGAAAAATGTGCTTTATATTTTTCATAACTTCATGATATTACAGATTTTCTTCACTGTGAACACATGGCATTAAGAAGCACATCACCACTGCTAGCAGAGAGCTGAGATTCACGAGTTAGTTTTATTTGGTTGCCTTCTAGTTATTTGGGCTGCTTAATCTGTTTTTCTGCATGTAATGTGAGAGTATTGTGGTGGAATTGAATGGCAGGTAAATGCAGTAGTTAATATGTACTATTAGTTACTGCACATCAATGAAAGTTGCCATTCCTGGAAAAGAAATGCAAAAACTTTGTACAAAGATGAAGGCTTAGATTACAAGGGGGAAGATGGGGAGACAGGAGTGGGTCTGCTTGGAGACAGGCGTCTGAGATGTACAGGATTCCAACATAAATGTCTTTCTATGACTCAGGGTGAATTGCAGGTTTTGTACATTTTGTTGTGGGACAACTTACCAGATAAAATACTACAGTACTTGTGAAGATACTTATTATATCATCCATTTCCCAAAGCCAAACATTTTCAAAGCACTTTTGTCATGTGGATGCTGAAGGGAACGTGGGTTACTTCTTTCTCTGCTCTCTTCTGATGTCCTGCTTTATATACCAGTAAACAAACTGTTTTATCTTAAAGCTTTTCTACCTCTTTCGTTTTGCTTTGGCTTGATCTGTCCTAAAGTTCATGTTCCTTGTAGCAGAAGGGGGAGCAGTGGAGTCTGCAGAAGGCTGTAGTGCAGGTTAAGTGCAGGCCATAACAAAACCTGCTCGCTGCCACAATAAGCAGGTTTGTTCTCTCATAGTGTGCTGCACGTGCAGTACTGGTAGACCATTTGTCCTGGAAGATTCCACAGGAAAGCAAAGAACTAAACTGCAAAGTTTTTCAGGAGCATTTGGTACTGGAACAACTTCCCACAGATCATTTGAATGTGAGAAGAATTCAGGCATGCTTAGTGACATTGCTGAACTGATTAAAAATGGGAATGTTTTCCAGTCAAATTGCAAAGTGTTGAGAAGGAAAAGATCTCTTCTGTTTCAAACCTTTTTTTTTTTCGTTTTCCTTTGTGCTTCACCCTGCTATGCTTGTACATGCTTTATGCTCATACAGTTATCAGGCTGACCCTCCTTTGTATATTGCATCGGAAAAAGTTTCAAATGGTCCAAATTCTATTTCCATTGAGTTTTCCAGTTTTTTATTGTTTTAGACATCAGTTGAGAATGCAGTTTGACCCTTGATAAGTACAGAGATAATGTGAAACAGTAACACATGATGTAGCCTGAACAGATGAGCACCATCATTTTATGGGGAAGGCTCAGTATTCTGATATTCTGAATTAAAATCTGTTAGGGAACTAGATTAAAAATTGAGTATAAAATAATAACAGTTTCAGGTTATATGCAATTACATTCAAAATCACACAGGGAATTCAGAGATGGTTTACTGGATTGATCAGTTCCAGCATAACCCAATTTCTACGTTTCTGAAGCTGCTTATTAGGTTTCTAGTGTTACATCTGTGTACCAGCTTCCACCAAACAGGATCCCGTTTCCAAATTTATAGAGATCTGTTGTCCATGTGGCAAACTTGATTGCTGTAACAAGTGCCAGATCCCTTTCAAAGTTTGCACGGTTTTCATTGTGCCTGTTCCATGTTTGTAGTTAAGGGCAGCACCCTGTGTGTCATCCCAGGTTCTGTAGAAAACATCCAGTCATGTATTGCAAACTCTGGTAACCTCCTAGTTCTCAAGTAAAAACAAATACACAAAATGCTTTGAAAGAGAAATGAAAGTAAACGTGTATTTTAAGGAAAGAGTTGTAACAGTGTAAGGATCTTCACTTAGGCTTCTGTGCCTTTTACCATCTGTCTGTAAGAAACCCTATTATAAGATTTTTCTTTTTAAATTAGAGCAATGACTTGATTATCTGATGTTCAAATAATTGTGATGCTGAAATTATAATTAGTTTGAGAACTTCTTCTTTGAATAGATAGAAAGTGAATATAATACTTTGTTTCCTGTTAGCAGTGCCTTCCCAGTGCTATCAGAGGCAGTAGCTTAAATGGAAAAACATAAAAGCAAAGAAATAAATTCATAAAGCCATTGGGAGAGTTGCTTTTAAAATTTAATTTCAGGTATTTTAGGCAGCAAGTAAGTATTTCAGCCATCTGTTAAAATGTCAGATTTTTTTTATTTGCTTAAAATGGTATAATTAATTTTATTTCTCAAAGTAATTACTAGTGGCTCCACTACCTGTCCTTCTAGAAGAAATCAGTGATTTATATATTTGTTAAGAATTAGATACTTTAGGCTATCGAGCTTTAACACACAGCTTTTAACAAGGATTTGAATGTGACCTCCTAACATATTGCTCATATGAATCCATCTCTTCTGTATGAGGTTATATTTGGACTTACCTTTTTTTTTGTTTGTTTTTTTTTTCTGTCTGTCCTCTCCTGGAACCATTTTCTTACAGAGATCAGAATATTCTGGATCCTACGTTGGAATATGTTAAGGTAAGGTAATGTTTCTTCCCCTCAAACTACTTTATTTCATGTATACAGAGCATTGATAGAGCATTTCCAGTCATTTGTAGGTAAATAGTACAGCTGTCTGTCTTTTTGGTGCAGAGAAACTAATTATACATTTCAGACTGTTTTCTCAAAGTTTCAGTGGAATACTTGTGGGCATTGTACTTTGGGTGTAGGTTGCATTTTTATACGGGGCTTCTTTACAGTTACATGGTGACTTGCCTGAATTCTTGCTTCGGTTAGCAGGTTAAAAGAAGATTATGGATTTTTTGCTTATGGATTTCTGAGAAAGTAAAGAAACACATCTGAAAATACCATAAAGATGACACATTTAGGCTTACAGTTTTAGCACTATACTTACTAAAATTACAGGTAAAAATTTACTCCTGGTCCAAAAAGTGGCCAGAAAAGTGGCTGCCACAGGACTTTGAGAACTGCTACTTGATTTCTGCTCTGAACAGGGAGTTGAGTGTTGCGAGCTCTCTGGCCTCCCATCTCAGCCTGAGGTTGGGATATGGTGAAGTAGGGAAGACAGGGTCAAAAGCCTTCTCAGGAGCACTGTGGAAGAGGGGATGCCAGAGGCAACAAAGTGGTGGACATGTTGATTGCTGTACTTAATTTACTGTGTATCTCACACTGTGCTGTACTGAGTGTGCTGCTACAGTTTTAATAGTGTGAAGAAGGCAGAGGGATCATGTGCCAGTTCATCAATATGTGTGTCTTGTCTTGTTGCAGCAAGTTCTGTATTATAAATGTGGTTTCTGATCTTTTCAACTTTTCTAGTAGGAGCTTGTCTTGGATTCTTGTCAATAGCAGTGGTGCTAAGCTTAGTTATTAAAACTTTGATGTTGAGGAAAGCCTGGGGAAAAGAGACTTATGAGAGAGAATACAAGGGTTACCAATCCCTTCTCTTCCCCTTCCTTTTTCAGTTTTTCCTGTCTACATCCCTGTCTTTAGTGAACTGCGAGTTTGGATTCTAGTTCAGTGGTATTATAACAGGGATTCTAGACAAGAAATCTCAAAGTACAGCTTTGAAAAATACGCAGAAATTGCTTTCTAATAAATATAACTTCCAAGAACGTTTTTTTTTTCTGTAAAAGTCTGTGTTGCTTACAAAACTGATTCCAGAAATGTGTTCTTACACAGAAATTGGTCATAAATAAATAAAGGAGGTCTCTCATCAGTATTTTGTTTATCAGTTAATTCCAAGTGTTAAAGCTGTGGGTGAATTTGTACCAACAGGATTTTGGACTCCCATTTTTGGCTTCAGTTTTGCAAGTATGTGTTCGTTGTCTTTTATAACTTACCCTGTGGTAACTATTATTTTAACGTTTATAAATTTTCCAGAAGCTTGAAAACATTATGGTGGCAGTGTGAAATTATAACATATAAACCGCAGAACCCTAACCTTCTCAAGTTGAAAAAATAGAGTTCTGTCGCATGTTTGTACCACCATTGCCATTTGTACAAGTCTCTTTGGTATATTATTTGTACATAACGTCGTTTGAAGAAACAGGTAGGCTTTGACAGATGTTACATAAGTGGTAAAAAAAAATACCTGTAAATTTAAAAAAAAAGATGGAAAGAGAAGAGGGAGAAAACAACAAGAGCACTTTTGTGAATCATATTTTGCTGTTTCAGGGTATGAAAGTTCAGAGTGACACATTTTTATTTCTGTGCACAGGAAAATACAGTTAGTATTGTCTCTCAACAGAAGTGTTGATTTACAGACTGAAAGCACGTATAAACCTGAGTATGAAGCAAGTTTGATGTATCACTCATACATAAAAACTAACACTGGAACTAATTGTACATGGTAATTATAAAGCCTTGATACTGATTCTTGTTTCTCTCATGTTGCTGTTCAGACTGTAAAGAGAAGAGAGACTTTGGATTAATTTGCCTTGAAAGAATTGTGTTATCTTCTAAGTAATACATGGCACAAATTTAAATTGTAACCCGAGGGTTACAGTCCCGAGGAAATTGTGCTGTGTCAGGGCCCTGAGGGCACTAATTGTTCACGCACTGAGCAGGGCTGCATCAGGCTGGGGCCTCCATCCCCTGCCTCAGTTGTTCCAGGGCGTGCCTGCCCCTGGTCCTGGTTCCCAAGTGCTGTGTGGGAAGCCCGGGACAGACTTTATACCTGACCTGTTACTCTCCTGCCTGAGACTTTCTGAAGTGTCACAGGACCTGTTGGTGTCATTGCCATGCTCAGCTTGGCTGGCTCTGGGTGCTGTGGGACTGCACCCTGTGGTGAGCCTGTTGCCCACCCTGTGCTCCCAACTGCTGTCCTGTAGGAGCCCCACTCCTGTTGCTCCCTGACACATTAATTAGAGGTGGCTGTTCCGAAAGATTCAAGTGCCATTCTCATAACTGATCCACTCATCAGGCTGCATGGCTACTCTCCTTCAGGACAAGCAGCTGGTTTTAACCTAGCTAGATTTAAAAAGTAATTTTACAAAAAGACCTAGGCCCAGAGCTGACCCTGCAGCTCCACAGTTGCAGATCAGCACTGTTTCTGCAGTGGTGCAGACATGCTGCTGGAGTTTCTTGTGAGTCCCATAAGAAAGATAATTAATACTTGTTTAGAACGAGCTCCTGTTGGGGAGTAATCAGCATCTCTTCAGAACTGGATTGTGCTGTGATCAGAATGTGGAGAATTCATTTGGGCTGGAGGAAGAGTGACACCATTCAGTGTACTGGTTTTGCTTGTGTGCTGGTTCAGTGAGAAGAATATTATTATGTCTGTTGTGGCCATAGTGAGTACCAGCAGATAGACTGATGGTGAGCATTGAAGCTGAGTGCAGCACTTTGCTTTTTAACAAACCTTTCCTTGCTGAAATCTGGTGACTGAAAGTAATATAAATAAATCCTTGTATTCAGAAATACTCTGAACAGAGGAAAGGCAAAATAAATTCTGCTCAAGATACAGGACAGAAAACACTGATTATAGGAATTTTTTGTAAGAGAATGTTCTCTATAGATGAACTGTGATTTCTAATTCTTTAAATTACATTACTCACAAGATGCAGTTTACTGCATCTTGAATATTGATGTATTTGTTCATTCAGTATATAAAGAGAGCTAATTATGCAAAAGCAAGTTCTAAGGGGGGGGAAAAATGTACTGATTTGCTGACGTCTGAGTATACTGAAGTGTCCATATGGCTTCAGCTCTTCCTTTGTATTCACAGTGCTGCTGAAACCATGGTCACAGTTAAATGGCTCTTTCAAAAAAAACCCTTTAGAAGTGAAAACAGGCCAGACTGCTTTGAGTCAGGCTGCTACCCAAGTCATGAAAGAGATTCAGGGACACAATAGCACGTTGTACATTCTGTGAGATTTTTACAAGTTTTATGAGCCAAATAATAGATCCATTGGTAGTCTCTGCAGGTTCTTCCCACACCCTGAGTCTGCACATCCACAGAACAGATTCCTGCAGCAGGGGAGAAAGAATCCAGTGCTGGCAGATTTCAGTGTGTCAGAGAACTTTTTGTGAGTCATTTTGATAAAATTCATGTGACTAAAGATAGTTTTCTGTCCCATTCCTATTCACTATAAATACTTCAGGATCTTTTTATGGAAATCTGTGCTGTAATCATTGAAGCTATATCAGGATGAAAAGAGGAAAAAATATTTCTCCTTCCGTGGAATCCTTTCAAGCATTTCCTGTGGAAATAGTACTTAATAATTACAGAAATACATATCACCAGTGGGTTGATAAATATTACTGTGGCCTGAAGTTTTGGAGTTGTATTTTATTCCATTAGTGGAAAAATTACAAAATTTATGACTGATTGTCTGCTCAGCATGTTTATGAGGGTATTTTATATTTAGATTTATACTTGAAAAAGGAAGTTGCAGCTGCAGAGAGTTTCTTGTGAAGTTCTGCTGAAGGATTCTTTTTGTCTCAGCCCCACAGTGTTAATTTTTCTCCCTATTTTTACTCTTCCTTGATTTTTTTTTTTTTAAAGTAAACTGTCAGAGAAATCACTGTCATTCATCGTGACTTTGGCTGCTGCAACTGAAAATAAAATTCTGATGACATTCCAGTGTGTTGATCATTATCCACAGCTTTGCAGGATAGGACAATATTTTGTGGGTTTAACTCAACTTTACGGAAGTCAGATCAGGTTATGAGATCATTTGTTGATTAAGTTTATAAAGTTAATTGCACAAATTCATAATATCGTGGATGCCAACCCAATACAGGTGTGGGTGTTTGACTCTCACCATTTCACTGGCTGAAGATTCTATGGTAAGTGTGTGATCAAAGGCAAAATATGTATGAGTGTATGTATGTCTAGGAAAGTTCAGGAAAAAGACTGTGTCAGCATGACAAGTAGCCACAGTTTGGGAAACAATTTTTCCTGATGACAGTGAAATTTCCTTGCAAGCAGTCTTTTTTAAACATGGAAATATATTGAAGAAACTTTTTTAAACATGGAAATATACTGGGAAACTTGGCCAGGCCCAATGTGTTCCTGTTGATGCTGTGTATCACACTCCTGCAGAGACTTGCCTGTTGAGGTAAGTTGAGGTGCGAGCTGGGACTTGTGAGCACAAGTTTGTTGGGTTTCTGCATTGTCTGACAGCATTAAGCAGCAGGGCTGGGAGGAATGCCTGACACTGGCACCACGTGATCAGGTTCTTTTTGAGTCTCTAGGGTGCTTTAAGGACTTCTTTTCCACACTTTTTGCAACTGTAGCAAGGACAACAGTATCATAGCAGGTGGAATTATCAGATGGAATGTGTTTGGTTGAGGAGAAAAGGAGAATGCCCATGTGGCCAACTTGGACTTTACACGTCTCTGTCACTGCAGATTTGTCATCCAACTCAAAGATCATCAGTAAGGCTTCAGACAGAGATATTTTCGCTTTTTTAATGTTTCTCCACTTAGCAGGAACAGAAGCTTCACAAACATCGTTCCACAGCAGTTGCCTCTTGTATGTAAGCTGTGTGATTCAGCCATACAAGATTCTGTTGGAGCCAATCTAATGTTAAATGCGTGTAATTATCGTTCTCAATGAAAACCTTTGGTTCGATCCTTGCGGGTGGTTGCTGGTTGTGCGCTGCCCTCTGCTGGAAAACAACCACTTGACTGGATATTTTTAATCAAGTCATTGTTATTCAAATCATGTTCCATAATAATTTCTTTGTAACTCTTGTAGGAGCCTGACTGTTGGAGGTTGGTTGCTTTCTTCTTAAGAGGCACAGAATGGGGGGGGAATTTTCCCCCTCATGCCTGTCATTAAGTTATAGAAGTAGGTCCTAGAGGGAACTTGAGAATTTTTGTGTGTGTGTGTGTCATGGTGTCACTAAGATTGTTAGAACAGATGTTCTGATTTGTCCAAAACTTGCAACAAAAGAGCTTCCCTATCATCCCAAGATAATCTGCTCTACCTTCCAATCTAGATTAGTCTAATGATCTTTTAGTTTATACTGTGGGAAAATTTTTCTTAAATTGTGATATCTTGCACATAGAGGTTTAGGGGGCTTTTGGTTTTTTGTTGTCGGTTGTTTTTTGAGAGGGTTTTTGGGGTTTTTTGGGTTGGTTGGGTTGGGTTGGGTTTTTTGTTTTGTCTATCTGTGTTCTATTCATAACCTATATTTAATTTTCTAGTGGGATAAATGTGAGCTGTTGCAATAAGTTGGACAAAGCATCTTGTCTTTTACTTTTAGTCCTGTTCCAGTGAAAGTAAAATTTCAGGTAGTAGAAAATTTTTTTTCTGTCTCACACTGGACTTATTTCTTAAAATGTCTGCCCTTTCTCTGCCTAAATGGGGCAACTATTTCTTAAAGTATGCATGGTAATTATTCCTAAAAGCTTTCATCAGCCCAGGAAAAAAAAATTCTTAAAGAGTTACATATGTTGTTGAAATTCAGCAGCTCTCAAGTATTTAACTCCCCTGAAATCAAGGTGAGAACCTTGCCCTGTTCATTTGGAGTTAAAGAAATCTTACTTGATACAATGCAGTTATTCATAAGTTGTGGTGGATATAACACCCCAGTTTCAGTATTTTCTCATGTTGAATTTTGTTTGACCAACAGGCTGGTCTCTGAAAATAAGGTTGAGTCAGCAGCTTTGTAATCTGTTGGCTGCAAAGTGGTGAATAAAATGTAAGCTGGTGTTTGCAGTAAATGATGCAGGAGGTAGGGTTCCTACAGCTCTGCAAGACAATGCACTTTCAGTCTGCTGTCCTAGCTCACGTTTCCCTAGACCAGGGAATCCCAAGCTGGCCTGTTCCTGTTTAGAGCTTTTTGCTCTTTCCCAGCCCTCAGTTCCTGAATGGCCTGATTAGCTCAAAGATCTGGGTTTTTCTGTGGTTGGTGTGGGTTGTGGGTTCTTTTGGTTGGTTGAGGTTTTTGGTTTTTGTGGGTCAGGAGCGAGGGGGGGTTAGTGTACTGTGAGAAGGAGTTTTTTGCTTTGTGAATGGTAATCCTTATATAAATTGAATCAACTGGACAGGGACTTTCTAATTTTCTGGCCTTCACTGTGAAGTCTTTTAGCATTCCCCTGTCTTGATGCTGAAATGAAATTTGGGTATTTTGCTTGTGGGAGCATCTTCTGTAATGCTGAGGGTGCTTTTGTAAATATAAAATGCTGATGATTCTTCAAGAGCAAGCATTCTCTTTTTGCATGTTAATGGTTAAACTTACGTGTTATCCTACCATGGGCTTGACCCAGTTAATGTCTGTATTCGGCTTCTTCTGTTATTACTCATTAACTCTACAATTATGCCTGGTCTAGAGTCCCCAAAACCCCTACATGCACTGAGCTTTGAGTTGAAAACTATAAAATTACTTTGCTCTAATTTCCTTGGCAGCAGTAGTAATTCTAGTGGCAGTAGCTACTTAGTTGACCTTTTCAAAACCTTTGTTAGGGGATCAGTAGCTACTGTCAGGTCTTCTTTACAGATGAGAAACAAGCTGGAAAGGCCTGAATCTGAAAAAAGGGGTAGAAGATTTGGGGTACAAAAATGGGTTTTATCTCTAGTGATCTTGTCAACTTGGATTTAATTTAATTACCTATTGTCTCCAAAATATTAATCCCAGTGGCTCTCAAATGCTGACAACTATCACAGAATGGTCTGGGTTGGCAGGGACCTCAAGAGGTATCTGGTTACAATGCCCTGCCTTGTGCAGGGGCACCTTTCATTCCACCAGGTTTCTCAGGGCCCCATCCATCCTGCTCTTTTGGTGATCTACCCAAGTCAAAATGTCTGTGTCAGTGAAAGCAAATATGGGTACATGGTGATGTGCACTTACTTTTCAAAGAAAGAGATAAAAAAATGGGGGGGGGCTGTTTTCTAGTTTTCATAGTTTTGAGGATGGACTAATAGCAAAAGATGTCAGGGACATGAAAATATTCATATTTAACTCCATGCAATAACTTACTGTTCATCTTTCACTGTCTGTAAGCCCATGAGCCACAAGGGGGAGTGAGTATATAATGTGTGGAGAGCGGATGATGATTATGTTTTTTGGGTTTTTTTTTAATTAAGCATTTTGGGTCCTCTTACTGACGAAGCCTAGGGAGGTAGAGCTCCTAATCTCTGAGAGCTGTGTTTACAGATAATTGGAATAAGACTGGTGCCCTGTCTGTGTGTGTGTTGCCTCTCTTTGGAGACACTGAACACAGTTTAGGCTGCAGAGGGCAGCAGCATTGGGACAATTCAGCTGGGATGACATCCACTGATACACGCTGTCAAAGCAGCAGGTCGGCCTCGCATTTTTATATGTCAGATACTTACAGAAAATAAGCATCTGCACAAATAATGAAGTATAATGGTAGGTTGGCTGTCTAGAATACCTAGAGGTCATTTGCGTCTGTGTCCTCAAATTCTTTTTTTAGTAAATCTTGAAAGGGTGGTAGAGACTTCTGAAAAGCCAAGCTCTGAAAGAACCCAAGTGACTTGTAAGTTTTCTTTTTGAGTGCTACACATCCTCTGAGCAAAAGGAAATTATTTTAGGGTATTCAGGAGTTTTAGAAAATGAGCTGATATTTTAAGGGCATCCGCTCACCTTCATGAAGTATCAGATTTTTTTCATCTTTCCATTATATTTGGAATTGGTGTAAATCTCACACAAACAAGCACTTTACTCTTACAGGACTGGGGTGGCTTTCAAAAACAGAAGATTGAAGTTAACAATTGTCCTAATGCCTTATTTTTGCATGCAAAAGAGCTCTGGTATGCTGACCAGCAAAGCTAGTTAGGCTAATGATAGCTGAGTCAGCTGGAAAGAGAAGAAGGTATTAGCCATAAACTGGGTACTGTTTCTGAAAAAAAAGAAAAAGAAATTCATGCCTTTTCATAATTTTTATTTCCCAATCCCAGGAACAAATTGAAGGAAGAACAGATGCGACATTACAAAATTATTGCATGTTTGTACGTGGGTCGGCAGACAGTAGGTGGAGCTCAAGAATATTATGCTAGTTTTTAGTAGGATCAATAAAACCTGCCAGTGGATTCAGAACAGAAAGGTGCCTAGTAGGAAAGCCAGATTTACTGCCAGATGACCTTGAAAAAATCTGATCTTTTATAACTAAAACATATAAATCACAAAAGTGCTTGGGTGTCTTAAAGTGCAAATTAGGACCTACTGGGAAGCTCATAAGCAGGTTGGGCATTTATTTCTTGTACCTGCCAACCTGGGCTTTTATATGAGGCAGATTTTCAAAGAGGCTGATTCAAGCAGCAGTGTAAACTAAATAGATGCAAATTCTGTTTTCTCACTATTCCTGTACAACTGCAGGGTATTTCTGAACTGCCTCACGGAACCACGATAGAAAGGAGGAAGAAATTATGCTGACCTCTCCCACAGCACACCACACCTTGCAATGCAAACAAGGGTAATTACAGCTGCAGCCCTGTCTGTTGATTTACTATCAGAACCTGCACCAACAGCGTGCAGGAAGCGAGGTTATCTGAGAGAACATGAAATAGTCAGTCCTGGTAAGAATTAAGACAGGGATAGTAAGGCATGAGCTGGGAGATGGGACTTCATGTGCCCATAGTCATTTCAGTTAGGAACAGATAAAAGCCACCCTTCTTTGTTGTTATCTCCCTTCTTCTACTTATTCTACACTTTAACAAGTGTTCGGCTGTAAAGTTGGGCACTACCCGTATTGGAGGCATCCCCCTGCCCCAACCTTCGTTAGAGGCATTGTGCCACATCTGAAGGACATACTGGTAAAACCAACTGGAGTGGGCATTGTGAAGATGTTGTTTGCATGGACAAATTATTTATCAGTTGTCCCCTGCTTCCTGACATCTTCTTTCATTAAAAAGAGCAAATAATTAATTATCACAAAAATTCTTATGTATATAATGAAAAATGTTTCAACTGAAAATTTAAGTTCTTTGATTTGCATTGGGTTTTTTCTTTCAAATTTTATTCCTGTTTTACTTTATTCCAGCCCCAGAGTTGCCATTTTGCAGCCATAGGCACTCACTCACAGTTAGGTCGTGCCCTGTGCAATGGGGACGTGTCCCTGTCCGTGTGACATCACTCGTGCAGCAGCAGTGCTCCAGGCAGGCTCTGGGCTGGATCTCATCAGATTTGTGCTCCTGACCCTTGTGCAGTGCACCCTGCCTTCTTCCATTTACAGCTGGCTTCCTGCCTGCATTGTTTACTTCCATTTAGTGCACTGAAACCTAAAGCATTACGTGTGTTTCACTGAGTATTGTTAGGCTGGTTTGAATGCCAACTATTCCCTCATCTAATTCAGTCTGAAATTATTTCTCTTTCTCTAATATGAAATCACAACTCATAATAATTCTGTGTGTGAATTCTAAGCACTTCCATGACCATTACTGGTATTTGGTTCAAAATAACCTCTTGTAGCTCTGGAGACTGTTTGATAACTTCAGACTGCTTGTGAGTTTTCAAGCATTTATATTTTCAAGGAGCATGGTTGCTTTACTTGAGCCACTTAAAATCTTGAAGCCACTTAATTGGTGGTTTTTGTTGGGTTTGGTTTTTTGGTTTGTTTTTGTTTGCTGGTTTGTTGTTTGGGGGGGGGTTTTGTGATGAGAGGAAAAGAAACTGACTGCTACTAAAGAAATTATCCCTACATTTTTTCTTGCTTGACCTGTACAATTAAAGCAGCCTAAGAAGATTTCCCATAAGCAGGTTCACACTATCCTGTGTGAACACCTCAAACTCCTGCATATGCAGTGTGCTGTGAGTGACTGAACACAGTTTAGATGTGTCAGGGGATGTCTGGGTAATTTAAAAGAGACATGAAAATATCCTAAATAACTTCAGAGGCTTTGTAAATAACAGATGGGTTTAGCAGAGACTCCTTAATTTCTCTTCCTAATGGGCTGTTCAACCCATGGGCTGTTGAATGGAAATTCAACACAGAATATATGTTCAAGTATCCTTGAACTCATGTGGCCATGGATTCTGTGAACTTAAAAATCGCTTCTTATTAAGCTTAGTTATCAAAGTTATCAGAAATAATCTAGCCAGCCATCCACAGAAAAAGATGAAGGGATTATCAAATATTTTAAGATTCTAGGAAGAACCTTTGAAAACAAAGATATAAAGCTGATGATTGGCTTTTTGGTGCTGGAGAGCATTTGAAATACATCAGTAGATGACTTAGCAAAAGGATTGTATTTGATGTTTCTAAGGCACAATAAACAGGTTTGCTTTGCATGTGCAGAGTCCAAGAACCCAAAGTACCAAGAAAAAATTGAAGGCCAGGATAGTGAAAATGTGACTAAGCCATCCTTTGTTTCTCTGAATCAGTATTTTAAAATGTAAATCTTACCTGTGTATGAAGCTTAATTTGGAGCAGCCTGAAGACTTTCCTCAGTCATGCTGGCTGAAAACAGCTCCATGATAGCCACTGATTGCCTTCAGTGCAGAAAATCCCATAATATCACTCAGGGGTTTCTCACATACTCTTTGAGATTCCTTCCAGTAATACTAATGTTCAGTTGCTGTATCAAAGTGTCTTGCAAAGGCTGTCATCCTTTCATGGAGCTATCTAGGCAGGAGTCATACTAACCTTTAATAAAAATAAAATTCCCATTAGTTTATATTTTTTTAATTTTAAATTTACTATTTAAATAAAGTATTCTTTTTCCTATCAGTTATACTGTTGATAAAAAGCATTGGCATCTGCTGTATGAAATTGTACAGAATTAGTTTTTAAGGTTCATTATTTCTGGCATTCTCTCGACATACATTATTTTTGATCCTTTGCTTCATTACAGACAGGAAATAAGGAACTGGCAGTTACCATTTGTATTATACCTGCCACTCCAATATTCCTTTTCTTGAAAAACAGGGGATTTTATTTTTGATGATGGATGAGAACCTTTGTTTTAATTTCAGTGGAGGTTTACACATTGATACGTCGTACTATTCCTGTCCTTTTTATTTTTTTTCCTAACCCCATAAAGAACTCCTATTTGGAACTTCTGATTTATTTTTTTTTTTCCAGAGCTGAAGTGGTCCACCTTATGTTCACAACTAAATCATTTGTTTCTGCTGCCAAAATAGCTAAGTCATCCTACCTTGTCTTGATAGTTGATGTTCATGGTGTACTCCGAGTGAAACCTTGGTGTGTGATGTTAATGCTGTCTTGCCAGCATTATAAAGCAAAAACACCTTGACTGATGCAATCTTCAATTTCATTTCCCTTTATATCATCCCTCCCTCCTGCCTTGGATTAAGGTGTTATTATGAGAACTTTTGATTAATATTCTTTAAAAATGCAGTCCTTTATGAGATGTCCTGCCACAGTACCAGAAAATTTTAGTCAAGAAACAAGCATCACACTTGAGGCTTTTGTGTTTGAAGTTTTGCAGAGTATCTTTTAATCTTCTCTTCTCTGGCTACCTGCTAAAGCAATCCTGTGGAGTTTCTCAAAGTGGAAAAAGAACTCAGAGTAAATTAAAATGCTCTGCAGCATGGAGCAAAGAGAGAAGGAGGGTACTTTCACATTCCTATTATATTATCTACTCATTCATTGTTTGAGTTCATCATAGCGTACTCTGCAGCAGACTTCATCCTCAAAGTCACTATTTTCAGCTACTCTTCTGGCCAGTCTTAGATCTTCTTCCTTGCCAGGTTTATTACTTTACAGTCCATTTAATGTTCTGTTCTTTTATTCTTACATTATTTTCCTTTTCTCAGAAGAGTCTCTGGCATAACATCTCCTACACATGGCCAAGTAGTCTGGCTGCCTTTGTGAGCATTCTGGGTTTGGTGCTTCACTTGGTAGTAGGTACCTGCAAATCTGCAGTGGTCAGATAGGTCAGAGAACTTTACACATCACACTCCCATTTCCTTGTTATCAACACTGACGCTTCCTCTTCTTTTCACATAGGAGCTGCATCCTATTTTCCGTGAAAAGCAGTGCAAATTTTTGTCTTTTCTCAGTGCTGCTGCTTGGTTTGAGTACCAATTGCTATTGCTGGATGCCTGCACTGAGGGCACTTTCCTTTTTCAGTCAGTGTGGGAAGGAAGTACTCTGTTATTAGGTGAGAGGTACCTTGCAAGTAATAAAGTAGTGACCATTTAATGTATGTGTCCTCCTAATTATGTAATGTATTTGTTGTTGATGAAAAGGACAAGTAGCTATTGATTTTAACCACTCCTTGGGATTAATGTATTCCTTATCCAAGGTCTAAAATATCTGTGATTTCTGTATTTTTTGGTACCATCCAAGTAATAATTGATTGATCAAGAGAAAAAGTTTCTCTTTCTTAAGTGTTACAGGCTTTCCTGTACCAAGTCTGGTCCATTTGGTTTTGTTGCACCAGATCTGTTAACTAGGCTGCTATGGAGGTGATGTCTTGTCTCTTACAGTTATTATAATACCCAGATTGTTTGCCTTTTTTTGCCTGGGTTCTTGAGAGAGTCTTGAGGTATGTTGGACAAATTCTTTGCTGATGAGCAGTTTGCTGGTCATCAGCAAAGACTGTGCTGTCCAAGAGAATGGAATCACAGGCATAAATAAAACTGCTGCTTTTTATTTTGTTGTAATGCTTACTTCTACTTTGCATGAACATCAGACATGTTCATGAATGCAGTTCTTTCTTTCTCAAGCAAATTGCACAATCCTGTGGGACTATCACCAAGATAAAGCTGCCCACTGAGAGTTTTAAATGCTGAAGGTACCTTGGTTGCAGCGCTGGCAATGTTTACAGGGTTGGTTTCTTGCTATTTTTTCGAGGATTGTCTACCAGAAGCTTCCTAATTAAAAATAAACAGATTTATCATTTTCCTTGGTTACCGAATCTCAATTCTTACAGTTGTCAAACAGTAATTAACTGCTTTTCCTTTTTTTTTTCTTTGTGTGTGTATAATTGATGATGTAGGCAGAGATGTTGCGTGGTTGAGCTGGAGCAACTGATTAAGCCTTTATCAGCACAGGGAGGCAGTCAGGTATTGTAACTCATTAAGAAGAGAAGTTTGGCTTGTGCTGCTGTCTTAAATGCATCTCTGAGCCAGGGGATACCAAGATAGAGGAGCTGGGATTTCACTGGTGAGTGAAAGAGATCACATGAGGATTCTGGCACTCTGTATTTGGCGTGCTGGAGGCCGGTGTGCCAGCGGTCACTGCATTGATGGTATCAGCTTCAGCTGGGAAAGTGTCCCGGGCTGATACGTGAGTAGGGGGTGTAGCAGCTCTCAAAGGCAGTGGTGACACTGAGGAGCTTGCTGAACCTCAGAGCACTGCTAGCAGTGACTGTTTATCTTCAGTCCTGAGGAACCACGGGCAGCAGAACTGAAAATGCCGAAGGATTATAACGTTTTTCAAATGCTGATTGCAGCACTTTGCTGCTTTTATCATCGTAAGTCTGTTATCAGAGTCAAGGTAGGTGCTCTTTTTCAACTACAGTGTGCTAGTCAGAAATGCTTTCAGTTTTTGCTTAGAAGTGTTTGTTTTTATACCATGGTTGGGTACAGAGTGTTTCTCTTCTAAAGAACACCTTTACAATACACTATTGTCTCAGGGAGAAGCTTAAACAACTTGCATGAGCCTGACGCTGGCTGTCTTTGTGTTTAGGGACTAAGTAAAAGTGCCGTGGTTTGGGACTTGCTGAAGAGAATTTTAGCAAATTTTCAAGTTTTCAGAATTTAATTGATCAGACCTTTTGGTTCGCTAACTGTTTCTACCTATTTAAGGAAAATACAGGCAACTGTGCTCTGGAGTGCAGGGGTTTTTTTAAATGCCTCAGAAATTTTTTTATTTGTCCGTATATTTTAGATATATTTTAATTGCAAAATACACAAAATCATATACTCCTAGGAAGGTTTGGGTTGGAAGGAATCTTTAAAGATCATCTAGTCCAACCCTCCTGCCATGGGAAGAGACATCATTTACTTTATGCAAAAATGCTCCATATGCAATTCAGGTACAGGAAAACCTTCATGATCACTTTTAGTCACACTTACAGAGGTGTCTAAGTGACTTGGGAATTGTAATCATGTGGGGCATCTAACTGCTGTTGAAGATCCATGAGTTAAACTTTGAAATCTTTTTATTTAACGTGTGAATTGTTCTTCAACACCATGGAGCACTTGTAATGAGGAAGGAGGTGAAGGTTGCTATCTTCTGGCCTTGGCTTTCTGGCTTTGATGAAGGCACTTAAAAGCTGGAACAGGTGTCCCCTTCTCTCACCTTCAGTGGTTTAGCCTTGTAACTGTCCATTTCTGAAAGTGGGCTGTGGGGCTCAGTCTTTGGGCACTCTGAAAAAGTCATTCTGACCAGCTTGACTTCTTCTGCCTGGGCAGATGGCAGCAATTATCATCACAATAGAGTGCTAAAGATGTTCTTCTGTGCTGTCATTGATTTTCATTCTTGTTTTAAGGCTTTATTCTCCAGTTCTAGAAGTTATTGTTGGCTGTCAGAACAGTTAGGAAACTTGTTCTTGACCATACATATGCCCTTTGTTTAACTTGGCCTTAATTTCTGATACCTAAAATAACGTTGGTGTTGTCATGGCAACTTTCCATTTAGTCTAATCCATATAGTCTCTAGAGAAACTGAAACATTAATAGTGGTTGCTGTGTGGAAGGTAAAAAATAAAACCTTTTATATAGAAACAAATTACAGTTGGGATCTTTCAAAAATAATATGCTATTTAAAGAGATTTGCAGCCTTTAAAATAGATTTGAATGCATGTGTTCCAGTATGCAGATTTAGCATTAGTTAAATCTGATGAACTGCTATTTTAAGAAGTTTGGATGGTGGGGAATTGGGGTCATTTGCTGAAGAGAAAGTGGCTGTAGGTATAGAAACAGCTGGTGGTCAAATCAAGTAAGGTCTGAACCTTGGGGCTCAGTGGTATGGATTCTGTGAAATGCCAGAGGGTCTAGGATGGTATGAACAAGAAGATGGTATGAAATGAAGTCATCAGGAGTTTTATTATTATTATTATTATTATTAATTTTTTAAATCAAAATCAGTTTGTATAATTAGATGGAGTCTTGGTTTTAATAGTTATTACAAGTGTAATGAAATACCAGATCAATCCGTAAATAAACATGCTGAAGTTCTCAGCTACCACTGAGAGATTCAGATTTTTTTCTGCATTGAGTTAAATTCATTATGTTATCCAATTTAATGGAAAACAGTATGTGGCCAAGCTCAGAGATGCCTTGTTGTGTCCCACCAAAGAAAGCACAGGAAGCAGTGCAGCACTTGAGAACTGGCACATTGGAACACTTAATTGTAGTGTGTGAAACTGGGGTCTCAACAGCACATGTTTGGTTTAATTTCCCATACATCACTAGAAAATACAATGATCAGTGCAGAACATCGGAACTTGGATCAACTCATTCTTCAGTCATGTCAGTACCTTTAATGATCCCATTTGGTTTTTATAGCTGTTTACTGTCAAGGTCAGCTTTTACACTGAGGGAAATAAAGAGAAACTTCAAGGCAAGGAGGCTCCTGTTTGTGCTTAAAAAAGAAGAAAGTGAAGAGAAAATACTAAATTTTGACTAGTGCCGCTTCCAAGCCAAATTTTTTTCTTTACGTTTGCATTTTTTGGAAGAGAAGAAGTAAGTTAAGACTAAATTAGTAATAAGTGGTTACTTTAAAAATGTGTAGGTCTAAATTAATGAAATTAACTTGGCCAGAAGACAAGGTTTTTTTTAGTACTAGTCAGTATGGTTGTCATGATCAGAGGGAGAAGGGCCATGAAGTTCATTCTTAATTCTCTGCTATGATTCACCCTCAGCTGAAGCTGTGCAAAAGGGGAAAGCCACTCCAATTATCAGGTCTGCCAAGTTTTATAACTTCCAGCACGTTGATGTAGCACATTACTGTGTAATGTACTAATGCTGTGAATGTGACGTGCGTAAGAAGCCTTTTATAAGCAGCTACTTATTGCAAGTGCCATCTCTTATCTTGGGTGAATTGCAAACACTTTTTATAGATAGTAGATCTTAATTAATATTTCTTCAGTGTGCGATGATCTAAATCTGTTCCACTGGCATCCTCAGGCTTCATATATCCAGTTTCAGCATGAATGTGGAGGCAGTTGGATTTGATAACACGTGAGTTACATGTCATCACCACCCAGCATTATGGGTTTACCTCTTCAGGGTTACATTTGTTAGTGTTGGGGAGGGGCAGTTGTGGAAAGACTGACTGCTCAAAATTAAGTGACATTTTATATAGCTCCCTGAGCTTTGATTTCCCATTGTCTTGTTGCTGAGTTTGAGTTTTGATGGGTCTTATAATATAAAATTCTTTTTCATTTCCCATGGTAAGTTTAGAGTTACACTGCAGTAAGAGTTTGATTATCTTCCATCATAAATATGTAGATAGCACAGGGTCCACTGGTGCTCTGTAAGTGTTTTCTCTTTGATGGGAATGGGAATATTCTTCAGTAGATATTTATGTGTTTAACTTCTTGGTGGTACCTTTTATTTAGGTATGGCTCAGATTAAAACAAACAAACCCCCCCTACCTAACTGCTAACATGATTTCCATTTGGAAATGCAAATCTCTGGGGTCACTGAGTGAGGAGATTACGATTTGAATAACTCTCAGCTCAGGATTTCTCATGATCTGTTTTCCAGAACTGAAGCTCTCCTAGATCTGAATGTGGCTACGTAGAAATGTAAGGATTTGTTAACAGTGTGGTGGTGTCGTGGAAAATGGTAGTTGAATCCACTAGAATTAGGTTTTCCCATTACTTTCACTTGAGATTAAACTCATCTGTATACTTAAAGACTTTTTTTAGTTCCCTTATTCTAAACAGGTATCTTGCTTATTAGTTGTCATGGTTTGAGCCCAGCTGGCAGCTACGTACCATGCAGCCACTCACCCAAGCCATCCCACCCCCCCGGGGGAATGGAGAGGAGAATCAAAATTGAAAGAACAGTTTATAATAGAATTAAAGTAAAATATAATAATACTAGTAAATAATAATAGTGATAACAAAGAGGGAAAAAAACCCAAGTGATGCACAATACAGTTGTTCACCACCCGCTGACTGATGTCAGACCCTGTCCCTGAACTCCTGTTAGCCCTGCTTCCAGATAAATTCCCCATTGTATATTCTGGGCATGCTGTTCCGTGGTGTGGAATATCCCTTTGGCCAGTTCAGGTTGCCTGTCATGGTTGTGCTCCCTCCCAGCTTTTTGTGCACATCACTGGCACAGCATGAGACACAAAAAAAGCCCTTGACGTAGGATAAACATGACTTAGCAACAATCAAAATATCAGTGTGTTATCAGCCTTGTTCTCATACTGAATCCAAAACACTGCACAGGTACTGAAAAGAAATAACTCTATGACAGCCAAAACCAGAAAAAATCGGCTGCTTTTCTGTGAATGCCAGGCAACTTTTGTTGCTCACAGTAACAGAGTGAGAACATACACATGATGGAGTTTATTTGATTTTAGAGCCATTGCAGTCACGGTGAAAGTTTTCATGATAATTTGTTATCTTTTCATCAGTAACTTCAAAAGTTGTCACCAGTTACCTAAACAAGCATGCGGAAGCCTTGTGGCTTCAAAATTGCCATTCTCCCGTATTAATTCATCTCTCTGAGGAAATCACCCATTCCATACCTCCTATTACTTAGCACAGCCCTTGCTATAGTGTGAACTTTGTGCCCTCTGAAAGGTTAGAGAAAACTGCCCCTGTGAAGAACCTTGCACCTGCTATAGTTCAATTTCCAAGTTAATCAGAAAATTCCTGTGTTTAGAAACTCCCTTTTTCCAGTTAGTTCTTTCTCCAAAAAAAATATACAGAAATCATTCTGTGTTTTTTGTTTTTTAAGGCCTTGGCCAATGATGCTGCTTTTCTGTAAGGAGAAAATAAGACTGACAATAATGGTTTTGAACAATATTGGAGAACTTTGTTCTACGTGTAAATGCTTGGTGCAAGTCTTTGGGTTTGGTGGCCAGTTAGTTGTAAGTGAAATGAAATATACTGTACTTATTAAAACATTATAAATTCATGTAAGTGTCTATTTTAAAATGCTTGTATTCATAGTACAGGACAGGCAGTCTGATTAGGATCACAAGGGCACAGGATTAAAGACTGAAGAGATCTCTGCAGCCAGTGAATTTTATATTGATCCAGAATTGGAACTTTGACAATAAAATGTTCATTTTCTGTATGAACAAGTTGATTGCTCTCTAGTGGCTTGGAATTAGAGGAATTTCATTTTCACTTTCCCAGATGCTTTGGTGTCCTGTGTCTGTGTGTCCTCTCCCTTCTTTCTTGTTTCGTACGTTTGTCTTCCCTCTTGGTATTTCCTGTTCTTGCCCCGGCATTCCCTTCTGTTTTCTGTCACTTGGTCTTTCTGTTAAATTATCTACTTGGCTAAAAGCTATGTAAATCTCGCAAAATTTAAGTTTTTCATTAATCACAAAGTTTCTCCCACACTGGAGGCTTGCTATGTTTGCTTAAGCACACCATGAATGCTGAACAGTGTGGGAGAAAATATGGATTTGTGAGAAATCTGAAATAGGTTTGGTTTATATGGATTCACTAAATTTATTAGGCAAAGTACTAAAATTTTGGGAAAGGTATGGATTTGACTTTCTTCCTCAGTCAGATCACAGAGCTGTTCTCATTTATCCCTAATAACCATGTCTTCTCTTTTTCATTTTTTCTTGAAACCTTCAAGGCAATGGGAAATCAGGGGGTTCCAAGGCTGCCTGTTGGGCTCATTTAACTGTCACCTGGCAGAGCTGTGCAAGCACCAGGAAATAATTGAGATTGGATGGAGATGTGGCCCCCTTTAATCTTGTTACCCACAACAGTTCTTGGCTGGGCTTTGCATAAATAATACTTTGCCAGAAGGATACAAAGAGAGATGATGTGAATTTTGGCTTCATCTGAACTGAATGAGGGGATCTAGTATGACAGATTTTGGACCACTTCCAAATAGTGTCTAAAATTAAAAGCCTTTCCCTCATAATTCAGATTGTTTTAGAAGAAAAAAAATCCCCACAACCAAACAGAATACCAAAGCAATAAACCAAACACATCATCACCTTAGAGAGAAATTAATTAATAGCAATACAGAAATAACTGTGGGACTACTTTTGCTTACTGCCAACCTCATACAGTAGAGTACTCATCAAAATCTGATGTGATAAATTCCATGAGGGTGGTTGACACAAGAGCTTGATATAGCGAGTTTCCTTTGGAGAGTAACAAACACTCATATGAAAGTAACCCCTTGGATGCATATGCAGCAGATTATTGTGAGAAATTCCCATTAAAATACATCCACAAATTTCAGAGGTACAGCATATTGTGGTAGGTAAGTCAAGTCCTCTTCAAATTTGCTCTAAATGAAATCATAGTTCGATGTTCTATTTCCTTAAGCTTTGATATTTTCCAGGTTTTGGTATGTTAGAATAACATTTACCTGGAAAAAAAATTTTATATTACATTAAGGATAGCTTGTTACATCTGTAAGCACAGTTTGCTATTAGTTTAATGGCCCTGAAGTAGAAATCCTTTGTAAAATACAATAAATTGCTAAGGAGTTTCTTAGTTTATAACTACTGACTGAAATTTTTTCCCTCCTTCTAAAGTCTTGGCTCTCTAACTTTTCCATAGTGTATGTAAGCAGGTTTGAGGGCTTTTGCCAGGGAATGATAATATTAAATTGCTAGGTAGTTGTATATTTTTATTTTAAGGACCTGTTCACAAATACTCTGCATGACCGAAATAGCACCAGGACTGGAAACAATGCAATTAAAATGTGAACAAGCAGTTCTGGAAAGCACATACTTATGGGGAGTTCTTCCTAGGTCGGAAAAGCATTTGTATTTGAAAACAGTTCTGCTGACTTGATTTGCTTTTATATTCCAGGGATATCTGACAGGGTTGTTACTATTAAAGATCTTGAAGTACTTAAACTGGAAGCTTCCCTGTGTTGCTGCAACCATGTTTTGTTGCAAAATATATGGAAGTCTTTAATTTTTCCCTAGATTATTTTAAAATTTTTTTTTACCATCCATTTCACTATCTAGCTCTAAATGTAAATTCATCTTTCTTTCTGTCATTGAGTAGGAGCCAACAGTGTTGAGCAAAGAAAAAAGACAAGGACATACTACTAAAAGAAGGTTTGTCACTATGAAGTCAGTGCAGATTTACAGCCTGCCATTGCTGCCCATTACCTTTTGGATGCTATTGGGAAATGAGGCTGAAGTTCCTGCACTGTGCAGTGTGGAATAAGTCACCTTCTCTTTTGAAAAAAGCCCACTGGCATAGCTAATAATTGTTGTTCTTTATTTACAGGCTAACATGCTTGCACAGGCTGTGCCCAGAGTGATTTGTGAGCCTTGTGTGATGTGAAGTTCAGTGCATGTGGAGATTCTGGCAGAGCAGAGGCCTTGAGTGTCATGTTCAGCATAGAAGGTGTAGGCTGGTGAGATTCCAGACAGTTCATCAGTCACAATTCTTCTTTAGCAGACATAGGTTCTATAAAAAATCAGTCTTAGTGAACAAGAAACTGTCCAGAAAAACATGCTGTTACTGAACTTGCTTACCTAGGCAGTTTCCCCCTTGTGGATCCTTGTATGTGTTAGCGACTGGTGTTCATTCACTAAATCCTGAGCTGCATAAAGGTTATTTAAACGTGTTTGCTTCATCTCAGGACATGTTCGACCTCTCTGGCAATCAGTGTGTATTCCATGCAGTAGACCATGGTCTAGAGGATTTTTAACAAACCAATAAATGTTAACAATTTAATTGGTTTGGATTCCTTCAGTGTTTTTCTTGCTTTGTTGTTAGATGTAGTTCAAGTGCAATGTGTGTCTCATTAACTTTTTTGAGCAATGAAAAAATCCATTCAACCACCAGAAGAAATTCTATGTTTCTATGCTGTATTTATAATTAATGTGTATCTCTGAGTGGATCATCCTGGTATTTTTAAGGTATTTCATGTCTGTACCATGGATTAAATTAGTCCATTTCATCCTATATAGGCCTTTGGTAAAGACCTACTGGTCTTTATGTTGGCTGAAAGTATAACTCTCCTAAGCAAATTCAGTTATTGCCTCTGTATCCTGTAGTCTGTTCTATTTACAATAGCTCTGCCTACCACTGAGATACAGTGAGATGCTTCTGGAATAAGGGCAACAATTTCTATAGTAGCTGTGGGTTCTTTAAGATCTCTGTTCAGTCAAAAGCATCTCTTGAAACCTTAAATACTATTCACATTAAAGTAGTAATTCCTCTCAGGAGATCAGCAAAACACACAGTTATGACTTTAAGATCTTGTTATGCCATTGCAGCTGGATGCTTTTGTTTACCCTGGAGGGGGTATTTTAAAAGTTTTCCAGCCACTTCCTTGTGCAGTCAGGGGAAAAGGTGCTTTTCAAAAGCCTCAGCTCAATTGGTGTGCTCTTCGCTCGGCCTTCAGCTTGTGTAGATGCTGTAATACTTGCTATCATTCTTTAAGATGTGGCAGTGAAATGGCTGTTAATTTTAGAATTATTGCCAGTCAGCTTTGAATTGGTTCCCAGCCATTTGGGTTGGGAAATACAAGTGGTAGGCATGTGCCAGAAGTCCTTCACCTGTGCTGGTCTGGTAGGTCACAAGGATTTGGGGTGGAGGAGGGATTTTTGGCCTTCCCTGACTATTTCGACACTTCAGTATGCTTTTGGACTTCAGTCCTCACCAAGCCTCTTCTGTGACTCCTTGAACATCCAGTAACTTCACCTCTTCATGTTGTACGTGGGTTTTTAAATGAGTCCTTTCAGTGAAGGTCTTCTTTGTTTTCTTCCTGCACAGACTTCTCATAAAGCTTGGAAGGATGCAAAACCTTATTGTACAAAAGCACAAAGAATTTACTACATGATGAAAATGCTTGTCTATTTTGAACCAGATTTATATGGATAAATTACACCCTATTCTGGTGGAAAGGTGAAAAGTGATTCTTTACCAGGTTGTTTCTAACTTCGGCCTTCCTGCGTGAGCTAGTAGTATTTGTCTAAGAGAAGCCTTAGTTTTCTTTGAGAAAAAGGAGAATTTATCTCAGAATTTCTCTGGGCTCCCAGCATGTTTAAATAGTTTTGGCAGCAAGATGCCTCCTCTGGCACTATTCCACCAAAAATCTGCTGTCTGGTACTCTGTTGTAATTCAGTGTGCCTGAAATTGCAGGGAGGCTCGTTGAAAGAAGTGTTAAATGTGTGCCACCTGCTCCCACGGTTAGGTGCTGTGAGCATTCACTGTGAAGAAGAAAAAGCTGTAGGGAGCAGTGTTCATGGAGAGAGCAGGAATTGGTGGGCAAGGCTCAGTTCTTTTTAAAATAATGCATGTGTTCCTTATTCGCATCAGTGTGTCAGTTAAAGGAACCCGTGAGCTTTGGCTCATACCCAGACCTAAGAAAAAATCCAGAAGCACTGGAGCAAAATGCTGCATTTCAGTCTGTGCACCAGCTGGAGGCCCCCTCCCTCTCTCCTTATCCCTCTCTCTGGTTTTTTATGGTCTTTCTCTGGAGAAGAGAGTATACTCTGATTCTTTGATCAGGGCAGAACATGTTCTCAGGCTTTTGAAACTTCTCAGCACAACAAAGATGGGCTGGAGTCCCAGCCCTTGGAGAATGAAAGGAAGTCTAAAGTACTTCCCTGCTCTGAGGGCTTGTGAAAGAGAACATGGCTACTCCAGAGAAGATCCTGCACCTCCTGTGACCAGCCCTGCATCTATAAGGACTAGTGAGCTAGAGTGGGCCAGCATGAAAGCTGTGCTTCAAGAAGAGATGCAGACAGAAATTTTCCAGAAAATCATTTAGTAGTTGTGTAGTGGTGATGGAGCTGTCTTCAAGCAAAACTCATGTGTTTTGTGCTATGGGGCAACAAGGGCGTTTGTCCTTTAGGAAGGGAACATCTTGGATGAGCAGACTTAATGACCATGAGGAGTAATCCTTTTGAGACTGAAATGTTACTCTGGCAAATTTAGTGCAACAGAAATATTGAACAACTAAGTGTGTCCAGCTTCGCCTGTCTTGATGAATTTGGAATGTTCTTAACTAGGTGGGTTCAAAGGGGGCTGCTGGGAAAGAAACTTAATTTAAAATGGACGTTTAAACAGGAGGAAGAATATTGGAGCAGGACATTTGGGTCCAGCTCCACTTTTTTGGATATAGTTAGAATTGGTATTGGAAAGAGGAAATAAGAGAAGTGACTTTGTAGGTGTGTCATTATGAGTTTGGTGTACAGGCAGAACACTCTGCTCTGTTCCATGCAGTGTAGAACAATCACATGTTATCTCACAGAGTGCTGGGCTTTGCAAACACAATCTGGAGAGCAAAGCCCAGCCAGCCTGCTGAAAGCAGCACCTGCATTCCAGTGCAGGTCATATGATGGAAGTTTATAACCCAGGTAAAATGTTAATCACTGAACTTGGCACAGTTGGAGCTTTTAATCTTTTATTGCAGTTTTCTAGGGAGAGGCAAGTTATGGACAACAGCCCGGAAAAACTGAAGAAGGAGTTAGAGGAAGAGCTGCAGCTGAGCAGTGAGGACTTGCGCAGCCATGCCTGGTACCACGGACGGATTCCTCGGCAGGTACGTGCTCCTTGCATTGCCAAGCGTGCTTTGAGCTTTTAGAGACAGCAGAACTTCACTGAAGTGCTGTACACATACCTGATACCGAATTAATTTAGTAGGAACATAATGCCTGTTTGTGTGAAAGCTATGGTATTTATCACAGCTTGGCCTAAGGTGAGGCCAAGGAAGGATTCAGGGCAGACCTGGTGGAAAATAGATATATAGTTCAGGATTTTTTGCACTGAGTAAATCTGGAAATGGAATTTAAGCTTTATATGAGAATACTGTGACCATATATTGTTTAGAGAACACTGACATTAATTTGGTTCAGTGTTGTAATGAAAGTTAAAATGTGTTTTATTTTCTTGTCTTTGGAACTTGTGGGAGAGTAAAAAAAGAAAAAAAGAACAAAAAACCACGCAACAAAATTAATGCAATCACTTAAAGCTTGATCCTTGCAAAGGCAGTTGCAAACTCGGTCGGGCTGCGGTTGGAGCGGAGCTGCCGGAGCTGCTGGAGCTCCCCCTGCGGCCTCCCTGAGCCGCGGGGCAGCGCCGGCTCCGCTGCAGCGCTCGGCTCTTGCCGTCCTTTTTATCGCCCCAAAGGACAAACTCAAAACAGAAAAACAAGATGTCTCTGACTCTTCCTCGTCAGTAATATTTACATGCAATGTTCACAAAGAACAAAAAAATGAAAGCTTCTGTCATGTAAGGTAACAATGAAAGGGCAGAATCCAGGATCTTGTATTAATGGCTTCTAAACTTCAGTGTGATGCTATTCAGATGCTTTAAGCTTAAAATCCTGGGTCACTTCATGCCTTATTTTCTAATAGCAAACTAGGAGAAATACACAGGCAAAAGTGGGTCAGCTTCTGGCTGCTGGCTCCTTCCAAGAAGCCCTTTCAGATGTCTGTTGTGGGATGAGCTTTTAATTTAGAATTGGAGGCATCATTCTTCTACCACGCTTCGTGCTTTGCTTTGTATTTGTGGTTTTGTGTATCCTCCCAGAGTAGCCAAATTAATTCCTGTGTTTAAGAATATTTTGTTGTAATGTATTGTTTTCTGATTCTGAAAGTAACTTTCTGTATAATTCTTTTTCCTCAAAGGTGGCAGAAGGCCTAGTTCAGAGAGATGGAGATTTTCTGATTTGGGATTCTCTCTCCAGTCCTGGGAACTTTGTTCTTACCTGTCAGTGGAAAAATACCCCTCAGCATTTTAAAATCAACAAAACAGTTCTAAGACTCAATGAAGCCTACTGTCGTGTTCAGTATCAGTTTGAACTGGAAAGTTTTGACACTATCCCTGGCCTAGTCAGATATTATGTTGGGAATCGCACACCAATATCAAAGCAGAGTGGAGCAATTATTTTTCAGCCTATCAACAGGACTGTGCCTCTCAGGTGTCTAGAAGAAAAATATGGTCTAACTGCAGTCCAACAAAAAGAGCCAAGCACCCCTGAAGGAAAAACAGAATCTGCAAAAAGGCTGAGTCTTGGTATATCCAGCATGCAATCCCCGGAGCAGAGCATACCCAGAGGAAATCTTTTGAGGTACCTTAATTTTGCTGTGCTTATGGGAGGAAATGGAGTAAATGTATCAGCTCCTGGTGGAGGTGATGTGAGTTTCCACTCTGATTTGAGATGGAAGACTAGGCATGAAGGTTTGCTGATTTTTAGCACAGGATCAACAAATCCACAAAGTGAGAGCAAATTTAGACTTTGGAAGCACAACAGCACTGCAGTGACTTGGCAAATCTTGACTGTGTAAAACAAAGGATTAAAATAACACCTTGCTGCAGCTCAGAGGAGTCTGTTTTTTCTATAGTTGCCTCCCAAAATAAAAATGCCAAGTGTGGGATAATGGATACTAATTTCAGTGTCCAAATCAAATGTTCCCTCAGGAAGGAAATAACTTCATAAACTCTTCAGGGTGACACATAGTATAGCCCAATTCATTGCCACTACAGCAGTGGCAATGCAGTTTCTGAATGAATGAAGTACCTTTTATTATCGTAAGCTGCCCGAGTTGAAAGCCAATGATCCTTGCACTGCTTATGATATATTCTGGTAGTTAGATATGTATTTTAAGTGCTGCATATATTGATATGTTTTTGTTTGCATTTTTGTTTACCCTAGAAACAAAGAAAAAAGTGGTAGCCAGCCAGCTAGTTTGGATCATGTTCTGGAGAAGAGATTCCCTTTAAAGGCTCACCAGTCAGAGAGCTATCTGCTAATAGGTATGTTTTGTAATTAGAAATTTCATACTTAGAATTGGTATGTGTCCAGGTGGTCTGTTACTCTAAAGACCAAAGTGAGACTGCTGAATGTTGTGAGTACTGTAAATACAGTTATATTTAATGACCACTCTAAGCTGTGTTAACACACTGATCTCTTCAAGTCACTGGAACAGGATTTTTGTTTACAATGCACCAGCTAGTTGAGAACCTTAGCACACAACTCAGCAGTCTTCCACACCAAAAAAACGACAGCTGTGGTTGGAATTCATACCTTTTTTGATGGCATGACCTTTCCTCACTTGTGCTTGACAAGAACTGACTTGTTCCACTCATGTCTTTCTGACAAAAGTTCATTAAGTAGAAGTGGTATTTCATGGAAATTCTGCTAACCACCTTTTCTCAGGATAAACTATGCAGATGAGGTAATTTCCTCACTAGGAGAAAAAACGCTACCATGGCTTTTGTACTCAGTTCTGTTCTTCCATCTCCCTCAATCTCTCTACCCTCCATCCCTTTTCCCTTACATTCCTTCTGCTGCTGTCTGGTTCCATGGCCACTGTCATCCTAAGCAAGGGATCCAGGATGTGACAGCACTTGGATCACTTGTTGATTGGTACATTTTATTTCTCAGATTTTTTCAAAGGTTTAAGCTATTGTTTCCATATTAACACCCTTGTGTAAAGAAGCTTGCAATAATGTATCTCTTCCATGTGGGCAAACTAGGATTTGACTTCCAAGACTGCTCATTTTGAATATGGTACTGCTAAAATTCTTCATTCCTACTGTAGGAAGAGTTCTCATGACAAAGAGAATATTCAGGATTTGTACAGTGAGACTGTATTTTGATAGAAAGGGTGTGCTTCTGTGTTTTAAGAATGGGATGGACAGGCATTTGTAAGGCAAGTTGTTGTCCTTCTGTAGCTGAATTGATTATTCTAATCCATAGCCACAGATGCTTTTATTTTGGTACTAGAACAGCCTGAAGAGTTCTGCTGTGCATTTTGATCCTTTGAGCAGGTTCTGTTACCATACTGCTTAAGGGTGGTGACAGCCTGTGATTTGGAGTTTTTGTTCTGTATCTGTAATCAAGCAGCAACACCCACACGATGCAACTGGCCACTTTGCTGTAGATACCAGCAAGTGCACTGAGAGTTGCAGACTGGGAATGTCTGACACAGGACTCAGTCCCATAGCAGGTGCTGATGTTTGCACATGCACTGGGTACAGGATGGGGTATAAATGCACAGAAGTATATGGATGTTTATCTCCAGCTCTTCAGACTAGCTCTGATTCACAAAACATTAGCGTTCCTGAAATTCATTCCTTCCATGCTTTAGTTCAGGTTCAGGCTTGACTTTGGGAAGTTTTGCTTTCACCCCAAACTTGTCGTTCTCAGAAATGACTCATCCTTTATGTGATGGGCTGGAAGTCGCTGGTTTTATAGCCTAGATCAGGTTACAAAGAAACCTCCTATTCCAAGCCATGGAGGCCATCCAGCTCTGACAGGATAGCCTATGTATGCAGCAGGGCTGAAATTATTGTCAGCATTGCCACAGAGTAATGCTGTGGTGCAGCTGCTCCATGTATTTGGGATTTTGGGAGGATCAGCAAGTGAATGGAATTTGCTGGCTAGGTCATTCCTCAAAATATACAATTTTGCCAGCAAATAATTGACATGATCTGACAATATTATCCTTAGGAAGTAGCATTAGGAGTGAACCCTGGCACAGGCACCAGGAATTGTATGTAGTTTGGCCTTCTAAAATGCTGTTTTCTCCTACAGGTTCAAGACATCCATCTCAATTACCTGAAGCAGATGCAAACTCCTGTCCAAGCTCACCTGCATTTAGAACAGGCAGTGAACCATCTCTAAGCCCCACAGTTGTTCAGAAAGTCACCTCAGAGTCACTCCTAGGGGAAGCACTTAGAGGATCAGACAGTCAGCTCTTTCCAAAACCCCCACCTAAACCCAGCAAAGCACCCCTGATGAAGCCCCCAGATTCTCCTTTGGTTTCCCCCAGTTCAGAAGGACACTATTGTGAATTAAACCCTGCCAGACTTTCTACAGCAGCAAAACACCACTTGTGTCAGAAGAACAGCTATGTGGAACATCTGACACGGAAGGAGAGGGCAGCATTCAGGAACTCTGAAACAAGCTACTTGATCCTTGATGATGATCCTACAATAAGCCCTGCAGACCCTTCAGAAGCTTCATCTCAGATGGCTGAAGAAGACAGCATTTTTTCTGCACCTGTTTATGAGATGGTGTCTAGTTTTAAACCAAATGATTTTGAATCCAAACTACTTCCTCCTGAAAACAAGCCATTGGAAACATCAATGTTAAGAAGAGTTAAGGAGCTTTTTACCAACAATAACCCAAAGATTATCGCACAGCATATTCTTAGAATGGACTGCAAGGTAAAAAAAAGATCATGTGTTTCATTTTGTATTGTGCCAGTTAAGACTTTTTAAAGAACTGATTTGAAAAAAATAATGGGTAGATTTCCAGCTAATGTAATGTTTGTGTTGCTTGCAGAAATTTTTAGGGTGTTTGTTTTCCATTTGAAGAATAAGAATGTTCACAAACTCTTTAGACCAAAGGGCTCTCATCATACTTGATTTTAGACTCAAAGTTCCATATGTCTTGAAGTCTCCTATCAGTTGCTGCTTACCGTGATTCAGCCTTCCTCCTGTATTGGAGGAGGGCTCTCTGTGCTGTAAAGCACTGTGGGAAGAACTGCTCATGACAGGAAATAGCTTGTTAGGGCAAAGAGCAGGCAGACATTACCTGGTTGCCACATGGCCATTATATACAACGAGCTAAATATATTTAAACTTCTAAACACAGCTGCCCTTCTGATCTTTATCTGGACAAGTGGTGAGGGAAAATAGCTATGAGGATTTGTGCTCTTCTCTCCTGTGAGAGAACTGTGCTAGTGGAATTACTTAGAAAGATTTAAAAAACACAAAGATATATTTTTCACATCATAGACTGGTCAGCTGCCAGGGCTTGGAGATTAGCTAATGGATCAGAAAGACAGGAGAATCATCTCCTAATGACATGACGACTGTATAATGTAGGAAATGTAACTGCAGTTAAATCTGCACCACTATGCTGGCATGACTGAGTGCTGTACCTGCTGCAGGTCACCTACAGGAACCAAATGGTATGGTGGGTCTCTAACCCCCCAGGCTTTGTTGTTTTTAATCTTCTTAAGAAGAGTTTGAGAAGCAAAACACATGGCTACTTACTGGGCAGCTCCATTACAGACAGGAAGGGAAGTGGGAGTGGTGATGCTCCAGAAGGAGGACATCTGTAGCACTCTGCTGCTGCACTGTGGCCACCGTAGGTCTGGGGAGGGGCGGTTTCCTGGAGCAGCAGAGTGTGAGCCCTGCCAGCTGCTGGGGGCCTGCAGCAGCAAACACAGCCTTTCCTTTCCTCATAGCACTGCTGGCTGCTGCAAGTAAGGCTTCATGCAGACAAGGGGACTCAGAAAAACTCGGTTCCATAACTGCTAACTCTTGTCAGAAGTGGCAGCTTGAGGTTTCTTTACTATGGTTCCAAGAGTATTAACATAATTCTGGAACGTTTTAGTTCCAAAATTCACTTTTTCCTTCTTTCTTTCTTTCAACCTAAATTGTTTTTTGTGCATTGTTAAAGAGTATGTTGCTTGAAGGCATAAGATATGCATGCCTTACAGAAGTAGTAAGCTTATATATATGTATGTAATATTCAATTAGCTCATTATCACACGCCTTATTTTAAATACTGTGAACTTTGCCATGGTGCTAAGGCACCAGCTAGCCTGCTGGAATTAATTAAGAGTCATTGGAGGGCTTTGCAGAAACAGATTTTTGGATTTTGGAGCAGGAATAGTAACTAGCTGAGACAGGTAGAGAAGTCTATTTGATGTTCACCTCCACGTGCTGAGCCAATGCCTGTCGTTTACTGGCAACTTCTTGTAGAGACTGCACTGATAAGAACTGCATGATGCAATGAGATTGGCCTGTGAACTGGGCCAGAATGAATGAGTACTGAGATGCCAGGCTAAAGTTCATGTCTTTCGTGTGTCATCAGTAGTTCAGTTTGCCTTTTAAATAATGACATTTCTAATAGTCACCCATATGGTAAGTGATGAGTTTGAGTGTTTGCCACTTGCATGCCTGTGATGGAACAGCAATCAGTATCTCCAGGGACTTCTTATCACTCCTGCACCTCCAGAAGCGAAACAGGTTTTTCTAGAGTGCTGTTTTGTACTGGTAAGGCTTGTTGTGCAGCCCAGATTGCTTTCATCCTTTCGTAGCCAAAGGAGCCTTCTGATGGGTGTATCAGAAAACTGCAGGCAGATTGGTTTGTAGATGTGTCAACACACAGGCCTTGAAACAGCAGATAATCTTACACCATCATATTAATGTGGTGTTGCCTATTATTAGCAATTATAATTGTTATTGAGATAACCAGTAGCTAATAATGTGTTTAAAAAGCAAAGACAAATTGGTGAGGGTGTCAGCTTTCACACGCTGACTCCATTAGGCTCAACATTGTGTCCTCCTTAGTCCTTTTTCTGGTTCATCTTTACGAACTTTTATGAACTCATTTAGGACCCTGTGGTATAACCGAAAACAGTCTGAGCAGTAGATTTACAGAAAGAAAATAGGCAAAGCAAGTATGTCCTTAAGGCAAAGAGCAGTGCCTCTGAAAAGGATCAGGCTGAGAGTGCCTGCATTTCCTGGAATATGCGTAGTAATCCCTTTCTGGAAGCAGAGGGTGGAGTTTGATAAAGCATTTTGGTCGCACCTTTTATGTTATCTGATGGCTGTATCATTTAAAAAAAAATTTCCTTGACTTTTTTGTATAAGGCACTGAACATGCATAAGTTACAGTTTTTCTTTGATGCCTGCGTTATAATGTTGTGAGCTGTGCACTTAGCTCTGTATGACATGCACTTACCTGGAGGACTTCTGTGTGGCTAGGGGTTTTTTTTTTAAGAATGTTAGTTTCAAAAATTCACGCAGAGTTTTTTGCACTTCACAGGTGGCAAGGATAGTAGAAGTTTCTGAAGAGATGAGAAGGAATATGGGAGGGAACTCTGGTCTTGAACTGATTACTCTGCCTTATGGTCATCAGCTGCGCCTTGACCTGATTGAGAGGTAAATGTTCCTCTTCCTCACTGCCAGGGCAGATGGCCAGAAGCTCGGAGCATGGCTGCACTGTCCTCATTTCCTTCAAGAATGTTCTCCTGCATGATTCCTGAATTCATGTCCACAGATTATTTACTGAGGTGGCATGTAAATCTGTTTTGAATAGGAAAAGATTCCTTAAGGGCGTAAGGCAGCTTCACGTGTAGTACAGGGAAGGGAGAGAGGTGTTGATAACAGGGATCTTGGAACAGGTGAACACCATCAGCTCTCCTTTACAAGCTCAAGTAAACTAAAATTCAGGAGACCTATAATCTAACTGAGCATGTAAATCTGTGTGGAGGACACTGAAAGGTAGTATCCTTCTGGTCATGGCAAGAGGCTAGAGGATGTAAAAAAGTAAAAAATTATCAGCAAAGCTTTCTGAAAAACCTCAGCACAAGTTAAGGGGGAACACTTGGGAGTGTCCTGATCTACATCTTCTGCTTCACATTTCAGTAGTTCGCTGAGCTGTTGGGGGGGGGGGGGCCGTGTCACAGGATTGGAGTGTGGAGGACAAAGGAAAGTGGGACAGTTTTCCCAGAAGTGTTCATTCATTCATTCATTGAGCAGAATTTTTTAGTTAGTATTATCTCAGGAGAATTCATTAAAACATTAATTTAAAACCTGTGTGTATGTGGCATATATTCCATATGCCATTGCTGGTTTAGTGTTAAGATGTTGGCAAGACTAAGTTTGCTGGGCACACCTTTGAACTGACTTTTTTGAACACATGTAAATTGAATAACTGGTAATCAGTCACATGAATTGTTTCACTTACAGGCACAATACCATGGCAATAGGAATAGCTGTTGATATCTTGGGTTGCACAGGCAATGTAGAAGAGAGAGCAGCAACATTAAACAGGATCATCCAAGTTGCTGTGGAATTGAAAGAGTCACTAGGGGATTTATACGGATTTTCTGCCATTATGAAAGCACTGGAAATGCCACAGGTAAAAATCTGTTTCTCTTTGTGTTCCAAAATGTGGAGTTCTTTGATGGCTTATTTAATTCCATTTGAGCAACTTCTTCAAGACTAGAGAGAACATCAGAACAGTCTTCCTGACTATTCTATGACTCTGTGACTAGCAGTGTACTTTTCCTGCAGATTGCTGGAGTCACTAATGGGTATTCTCTGTTTTACATGAACAGGTCAGTAGATTAGAACAAACCTGGACTACTCTAAGACATTGTTACACCCAGACTGCCATTATGTATGAAAAACAGCTGAAACCATCTTGCAAAGCTTTGCATGAAGGACAAGATGAGTGGACTAGTGAGTACGAGCAACACTGGTTTTTATTTGGCATTTTAACCCTCCCCCTACTGATTTCCTGTGTGGAGAGATGAGGCAGCTGCTCTTTCCATAGCTGTGCATTGTACGTTAAAATGATTATGTAAACTTATATAATGCCATATGATAATGAACAGAAGCAAACAGTCTGCCAAACAAACATCAGGATGTGTTTGTGTGCCTGTATCCCTGCAGAATGTAACATTCTTCCCACATCCATACTTCCTCTGTGTCCAGCAGAAACTGACACATAGTATTTTCTTGCCACAAAAAAAAAAGGGAAAAAAACCCCTCTTTCCTCACAGGACAGTTAATTCTGGCAGATTTTGCTTCTTACTTACTTTATCTATTAGATAGAGGATAAATGGGTTAGGTAACTCTTCTGGTCACATTAGGTGCCCCTGTGCCAGATTCTTTGCAGCTCTGGTTTCTAAAGGGATGCAAGGCAGAGAAAATAATTTCTCAGAATATTTCTCCAAGAGAACGGGTAGACAGTGAAAACTTTTTAGCCTCATGGATATTTTTATTGAAATGACCAGTTTTGAAAACGTTTAAAATAATGCATTTAAAGTCTCTATGCCACCGTCTATTAATTCAGCAGAGCTTTCCCCTGTAGCAAATGCAGCTTTCCAACACCAGTTTTCATTGGTCTTTGTCCCCAATCAGTTCACTGGAAACTGGTAGGACAGGTATATTTGAGGTAGGGTTTTTGGAGGTTATTTGCCTTCCACTTGAAAGATGAAAGACAAACAGTAGTTTCCAACTTAAAAGAATAACACTGCAGTTGCAATACCTTCTTCACTTAACAGTAATGTCTGATGATATGATATATATATGATTGTTATTCTATTCCAGAAACCATCAGTGCTCCACAGAACAACATAACAGTGCCACTGCTGATGCCTCTTGTTACGCTGATGGAGCGCCAGGCTGTTGTTTTTGAAGGCCCAGAGCTGTGGGAGAGCAGTGACCAAAGTGGAGAGATCATGCTCAGGCACCTGGGCACAGCTCGGCTGCTGGCCCAGCACGCGGCCGCCTTCCGCCTGACGGCCGAGCGGCTGCTGCAAGGTAGGAGAGCAACTGCTGCCCTGCAGCTCCTGCTGGGCTCTGAGCCTGCCCCTGTGCCTGGACAGAAAGAGACATTCCTCTCTTTGGCAGGAGCTGAGATAGTGGCAAATGTCCTGCAGGAAACTGGCTGAGGACAACATCAATATTGTTTAAATGCAGACAGTAAATTACTCATCACTACAGCATTTCTGCTAAACATACTTGAGGTTCTCATGACTCAATATGCTGACCCTTCTGGCAACTGAACAGAAGTACAGTAAAGAGTGAGGATAACTTCCTGTTTTCTGAACAATCTAAAATTCCTACTTTGATTACTACAACTAAAATACCACCCCCTAAGATTCTTTACAACAGTGCAAGTTGGAGCACTGAGCCTGTGACCACTTACAGCCAGAAAGCAGCAACATATTAATAATGTGACTTCATTTTTTTAAACTTCAAGTGGAAAAATGAAGGCAGTGGGGACAAGTACAGTAATTTCTGCAGGCAGCATGTATATGTCAGTAATTATATTTAAGGTCTGTCTATAATGACAATTCTAGACCATTAAAACTGAGCAGGGCTAGCCTGTCTCAGTGTCCTTAGAGCCATCAGTGTTACTAGAATGTCAAAGCTGGAAAGGATTTGCACTGTTTTACTGGCTTGTTAAAATCATTGTGCAAATGGAACCCAGCACACTACAGCTTATTGGGGAGAGAGGAGAGTTTAAAAGCCATTTCTACAGAATAAAAAAATCTGCCTGGTGCTGATACTGTGGGATTCTTTTTACTTACTAGGTTTCCAGCCAGATGAAGAGCTGAGTGAAATCTTCAAGACAGAATTTCAAATGAGATTGCTCTGGGGCAGCAAAGGAGCACAAGTTAATCAAAGTGAAAGATACGAGAAATTCAGCCGGATCCTAACTGTACTTTCCCGAAAACTGGAACCTCCTCCAGTGAAGCTGGTGGAACAATTAAGTATATAAGACTCTGGAAACACTATTTAAGTGATACACTTGAAATAACCTTAGCATTCTTCTGGCAATTTGATACTGCACAAACTTCTTGCATTTCTCAAGATGTTTAGAACTTTTAACTGCACAATGCACCCTTGTTTTAAAACTACTGATTTCTAAACAAATTATTTATTTACCGTGTCACCAAGTCATCTACTGATCCCTTCAAACAGTTAGGTTATTCCTTAATTTCCCCAAAGTTGCAATGTTTTAATGGTGCCTAAGAGTAAGGGCATTGGCATCTTAAGATTAAGATGAAGCAAATAGTGTAAATAAAATGATAGATTAATTATCTGACATGGCAGAAAAATCTGTTGTATAATAATCCTTTAATGAATATATAAAACACTGTAGATAGACTTGTGAAGTGTGTCTTTATGCAAAATAATTTGCATATTTACAAATCACAGAAACACTGCACGTTGCAGAAATGATCCCTTATCTGTAACCAGAAGGCTCAAACATCACTGTGCCTATGAAACTAGAAAATCAGTTTGTGAATGTGTTGGGACAACTTCCCCTTTTTTTTAAGACAGTGTCTGTAGTACTTCAACTTTAGCTGGAGCCTGCACAACAGCAGCGCTGCCAGGAATGAATGATGAAATGGCAAGAACAAACAATCCTGATAATTAAAAATGCTTTCAGACATGAGTAAACGTGGGTGTATGTATGTATTAAACTTGCTTCATTTACTGAGGTGAATCACTTTGGTAAGTACTTTTTCCTTGGACAAAGGCAAAGCATAAGGTGTTACTACTTTTTATAGGAAATCAGCATGCACTGTGTTTATTATACAAAGAGTCTTAGCAGCAAATCCCACTTTGTCATATGCAGAATCGGTGTGTAAGGGTTATCCTCAGATGTTGTACAAATATTGAAGAACTGCAGTCAGAGCCACATGTGCATGTTGGCAGTGAGCCTGTTTCTGGAGTGGGATGTTACTTAGGGCACTTAAAGTATTGGAGCAAGATGACAACACAACCAACACCAGAATCTGCTCCTCCTCTCTACAATCACAGCAGAGGTTTTTACCACCTGAGCAAGAGTTTACAGACCTCATACTGAAAGTCTGCCTGTCAATCTTAACAGAAGACAAATGGGGAAGCTAATTACTTAGACCATGAAAAGATTTTTTTTTATTCCATGAAAATATTCTCAACAGAGAACACTATTTTTAAACAAAGCATTTAACATTTAGGAAATCAACATGTGCACAAAAAGGATTAGAAAATTACTGGAAAATGTCTGATTCTTTAAGACAACTCACGATCAGAATTTTAGAATAAGTGATTTATAAGCTGTGCAAGTACAAATGCTTTTTCCTATGTTTAATAACCCTCATACAAGTTGCACTATCCCTCTTGAAAGCAACCTGCCTCCAAAGGAAGCAAATCCTGGTTTTAGAAAAACAAACAGTAGTGTGAAAAGAGCATTTACTCTTTACCAGGAAGTGTTATTACTGACCTGCGAGGCTGTTAGCCAGGCAGACCACAGGCCCTTAACCAGAAAACACACAGATCACATTTCCTCCTCTTCACAGAATTACAGAATCACAGAATATTCTGGGGTGGAAGGGACCCACAAGGATCATTGAGCTTTCTCCAAAATAAAAAAGCACTAGATTTTTAAAAATGAAAAAATAAAAGAAAAGAAAAAACAACCCCAATCCCAACAAACCACCCCTCCAACAACCCCAACCCCAAAAAACTACCTAAGTAGTTTTGTCAGTATTGAGTAATGTCACATTATTATATAAATAACCCTGTATACAAGCTCCAAAAATCTAAACTTTAGAGTTTAATAGGCCCCATAGTACACTAGGTCAAGCTGTGTAATAGTGGTATACATAACAAAAGGAATAAACCTCTACACAAGTCACTCAAATTCAGTTTTACTGGTAGTACAGTTCCTAATAACACTGAAATGAAAAAGAATCCAGCACTGCTGCATCCACATATTGCTTCAGACCCCAGAAACCAGGATGTTTTAATTATTCTTCCATAATATGCTGCCAAACAGCAGGTGGCTGGGTTGACAAGCTTGTGTTGATGTAAGTATCCCTCCCCCCCAACATCTCTAGTCTAATCCTTATCACCCTAATCAATCAGATATGATGTATTTATTAATAGAACCACAAATGGAAGGCAAGACAACATAAGCAATAGGGGCACTGCAGACAACTATATTTACACGTATAAACATATCCAAATTTCAATTGTTTACAAGTAAAAGTGCACAAAGATCATGACGAAGTATCACTCAAATGTCACCTGGTCCATACAATGAAGCATCACCTAGAAATGGACTAGCACTGCAGTAATTGAAATTGGAACTTCATAGTGAAAAACTAAAAGACAGTTTCCATAAAAATCTTTTAAAAAAATATTAAAGTCAAATGAAGAGATACACATTTCAATGTATAAAATTCATGGATGCACCATGTATCCAGTAAAGTAGAGCTCTAGAAAACACCTACCGTGGCTACCTCAGCAGCTGCAGCACTGCGGAAAGAGCTGAGACACAAAGCCCTTGTGGGATACTGTAAGTGGTAGTGTTGGCAAACAACAGATTTAGGCACTCTAGTTTAAGGCAGCAGTTGAATGGCAAGTGGTTGACTTCTGAAAACAGTCATTAGCTTGCAGTGGTGAATCCTCTGGTTGTGCTCCAGGCTGTCAGTGCTCACAACAGGTTACTGAAGGGCTGAAGACGGACCACAGTTCTAGGAGTTTCTCTTGGTTGCATTGTAGGCTAGAGCTGAGATGCATTATTTCCCCAAATAAACAACACACCTTACGGTCTCTTATCAGTTATGCCAAACATCTGGAATGTAATGATGGTTGCAGTGGTATTGTTATAGCAGCATACATGGATACTGGGATGAAACTCTAGTGCTGAAGATATTTAAAGAAAATGATTTGTTACAAAATAAGACGAGCCATGATGGCGAAGTGTTACACAGAACATGCCTGACTGACCTAGGCATGCAGGAGGAGGTTAACGGCGAGCATGGAGGTGGCACAGGCAGACTGAAAACTCACACAGGGCTCTAAATGATTGCCAGTAAAAGTGAGTTGGAAAAGAGCATAATTGAGAAAATCAAAACACAGCACAAGCTAAAAGATAGTTTGTGCACCTTGGACCACCTAGGACCATGAAAATAAAGCAATTTTAGGAGCAGTAGCCTTTTTACTCTGGTAATGGAACTCTATTTTCCTGCACAAATTGAAGATTTTGTAATACATCCTTACCTATATATGGAGATGCTAAGATGTTAGTGACTACTAAATGTATGTCTGCATGCATTCATGCAACTAGCTTTTCCCTTGGGCCTCCCAGTCTAGTGGGCCGGGCCGGGGGGGGCCCCCCCCCCCCCTTGCTGCATGTAACCTCCTTCAAGATCTCGCCCATTTCCTCAGAAACCCGCTTCAGGAACCTGCAGTCCAAGAGGAAAAAGAAAACAAAGTTACTCAAGGCCTTTAGAAGCCAGAGAAGCGTTCTCAGTTCTAACAGGCCTTTCTCAGTGGCTATACATTAGCCTTGTACTTAATTCCACAAACTCTCATTAGAAATATGAAATGAGCTTTTTTTATCCCAGTAATCAAGTTGTGCAATGCGGTTTCCAATCCTCAATGATTTAACAATGAGGAGAATTATGGTACATTTAAGACATCGTCTTCAGACTAAACACAATACAATTCAAAGACTTAGTTTACAGGCACAGATTAAGAATATAAAATCATTCCCTTATCAGGAGCAGAGAGTTTTCAGTAAGACATCAAGCATTACATGTGATCTCTTTTGTTTGTTCAAGGTATCTAGAGTTAAAACAATGACATCATGTCCAATACAGAACATTCTACATTACAAGTACTGAAAAGGAAGGAGATAGGCAGGTCAGTGGACTTTCTGTCCTTCTTAATCATAATGGTTTTTCCTGAGTATTTTTGTTGAACTTTCAGAATCAGAAAACATTTTCCTGTTTAAGAAGTGAAAGCTGCCAAGTATTTGCTAAGGAAGGAAATTAATAATTTTCAGTAACTGAGTTCAGTTAGTTATTAGTGGAAAAAGATCTCTGTTTTAGGAATATAGTTTAAATCATAAAAGTGGGAACAGTAAATCTTAAGAGATCTTTAAAACTTAAGTATTTTTTCAGTTCTCTGTAAAAACTAAGTATTCCACAGAACAGGCAGGAATCCTGATCTTTTTCAATTCAATAGCTGAATTGGATTTAGTGCTTTGTAAAGCAGGAAAGCAGAAGACATTGGTCAAAATTACAGACCAGTGTAAGATGCTTAATTTAATGTGGTCATCTCTGAAAAGAACTACAGCTAACTCCCCAAGCAAACAACAGATCATTGCTGACTTCTGATACTGTAATTCTTTCCTTGAGCCTGTGTGACTTACAATTTTTCCACTATTTTCCCTGGGGAATGTACAACTGAGAGCTGCCCGTTTACTGTTAGATATAGGTTACTGCACCTTTGCTGTTTTTCTCTAGCGTTACATCTATATATGATGTTGGCACATAGCCTTCCTCTCCATTATGTCTTCGAGCTCTTGTCCACCCATCTCCTTTGTCCTCCTCAATAATGTACAAAATTTCCCCTTCTTTCATTGCTAGAGTGCCTTCATTATGACCTGGGAAAAACAAGAGGCAAAGAAATATCACTGTTCAGACAGAATTTCAAGTCATCTTTTTCCCAAGGCAGTTTCCAAATTATATATAAACAGGAAGAACAAAAAAACTGTGCAAGAGAACATATGGCCAAACAGACTTACAGAAAAAAAACGTAGTCCCAATTTGTAAAACTGAATATTTTCCAAATGCTGAGCTAATACTTATCTTAAAACAGCACAAGTACAGCTCATAAACGAAAGTAATTTATAAAGTATCTTCACTGATCTTTTAAGCAATTAGTTACTCATACAGATAATTTGCTTTAAATCATTTTACCTCTCTTTTCTATAACAAATCATCCATGCCTTACAGTCATAGAATGTCCATGCATGTTGTTATGCTTACCATCAAAGGGATATATTGCTTTGCAATGTCCTATAGCTGGTAATGGATCATCATCTTCAAACTCATCATCAAACTCATTGGGGTGAGCGTGCTGCTGTGGTGGGCCACGAACTTCCTGGTTGGCATCATCTGTGTAGCTCCCTTCAGGGCTGTAATGCAATCATTGGAGCCTGAGGACTCTGAGGAGTCCTTAGCTCTGAAACTCAGAATATTTGTGCATCTCAGAAAGGCCTGGTCATGGATATTGTTTTGGAATTGTTAGCGGCTTTTGTATTACTGTCAGGGGAGATTTACTGAAAAAACTCACCTAGCAAAAGCTTAGACTGAATATTGCTAAAAAAACAAACATATTTGGCATACCTGTCGCCACAGGACATGGAAAGCTAGTGAGCCTTGTGCAATGGCACAAGATGGGTTTAAAAGGCACTGCACATGAGCAGCTGTTTCAATTAGACTGTTTTTGTATGTTACCAGATCGGCATAAAGTGACCTGTAGAAGTCAGAACCAGTTCAGATTTTCCTTTAGAAGGACATACACTCCAGGAGGACAAACAACACCCATCACCCTGTTAACCATCAGAGAGCACTACAGACTCCAGCCCTCCATAGGAAGCAACAGAGACAGAGCAGTGACCTCTCTCGGCCCTGGGTCACAAGGTGGTTGATGTCGCTGCTGTGCCGCCGGTCGCTCCTGGCTGCCACTTTACCTTCAACTTCAGAGAGCCAGGCCTTGGGGAAAAAGGGCAAATACTGGTGTCAAAAAAACCTGATTCTGAGCCAGCACATTTAACAAAAGCATTTAACTGCATACAGTTCACAGCCACACAGAGACTGCAGTCAGATGTCTCACAATTACTTCACACAAAACATGAACCTGTCCTTTACACTTAGCCTACACTCCATGGCAGTGTAAGGAAAAAAAAATCTTTAATTACATGTGAATTTCAGAGTAAGTGAATATATTCTTCTGAACAGTTTACATCTTCAATAGCATACATCTTTATTCTAGCTAGATGAACATATTTGAAAATACAGAACCCCACAAAAAATTTTATCAGGGGCACTTTCTTAAGTCGTTTTTCTGAGTGCTATACTGAAAATCTGCAGGGCAAAGTGCACTTGTACCAATCATTTACGTTTCCCAAGGAAGTGTTTTAGAATCAAACCTCATTCTTGTGTATTTCCATCCGGAGACGGTCCATGTTGCTCATAGTCTCAGTTAATTTTGGTTGCAAACTGCTTGGATCACCCATCTGGGGATTTTTTTCATAAACATCCTTCATCTTGATGAGGGCATCTCTGAAAACACACAGAAGATGACAATAATTAATACACCAGTATTGACAGAATTCACTGAAGCTAAAATAATGTGTATGAGATCCTGAACTCTGCTTAGAAACCATGCTAACAGAACCTGCATACAACTAACTATGAACTTAAAAAAGCTTTTTAATAGCCTGCCCTAGTGTATTGTCTCCCAGCTTCTGAGCACTGTTGGCTTAGGTAGAAGACATCAAAAAAACCATAGAGAGAACCATGGCAGAACTGAAAAAAAAATACACTCACTTTTGGTCTGTTTCCTTCTGCAGTTCCCTGTTAAGTTCATCGATTCTCTGCTGCAGTTTCTTCCGTCTTTGTTCTGGAGGGAGATGGCTGAAATCTTCCAGTGCAGGGCCCTGCAAGCAGAAATACCATGAAACAAGCTCCATGCACAGGCCTGGGCAGCTGAACTGACATACCCACACATGGACAGTGTTCACTGGAAGCAGATGGACCTTGTTAAAAACTCTGCTTGACACACAGCTCTACAAAAGACTGCACAGAATAAATGCATGTCCTTGCTGCCAGAGTGCAGCAATTCAGTCAAGGGCCTTTCTGCCTTCTGTAGCAGGTGGCTCACGGAGGTAATTCAGAATTTCTAGACTTCATTTTTCTGAAGTCATGCACCTCCTCATACATCCACTGCACTTAAAGAAGAGTTCGAAAGGACAGAATTATTTGAGTCAGAAAAAAAATCTAAGATTTGATTTTGTGTATACAATAACGAGCTAGAAAATTGTTTCTTTCTCTGGAGTGTATTCTGTGGTCATTTGGATGCTATCAAAACAAAAATATTGTATTTTGGATCCTCATTCCAAAGCACTATTATAGTTCTCTTCCAGAACTTCTGCAGTCCTAGAAAACATATTAAAACTTACAAAGTTCTGATGGATTTTACCTCAAGTAAAACTGGTGCATGGAACACAGAAAAAACCTTTTACTGAAATTTGTTTATCTGACTCAAAACCTGCTCAAATATTCCAAGTCGCCTTTTTTACAAAAAAAAAAAAAAAAAACTACAACAAAACTACAACCAAAAAACTTCAGGGAGGGGAAAAACCCTCTTACTTCCCGAACTTTAACAAAAAACCCCAAACCAGCCAATGTAAGACCACCTATTGTTATGAACCCAAACCTGCAAACTTGACTGGAAACTTGTGCCAAGATTATAATCAGCAGGCTAGAAGGGCCTGGGTATGAAATGCATGGGAAGGGATTTTTATGCATCTTGCTAGTTTGTTGTGAAAGCTCTTCCCCTCGGGGTGACAGACTCTGACAGTGTTAAGAAGAAAATACAGAACATGCCTAATTGACCAAAGGTTTGGCTGGGGTTTTTTGTGATCCCAGTTACCTAAGGAAGTTGGTTTAATACAAGAAACCCACTTGCCATTCCAGTAGCCCTCCATGGAGGCAAACCAAACTGGCCAGCATTTCTTTTGCCAAGATGAAAGTTTACAGAAACTTGACTGCTGAGATTTTGACACAAGCCTTAGGCTCAGCTGCCAAGTTTCCAATACCTCCCTCCTTAAGATTTTCTCACCCCCTTAACTTCTTCTGCACTTGTAAAATCAACCTCATTGCTTTTTAAGAAGGGAATACAAGACATCATGAAATAAGGAAAATCAAGATATGATGTTTCAAAAATAAAACAAGTGTTTCTTTCTGGAGGAAGAAGAATACACACTGTGTATAGTCTCAAAGTACAGTGATGGAAAATGACACAAACTTCATGTTCCCTTCAGAGTCTTCCAAGGAAACACTCTTAAGTGTAATACACTACAAAGAAACAAAAATACAATCACATCCTCTCTATCATTCTTCCTTACAGGTCAGTTTAAACCAGAGTGTCCTAAAAGATGAAACAGAAGAACAGAGGTATTTTTGTGATTTTTTTATGGATTTACTCTGCAAAACAATATTAATTAAGGCTTGGTTTTATTTAATGTAACACCTTTCTGTGTTTCTAGGCATAAAGGTTCTCCCCTGCAAATTTTTCTTCAAAATTCAAAGGAGTGCAGTATTCAGTATTTCTTCTTTACACAAATTTTATAATATTTTCATACACATATTTTATGCTGCTTTAACAATTTTCCTGACGAAGAAAAATCACCAAGTATTTCCATCATGACCAACTTGTGAATAGTGGTCAACTCTAGAACTCCAAAATTGCAGATTTAGTTGCAGCCAGATCACAAGCCCAATTGCCTTACATTAAGCATGGATGATTAAGAAGACTGTGCATATGAGTGGAAAATCTGAAGATGTATTTCAGCACCTGACTTCAAGCAGTTATGATATGGAAACACTTTCAAAATATTGTTTTCATGCTATCTTAGCAGAAGTACAGCAGACAGATCAGCACACAGGCTTACCATCTTCACCGACCACTGCACAGTTCATTTGAAAACAGAAAGAAACGGGAAATTATTTACATGCAATGACCAGTTACAAAAGTGACTAATGCCTAAAAATGTATTTTAAAAGATTACTTAAGGATTGATATTTTCATTTATAAAAAACACATTTTACTAAAAGCACAAGAAAATAATTGCTTTAAGAATTACTGATTTTAAAAATACTAGGTGATAGGGTACTTATACAAAATTTTAACACACAGCTTCATCAAACTACTTTTGAATTTTAGTGTTCTGAATAAAGGGCTAAAGAGCCTTCTGTTGTAGGAAAAGAAACACACACACAGCCAACATTACACAAAATAGCAGAATTTGATGACGATGGACTGATCAGCCATATACAAAAAAAATTTGTTAATTATAGCTCAAAATCCCCTACGATCACTCTTAAAACTATAGTTTTTACAATGTATTTACTTTTTTATCACAGTACATCTAGAATAAACACAGACATTTTTCAAGTCCAGAAGTAATTAGTTTTACTCTCTGAAAACAGCATTTGGGCCACTGTTGTTATCTAAAATTGTTTTAGTCCAGCTAAAAATAAAGACGTTTGAAGAGTAAAGGTTTTGTCCTTAGAAGAAGCAAATAAAACATGAGTGCCAGGAGCTGAATCTTGGCTTTAACATTCAAAGCACTTTGAACATCTACCATCTAATGATTTGGACAACCCTTTCCAGGGAAACACCAAGCAGCTTAGAAGACAAATACTTCAACTTCACTTTTGACCCTGAGCAATTGTTTAGGCTGTTGCTTGGGGCACACACACAAAATTAGAATTTCTAGCAATGAGGGAAGTAAAGCACCTTCACAAGCAATACTTTGGTAAGAATCTCAAAGCCCAGAGATGCAAAACAACATAAACAAACTTCCTGTTCCCTTCAGAAAGTCTTCTAAAAAACCACTGCTAAGTTTTACAGTTCACTGCTGACAATGCAGGTGTTTTATGGCCCAAGTGGCATCAAGCACAGGCCTCTCACGAGCACTGACACTGCCTGGAATTGCTGGGATTGCAAAGGAGCAGCAGCAGCAGGGGACAGCAGCACTCACAGCAAGGGACACTTCCCACCTTCCTTCAATAACCTGCTCTGCAGCTGCTGTTGCTGCTCCTGCTCTGCATCACAGGAAAACCAACTGAGTGCAGGGACACTGGGCTGTGATCCCCAGGGCTGCTGGGCAGAATGAGCATTGGGCTTCCCTGGCTGACGGGCGCCAGCTCACTGACAGAGCTCGGCACAAGGAGAAGCCAACTCAGTGCCATTTTACACGGGCAGGTGGCGATAGGACAAAGGGGAACATGTTTAAAGTGCAAGAAGAGAGATTTCAATTGGCTGTTAGGAAGGAATTGGACACTCAGAGGGTGGGGAGGCACTGGAAGAGGCTGCCCAGAGCAGCTGGGGTGCCCCCCCCGGCAGGTTCAGGGCCGGGCTGGGTGGGGCTCTGAGCAGCCTGGTCCAGAGGAGGCTGTCCCGTGGCAGGGGATGGAATGAGACAATCACTGAGGGCCCTTCCAAACCAAACCTTTTATGATTCTATGGTTTAGCAGCTCTGCACGTCAGTACTACTTGGACATCATTCTCCAGGGGCAAAACACATAGGAAACAGCATCACATACTAGCAACTATTAAGCATTTAATCAAGGTGTATTATCAATAAGATTTTTTTTAAAATCTATTAGTAGTCCAGCATACATTTAAGTTGAAAAGACTATAAAAATGTGCAATAATCTGGTATCTGTTAAAATGCTTGCAAGGAAATTCAAAATATATAAAAATTAAATGCTCATCTTGAAGATTTTACAGAGATTAAATCTTTAATACTATTGCACTCTTGAGTGAATCTAGATCTGTAGGATAATAGTGATGCTTCCTGATTTTAAAGAATTATTAAATTTAAATTATTTAAAGAATGTATTCAATTAATTCAATTTTACAACATGAAGAATGTATTTTAAAAAATAAAGATATGGTATAATTTTCCATTAGCATTCTGTAGTTGTTAGGAGATGATCTTTGCTTCAGAAAGATGTTCTAGAACTACTGGTACTACAAGGTGATGATTTGTAAGGCAGGAGTCAATGCATGTGGTGATCAACAAAATCAAGGTGTAATCAAGGCCTGTGCATTCCAACTACTCCCTAAGCCAGGCAGGTCCTCACAGAGCACTAAAGAAGGGGCATCACCTTCATGGGCTGACCAAATGATGATCTGATGGCTCAGAAGGAAAAGGAGGAGCTGCCCTCCAAACAGACTTAGAGGAACACAAGAGTTTTCTAAAAAATGGCAGTGCTAGAAAGGCTATTTCCAAGGTATCTGGGGGCCTGAAATTAGATGTCCCAACATGACTTAAATATAAATAAAACAAGTTTTAACCCTATCTCATTCTCTTCAGAATGACAACCAGGGAGCCTGTAAATTGTACCTTCACTGCAAAAGAACACTGTTGTACCTTGATCTCCACATTATGTTAACAACAGCCAACCATCCTTGATGCACATGAGATAGCAAGTCAATATTGTCTTGAAATACCAAGAAATTATTAATTATATATAACCAAATGCATCCAAATTACCCTTTTGAGTGGATCAATAAACATCCCTAAGCACACATAAACGGGGCAGCCTACGCTTTTCTGACATAACAGGGAAGTGCCACTACATTTACCACCAGCACCATAAATGTTGCTAGGAAACCACTTAGCATTTCCCTTCTACTGGCTTCCAGACAAATTCTGTTTGCAGAACATGCCACTATATTAGTAAATTAATTTAAAAGTCTCAGTGGCATTTGACAGTAATTTTTTCAAAAAATTTACCCAAAAGAAAGTAGGACAAACAAGAGCAACTGATGAATCAGAGAACACATTAAAACTGTAATGTTTAAAAAAATCAGTATTTCAAAATCTGCTGTCACCATAAGTGATAGCATTTGATGTACAAATTAAATTCTCCCTTCTTAGTTCAGAGTCTCATAATCAACTTTTTCTATTTTCAAAGTTGGCAAATAAGACATCTGATCTGTCAGATGATTTTTGTAGTAACTGTATATCCAATGATGTAATACTGCAAAAATATGTTACATGATGGCAGGAAAACATTGGTGAATGTGAACAACGATGAAGAAAGGTATCAAACACATGCTGAGCACCCTCTTTATAACACCTTTTTTAGGCATGAGCATTTCAAATGTGATAAAGAATATTTCTATTTTATTTTCTTTTCTATTTTAAAAGTTCATAACTTCTGTATAGTATGAACCAAAGTATCCCAAAAGTGACCTTACAGCTGAAGTGTTACTTTTAATCAAGTAAGCCTTATAATGAGGGTGGAGCATTAGAAAAGCCACATCACAAGCACACTGCTCATAGCCCATCATGCATTTCAACTTGTCAGCAAACTTACCCCTCTTTTGAGGCTTCTGAAAGAAGGAATTCTGGGCTTCCCTGTTTTTATGTCACTCATGCAATAATGCACTGGTTCAATGGAGAATATGGGATACTGGGACCCATTAGGAGTACTGGATGTGTATAAACTAGTAGGGGTTAGGGGTGGGGATTGTGGCTAATGTGGAAATAAAGAAAGCAATAAATAAGCCAAATGTTCAAAGTGATTTTTAAATGAAAATTCTGTCTTACAAAAATAAAATTTCTATCCAACACAGAAACAGGTTGCAACGTTCCAGACATTTATACTATAACTGTTTTGGGTTTAAAAGGTTTCTGTCATGAATTGATCTTCAGAGTTACAGGTTGCTGCAGAGAAGGAAGGAAGCTTTAGACTCAACATTGCCCCAAGATCCTAACAAGACCCCAAAGTTCCCTCTTTTCTTAAAACAGAGCTCTGCTGTTGCCAAGTTATTTACAGCCATCCTGGAAGCTCAAGAATTCCTGCTCACTGCTTCCTCCTGCACCTCGAGGTACCCTACCAGGATAGCCAAACCAGAAATATTTGGTACATCTGTGGAGAATGACTAAAACAAAAGTATTCTCATAACTCTGTAGTCAAGCTGGACTGACACAATGGCTGCATGACATTCTTAATATCATCCCAAGGACCTCCTCCCTTTTTCCAAATTGCTTCTCTCATTTTTTGTCTTTCATACCTTTGCTATTCTTTCCCAGTTCAACTTTCCTCTGCTACTTCCACTACACAACTCATTCGCTTTACCAAAGGCTTTTGTGTCTTTGACAACATTAAAAACAGGTAAATTAATACCTGGAAGTCAAGACCAGCCATAATTTCAGCTAATTGAAGGCCCAAAGGCCACTATGAATACCCCAGCCTTAGTTAACCAGCTGATTTTATAATAGACAATTTAAGAATAGATGTTAAAAGCTGTGAATAATATTTGGAATTAAATATGTATCTTTCAGTAAGTACTTTGCTCCCAGATGCTGTTTTGTAGGGTGCTCCTCCATCCTCCCCAAACCCAGGTAAAAAACAGGGACAAAACCTTTCATTTTATCCAGATCCTTGGGGAAGAGATGTAGGATGGACACACAGATGGACCCCTGTGAGCCCCTGAATGCCACACACAGTGAGTGAGCTGGGGAGGGAAGAGCAGGGCCAGGCTCATCTGCTTATTCCAGCTCTCACCACCCTGAGGGATTTCTTACAAATACAGTAAATGCCAAGCTCCAGAATGAAACCTGTGTGCATTTCCATACTCTCCAAACTCTCACAAAGATGCCTTGTGGGCAAAATAGCAACTGAGATCTGATTTCAGAACAGGCTGAATCTCACCCAGCTCAGCAGACAAATGCAATAAACCTGCCCATGTATCAATGCCTGTGAACTGTTATGAACCATTAATTGTATTGCATGAAAGGTAAACAATCAGTTTTAACACATAGCTGGAGCTACCTAAATGCTGAGGATGAAATAAAGAATCAGCTGGATCCCTCCTTTCTGTAAAGACCTACTTTCTCAGAATAATTTCAAGTGGAAAATAAGTCCTAAAATTAAGCAGCTCTAAGAATAGTTCCCTGTAATAAATGACAGAAACTGGCTAAACGGGCTTGGAGCATTAAAATAACCTCTCGAAAATTTCTGGGAATCATTAAAATGGTTCAATGATATGCTCCAATATTAAACAAAGTATAATATTTAAATATGTATATGCTCCATTCATTCACATAGCTACACATGCATTAACAATCTTTTGTTGATCCATGAAGACATCACAGAGAATGTCAATTGTAACTCATAAGAAAACAAAGCAGTAATTTCTATGCTTTCAATTTTTTCTTGAGCATAGGACTATTTTTTACCTATTTCATAGTAATATTTCTGCTAGGACATTTACCTTTATGGAGCTTCCACAGTATATTTTACCAATGACATATTATAAACTTCAGTGTTTTCAGAGAAACCTCAGGAGTTTTCAAAACTAGCAGCAGGTATAATAAAAATCTATAAAACACTTCTATATATAAATGTGACATTTACAAAGGGGCTGCTTTTTGTGCCATAACAGACAGATCTGAAGTCTGCACAATTCCAAGGCATCCTCTCCCTCCCCTTATTTCTACATTCACAATTAACATCCTTCCTATACAACCACACAAAGTCTTTACAGAATCTTAGAAATACTACAGTAATGAGAAGTTACTTTTATCAAATAACTACTAAAAATGCTCCCAGACACAAATCACTAGAAGAAAAACAGCAAACTTCCCCGTGACAACTTGATTTTTAACACAGTAAGTACTCAACCCTGCTCAAACCTTCTGATCTCCTTACATACACTTTAAAAGACATTGGCAGGCAAGGGGAAGATTTTTTAAAAATACATAAATTGTTGCTTCCATGCACTCTTAATATTTAAATTTTCATTTTCCAAATAGTAATTTCTTAATTGTTACCTTTGGTTTCTTTCCAAATAGCCACAGCTTTCCTTTAGCCTTGCCAACTGTAGTTTTTGTGTCAATTCTCATTCCCTCTTGCTTTGGTGTACTGATGGTTCCATCAGAGATAGTTCTGTAAATATTCTGACTGTAGTCTTCAAATGGAAAATCTCCAGGAGGTTCAAAACCAGATTTGAAGCAGTCTATCACTAGTTGAGAGTCCTAAATATAGGACATTAAGGAGTTTAAAAAGCAAATCCATAAAGAACCAAAGAGAAAAAAAACAAGGAGACAAATTTTTCATTTAAATGCAGAGATGCACAAATGGGAAAGTTAAGAGTGAGCCCAAAGCACTCCTGGACAGAGCAAGTTAAGGTGACACCATTCATTTATCTCAGCAGTGTTCCTGAGTGCACAGCAAAGCACACTCTGCTATTCAGAATATTCCAGCAAACACTTCCCAAGGGTTACCACACATTTAAGTGGGCCAAAGTACTTCCCACCTTTAAATCTTTCAACATTGGCACTGAAATAAAGACAGAACTAAGAAACTAGATGTAGTGAGATAAAATAGGAAAGAACCTGCTGCAATCAGACCCAGCAGGACACAGAATGATACTTTGTTATCTGAACACCCTTTGTGTGTTTTAATGTCTCATACAGGGGACAGCACCGACCATGCTGGTGTTCCAGGATATTGCAGCATAACCAAAATAATGTGTCCAAAATCACACCCAATGAGATCGTGTCAAAGCTACTCAGATCACACAATATCAGTAAAGCAGGAAGAGGCAGAAGTGATCCCTTCTGCTGAAATTGAAGTCACAACACTTTTGAAGCAAATATTTGTCAGAAAGAAAAGTGTTCAAGCTAAGTCAGTCATTCCCCTCTCCATAGCTTCTGTATCACTTAAATTGCTCACACACATTTAAAACGTTACTCAGTTCTACTTACTCTGTGTTCATCAACTGATTTTGCTGCAAGGATCATCCCTTCTAAGCATTTTGAGATAATTGGAATAACCTTGCGCTCAGAGTCAGCAAAGCCTTTGTAACACTCACTAAGTTTGATAGTCCTTCTTTCATCCATTTCTTGAAGTTGCTGCAAATGCAAAGAAAGATAAAATAAAGCCTTCATTTGCAATTTTTTTCCTCCTTGATCCTGACATATGCAATTTCTGCAACCACCACAGTGTGGGACAGAATTTCTGTGCTTTTCCAGTATTTTTATTTGCTTAATGAAACAGAACTTAAAAGTCCTTTCAGACTCACACTTAGGATGGCCAGTACAACAGTTGTGAAGAGTATTGGTTTTTGATTTCTAAAAATCATGCAAAGGACTGGACTTTCTTTTCCTTTTCTTTTAAAAGCACATGTACAGTGTTTATAGGCAGCTGTTTAATTTAAAGTATTTTTTTCATGCAAAAATGATGACTGAAGAAATTTTACTGATTTTTACATCTCTCACTCTCTCCTTCTAGTTCCAGTTAATTTCTCTCTGGTGATAGATATCTCCATCTTGCTTTCATTTTTATTCCTTCCAAGAAATACCAATAATTTTTAAAAAAGGAAAAATGAGAAAAAATAAAATTATCTGCAGTTTTGACACTCTGATTTGAAATACAAACCATTTCCTTTAGCAGTGTGCAAGAAAATAAAGAGAAGAATACCATTACGAAAGATTTGCAATAAACGTTTAGTGGAACAGAACAAAAAAGAATAAATTATAGAGAAATACTATTAATTACAGATAATAGCCCTGGACCAAACAAAACCACAAATCAGAAACACATAAACCACCAGGCTGTCACAAAGTGGATAAGAAGTTGGATCCCTCCTGTATGTACACTGAGGCAGATGTCTCAAACAGCATTCAAGTTCATCTCTCCAAAACAAAACAACTACCTAGACCTGCTCAAAATCCCTCTCCAAGGCTTCCCACAGAATGTTACCAAATACTTGCAATGAAGTAATAAACGTGTAGTCCCAAGAGAAAGCAGGACTAGGCCTTTCTGCTCTTACTGTAGAGTTCAAAAGATGTGAGCAATATCTAACAATGGTAATGGATTTTAACCCTGGAGAAATAAAGGCAGTAAAGCAAAGGTCTGGTGCAAGGTACCAAGATGATCAACCTGTTTCTCCTGGGAGCTGACTGCAACTCTTCAGAGTGCTAAAGGCAGATCTACTGCAGTGCTGCTTTACAGTTAAAATATTAGAAAATTCTTTAATAAGCCAAGGTAATTTTCTCCTATGAATCCTAGACCTTCTAGTAAGGATTTTTAATGAAGAATATGAACTGGCTTGTGCTTCTGGAAAATATCAAGCATACCTAAGTTGGTATGCCTTCAAACAAAGCCAGTGTTTCACATTCCATTTCCCCACTCCCTGTCTCAGTAGCAGTTTCCCACCCACATTTCCCAAATGGCTGAAGGTACAGGCCAGCACACTTCTGAACTCTCCTCAGCTGAGGCTCAACTACTTTCTACTGGTTTTCCAGTTTTGAAAAGCCCCTGTTTCTGAAAGAATGTTAAAAAAATATCTTACCAGTTATGTAAAGCACCTCAAGAAAACCCCACTTTGGATGATCTTTAACCTTTTTAATTGGTTCAGAGACCTGTGGATTGCTCGTACCACTGATGCAGCAAGGACTGACTGGGGCTGGGAGGGTGCTGGAATTGCTGCTCCCAATGGAGCATGAGATCCATGAAACCACAGGCACCTGAGCTCTGTGCTTTCCTCCCCCTGAGCAGAGGCAGAGCACTCACACACACACCCAGCAGGAGCCTGGGAACTACTGATCAACCCTTGTTAGAATTGCTGTTCTAAATGTCCCCTGTCACCCAGATGTTGCAAACGTTTCTTCTGCCAGACCCTTTTGGAAATATTTCAACAGAAAGTCTATAAAGAATAAAATCTTACAGAAAACACAACCATGCATTTTCATTAGAAATCAAAGCATTAGTATGGTAAACGTGAAAAAAAAACACAAGTTGTCTCAAGATTATGGCAATTTCTTGATAAAATGATCCACTAAAATCCAAGAAATAGAGTTTTTAACTTTAAAGTCTACTTTTTCTTTAGAAAAGGACAGACATACTTTATCTGTTAATGATTTTACCTTGTAAATCTGAGGAATGACAATGTAGTAGTGTTTGTGCTGCTCCCCATTAAAATTCTGTAGTTGTGCAGCATATTCATTTTTGTTTTCATCAGCCATATGTGTGCGCAGGTTTAACTGTTGCTTAGCCTGGCAGGAAAGTGTTAGCAGGTTAAACATGCCTTGTACTTTTCAATGATACACAGCATTATTTTATTTTATCAACTGTGCAAGAACACTGGTCACAAGTCAACAAAACCAACATCCTTATTACTGAAATATAAAGAATGTGAGACTTCACATAAACTGACACTCCAAAACCTTATTTGTTGTATACAGAGAAAGCAATGATCACTGCAGCTCCCTTAGCCAGACTTCTTAAATGCATATCCTGAAACCCACAGAAGTGACTGAACATACAAAGCACCAGGTACCAAACAGCTGCTGTTTGAGGAAGACAGCACAGCCATCCAGAGGGATTCCCATGAACTTCAACAAGGCCAAGTGCAAGGTCCTGCATGTGAGCTGGGGGATCCTGAGCACCAACACAGGCTGGGAGAGAATGGCTTGAGAGCAGCTCTGGGGAGAAGGGCCTGGGGGTCCCTGCAAGTGCACTCACAGCCCAGAAAGCCAGTCCTGGCCTGGGCTCCCCCAAAAGCAGCGTGGCCAGAGCATCAAGGGAGCTGCCCCTGCCCCTCTGCTCAGACCTCCTGAGAGCCACCTGCAGTGCCCTCAGCACAGGAAAGGAATGGATCTGCTGGGAAGAGTCCAGAGAAGGGAATCAGGATCATCAGGGGCTGCAGCATCTCTTATGAAGACAGGCTGAGAGAGTTGGTGATTTTCAGCCTGGGGAAGAGAAGGCTTTGGGGACACCTTAGAGCCCCTTCCCTAAAGAGGGTCTACAAGAGAGCTGGAGAGGGACCTTTCACAAGGGCAGGTAGAGACAGGACAAGGGGCAATGATTTTAAACTCAGAGAGGGCAAGTTTAGATCAGACATTAGGAAGAAATTCTTCACTATGAGAGTGGTGAGGCACTGGAACAGGCTGCCCAGAGAAGCTGTGGATGCCCATCCCTGGCAGTGTTCAAGGCCAGGATGGGGCTTTGAGCAACCTGGTCTAGTGGAAGCTGTCCCTGCCCAGGGCAGGAAGTCTTCAAAGTGACTTCAAACCCAAACCATTCTGACTCTGAAGCTCAGTCCTTTCCTGTGCTGTCTTACATGTCACCGGAACTTTGATTGTGCACATAGTAAGTAAGCACATTTTATACAAAATTTTATACATTCAATGAATATCGCTTCAGTACTGATGATTAGCATGTAAATGAAGTATCATTGATAATAAAGGAATGGCACTGCCCTTACCTTCTCAACATCAGCCTTGGTCGCGTTAGTGTCATTGTCCAGGCGTTCATAGCTTTGCTGTGCCTTCTCTGCCTCTCTGCATTCTCTCTCAAATTTCTTTTTGCTCTACAAAAGGCACAAACTCACTGTTTCAACAGCCACTATATTCCCATTTGGTTTTTACATTAATTCTGAATTCTAAATATCAAAGCTTCCATTTAAATATCTTAAATTCACCAAGTCCCTTTAAAGGAGCACATGGTTAGCACAGCAACTAGGTCAACTAAATTATTTTGCAGGCAGTCTGAAGGATGTATTTACACTACAATCATCATCAGTATTCATGTCAAGTGGCACAGCTGAAGGTAGCACAGACAACACTATTCAATACACTTGATGTTCCATATATGAGGCTGTTGTCAAGACAACTGCTGTAGGAAAAATTGTTGCAGAAGTCAACATCTCTAGAGAGAAACTGCAACTGAGACTGAAGCTCCTGCTTCACAGCAAAGCCAGGCTATTGAGGTTAGTGTGTCCCTTAAAGGCATCTAAATGCATTCAAAAGTCTGACTTTGCACTCAGGTAAATACAAGGCACACAACAAGACTGATTGAGCTGAACTCTGGGAATTATCTTGGTGAAGAGTAATAACATCTGAAACTACCAAATCTGCTTCTATTCTGATGCTCTGATGAATTAAACTCTTTGACATGACAGTGAAGCAAGACCCTGCTCATCTGGGACCACAACAACAAAATAGAAATTTACCTCTCCAGTAGTGCTTCACAAAAAGCTGGATCAAAGATATAATCATTTTTTAAGACAGAAAATCAGAATATCAGAATGTATCTTGAACAGATGTGGTTGAATTTTATATTTTCTTATCTTTAAAAGCAGCTGTTTCAAGAAAAAGAAGCAATAGTGTACAGTGGTATTCTGGAATATACCTCATGTAGCAAGCCCTCAACCTCAAGTCAAATTCAGTGACTTAAGATTTCATCTTCACATAAATAAACTGTCATTTTTAGTAGCCCAAGGAGAAGCAACCAAAGTATGTACCCATATTAAAACCAGATTACTTTATGCTGGTTATTCTGGATAAAAGCCAACATTTCACTCAAACATAAACACAGAAGCTGTTTACAGGAGATTTTTTTTAACCAGGGAACTGCAAATATATCAAACTCTATTTTGGATGCTACTAAGCTACTTGGACATTCAGTAATACAGCTATATATTACATCTAAGCAAGGCAGATGAAAACAACTCCACTTACAGACTGTGTGTATTATTAAAATTAAACAGGAATAAAATCCAAACACAAACTCACATTATCCATCTGTTTCCAGCACATGTCCAGATACTGCTGAGCCTTTCGCCCTTCCTGAAGATGCTAAAAACACCACAAATAAATTAAATTTGCCTATATTTTTAGTATTATAACCATTAATTAGTCCCTGCTCTAGTTGACAGCCTACAATGTGCAGTATCTTCCACAAGCTACTTGTACTCTTTGGAAGAAATACTAAACATGTAAGAATCGTATCACAGATACGGTGGTACACTGGCCAAAAAAAAAGGTTACCAGTAAGCACTGTCTGCCCAAGAAATTAATTTTTATGTTTAAGAACTGTATTATAGTATATGATATTACATATAATAGAAAAATTTCAGATGTGTTTTATAAATATATTACGAAACCTATGAACTGTCATGCTCATCAAAATGGGTAAACAAATATATCACTTCATTAAAAGACACCCATTTTGATATCCTATTTTCAAATTTAAAAAATGCAAATTACCATTTTTCTCTCAGTTTTCAGATCATGAGAGTATCTCATCAATTCTCCATATACTCTGTGTCCCATTTCTTCTGCAACCACTTCTCGTTGTCCTGCGTAGTCATTCAGCTCATTGAGGATGTTAAAAAAGGCAATACACGAAGTAAACCTGGCAGAAAGCACACACACACAAACAAACACACACAAAAAGTTAGACAGCTTTTAAAAATCCACTTCTTTTAGTATAGTCTGTACTCCTGATTAAATAAAAAAAAACCCACAGACATTTCACAATAAACCTTATTTAATGCTAATTGAGTTAGAGTAGAAACACAAGCTGGGAAAGCCTATGTTAAGCCTAGCACGTACTATATGTTGCAATGTCTCTTCAAATACATTGCTTAAGAACACAGGGTTTGTGGATGGGGAAGAAAGAAGAAGAATACTACCTGGCAGCCCTGTAGGACAGAGGTATCTCCTAAGCTGCCCAGGGAGAGCCTGGGCTGGGGCACGGGTACATACGTCCCTAGGCTCCAGGCTGAGCTTGCTGCAGAGATGATGCTTGGAAGTCTTGAGGGTGGAACGTGCCCATCAAAGCACTCCTATGCATCCCGATGGGTTCTACTGAACAAGTTTGCTATGAGCTCTGGAGACAGCTGCCTGTTTGCCTGCCCACCTCTTGGCTGGAAGTAAGGTGCCACTATGGCTGGCACTAAAAAGGGGGGGAAGAGGAGGGGCAAAGGGTAGAAAGTGTGTGTGGAAGGGAAGAAAGGAAAAAAAAAACAGGCACCACATTAAAATATACATCTTTCTCAGTTTTAACTGTGGAACACTGCCATCTCTCCATAGGGTTTTGGGCATTTCAAATGCCACTCTAGCACTGGAAAGCCTTTCCTTCAGGTCCAGGATCTCTACATAGTTAAAATAGAGGAAATCCTACTGTGAATTCTCAGGCACTCTGCTCAGCATGTGCTCTGGCTGCAGCCTGAAACTTGTCCACTTTATTTCTTAAGACTTACCCCTGAAGAGAAAAAAGTGTTGTGCTTTTTCAAATAAAATTTTAAAATTGCAATGGACATGGACAGCAAAACAAGCACATTTCTGATCGAGTTGTTTAGCACAAGTTGTTTAGCACCATTAGACTTATTTGGTCTCTGGAGTCAAAACAAGTCAGCATTTTAAGAGCTCTTCTTGCCCAAAACATGACAATTTGTGTACACTCAGGTCTCAGTATAGAGATGCATAGCTACATTTATCTTGCCATAAAAACTGAAAATCTCTATTTCTAAGTAAAAAACCAAAGCTGAAGGACACACACTCGCTTTTCTTTAAAAAACAATATTAGACTGCACAGAGCAAGCTAAACTTCTGCTTTCAAAACTTCAGTAACCTAAAGATTAATTTGGAAGGGAGCAAGTAAAACCTGATATGTTTACTGTATTAAAATACCAACAGGAGTAAACAAAGGTTTCATGCTTAAGAATTACAGCACAACTATAAGAAGCCAAGCACAATTCTTTTGTTGTCATCACCAATTAAATACTTTATCTTAAAAAAAGAAAACAAAACTTGAAAGGACAGCATATACTGTTAGTTCTCACTTTTTACACATAGAACTTGAAATGGACATTTTTACCTGGGCTCCTCATCTTTTGGTGAACGTTTAGGACAGTACTTCTTAACCAGATTTCTATTAAGGAAGAACAAAAAAAAGATACTATTTTAGAGTCTCTTTTGAGAAGGCACACAGAGAAAACTGCATGAAAAAATTAATCCTGCTTCATTTCCTATGAACAAATCTATTCCCTCTATCAATTTATAAGGGTCCTTTAGATAACATAAGGCAGAAATCTAAGGTATTATCAAATACCATATCAATTGTTTGGCCTAAAACAATTTGCAAATATTTTGGAACTTCTCTAGCAGTGAGCAGACATGAAATGCAGAGTTTGTTATTTAACATCCTTTTCAGGCATGCAGAAGGCAGCAGCAGACGAGGACAAGGCCAGTGTTTGACCACTGTGGAACACACAGACAGTGCACAGCGTGTGCTGAGCCATGAGCACAACTCCATGCCTGAAGTAAGCTCTGAGTACAGATTCAGGCCAAAGATTTTAACCACAGTATTTCCAAATCTTCAATAAGGACATGTCCAGAACATGAGAGGCAATGTGTCTTTTCAGAAAGAAGATTTTACAGTTTGTCCTACCACCCACATTGCAAGTATCAGGATTTTAGAAAACAAGCAAATCTCTAGAAGACAATCCATAGGAGCAGCACTTAACACAGTATCACAGTCCAATTTTTGAGAAAACTGATATGAACTAGCCTGCTTACCATAGAATGCAGGCAAAAAGGAATGGAGGAGTTAAGAAAAGATTCTAGGAGTAAAAATCTGGCATGCATGTTGCCTATTTCAGCCCACTGTCCTCTGTAACTTCAGCTACAATTATGAACTACCTTCCCATTAAGACAAGGGTGCTAATTCTGCTTTCATTTAAAATAACATTGTCCAATTTCTCAAATCCATTTATCTGGAAGTCACCTCTATGGTACAAGATCCTCCTGTGTCCAGTCACAAAGAACACACCAAAATATGAGCAGGGAGTTGGTGTAGAAAGAGTAAGCTTGGATCTTCTGCCTGTTTCTATACCCTCTGAGACTACAACCAAAAAACCCCAACTATGGTAAGAAAGTCTGGTCCTTTTTCTATCAATATGTACTAAGAAACAGAATGAACACTGACTTGTTAAAAATCATCTCCACATTTTATAGTAATCTCATTACTGAAGAATCTCTTCTCACTATCCCCAGAACCCACTGCCTCTTGTAACATTCTACTTGGTAGGGATTAAATGCAGACATTTTGGTAGGAAAATGCATAAACACAATAGAAAAAAAAATATTCACTAAGTAGCTTTCCTGTGTTCTATTTTCCCTTACATTTCTGCTTTGCTCCTCAGTGCTTATTAATGAATAGGAAATCCCTAAAATTATTATTATTATTATGCAGAAGGTGAAATGCATAACACACATACAATGCTGTAGCTAAGCAACCATGCACGAGCCTTTTCAAGGGAAGATTTTCAGAGTTGTTTAAAATGAGAAAGGAAACAACTTATTAAAGCCATACAGTTTAAAATGGCAGGAGAGAAGGGTCATAAATACAAATAATTTACTAGCATGTTGATTTCTGTTCTGGTTTCATTCTTTAATGCAATTGTGTAGTATTTCTAGAAAGGCAAAAATATTATATAATTCCTTATCCCAATAACAGCCAGTTTCATTAATTAGTCCTATCTACCTCTGGATCAAAGGAACATACAGGTTTGAGACACTGTGATCAGGATTTAACAGCACAGGGTACAGAAATCAAAGGCAAGAAATATGAAACGACAAGCAAATGCAGATTTTAAAGATCAAAGAAGACAGTGTTCATATGAACAATTAAGCATAGATGGTTTTCCCAGTAATTGAATACCAATACCTAATCAAAACAGATATTAAATTTAAATCTTTGAAAAAGCACAGGTTGACAAGCATCATTAAAAGCACAGATTTGAAGAGTGAAGCATTATTTCATAGAGGAACCCTTTTAAGGGGACATAACATTCTCTAACATTTCAATCTAAATCCATGCCTAAATCTCAGAATCCAGATATGGACCTGAACTAGTTTATAAGAAAACTGTACCAGTAATTGCTGACCATCAGAATGGAAAGAAATCTACAAGATTAATTTCTTTGCTTCCCAAGAAAAGTGCAACTGATGACACTTTAATCCTCTTTGGAAGTAAAATTTTGATGACTTCTATCACACTCTTACAATCAGCCATTTTAAGCAGATTTTATACAGGATTAACCACATCCAGTGTGCTGCCCCTGTAATTTTAGTAACCTCACTTCTTGGTATAAATTGGTCTCAGTCAACACCAGTGAGACAGGAACCTGATTTTTAAGAGAAGTACCACCTCACTCACCTAGACAGAAATTCCAAAAAGCACCCCAGCTGACAAAAATTACTTACAGTCATGTACATAGAACATCTACACCAAATTTTACAGACATGTTAAAAACTCGACTCAAAACTCAGTTTTCTTTAGTCAATTAATACAGCACATAAAGAACAGAAGCAGCAGCATCAACATGGTACAATTTCTATCCAAGTAGCAGATCAGGAACTCTGGTATCTGCTTACCCTAAACCACTACAGCCTCTATATCACATTACAGCCTGGTAACAAACTGTTTTTACTTTCATAAGTAGCTAAAATTGCAGTAAGCACTTAAAAGCATTTCCTATTTATATGTAAACTAATCATTTCAATACAACTCTGATGTCTCCAGTGACTGCACATCAGTATTGTGGACTGGGTGAAAACAGTAACAATTAAATGTATGTAGTAACATCTCATCAGAAACACTGGAGCAATCAATCTACAAATTTACAAAGCTGAATATCCTTAGAACCATTAAGAAATTACATGTTTAGATTTACAGTAACATAACTATAAAAAAAAACCTGCCACAACTATATTTGAATACCACTGAGCAGTGTAAAATCTCAGCTCCCATCTAAGGAAGACAGTTTTGAGAAATGATCACATGTGAAGATAATCTGTGTTCCCAGCTTTACATCTGAGCTTACACTCATCTTCAAAAAATGTTTCCAAGATTATGATTATAAAAATGTGGAAACTGTCTCAGTTTGACTAGACGTATGCATATATTAATACTGTATTTATAAAAATACCACTTAAACACAACAGTATGCAGAAGGAACATGGAAAACAGATTTGATCAGAGTAATGAGACATCTCCAGAGATCACAATGCACAGTTTTAATGGGCAACAAACAGCTCAGAAACAATTATAGCTATTTGCTTTAGAGAAACAATAGAGAAGCTGACCATACTGAGAAATTTTATTCCATGCAGTTTCATCTCCAGCTACAGGTATAACTTGTATTACTGCCTCACATCACAGAAACTGAACTCCTCTGTCTGCTCGAGTGTCATAATGCTTCAGACAGGACGAAAAGGGAGTGCACCTCCAGAAATATTTTGTGTGTAATGTTGTGAAAGTAAACAAAACAGACCTTCACCTGATGAAACAATGCTGATCAAAAACACCATCTGAGAATTCAATTTAAAAATTCAGTCAGGAGCATAGTAGTTTGGCAGATATTAAATCTATTTTTTTCCAATTACAAAATTAAACAAAATAAACAGTAATATCATTAAAGTGCAATGTGTTAATGTACAAGGAACCCTGGAATATCTTTATCCTGATTCACATCCCTGTAACTCAGCAATAGCCTCTAATGATTGTCACAAACCTTGGGGTAACACAACACATTACTTGAGACCTACACTAAACTTTAGATTTTCCTCTAACTTAGCTCAGACGAAATCAAATTACACTTCCTCTTTTTGTTTAAGAACAGATTATGTGGCAGACAAAGACAAGACAAGCTGTCTAGGGTGTTTTTTCCTCGACGGACAACTGAGGATTCCCCATTTTTTCTTAAATTTTTTTCAGTATGAAAGAAGAACAGCAAGGAATGACTTGCAACCTAAAACCAGCATTTGGAGAAGTTATCACTTCTGGAATTACTTGGCAGTCATGAGCTACAACACCCACATACAGTAAGAATACAGTGAGTTTGCTCAAACAGCTCCTCATCTGCTCTACACCCATCACTGCCATCTCCTAGAAGATGTGGAAGGGCTGCTGCACCTGGGAAAGGCTCGTCCCTAAGTTGTGACAGTATACAGCAAAAGAAAGTTTTCAAAATGCAAGGGTATACACCAAGTGAACGTGAATTTCTGCCAGGAGACGGACTCTCATTTGCAAAAACTGGTATGAAAAGTTCCCTCAAGTTTTCATCCTTGGGTTTAAGTCTATGAGAATAAGATCCATCAGTGACCTCAAGAGAAGGCTCATGGTCCACACTGAAACCAAGACAGAAAAAAACACCACCATACATCACCAGCTGTATCTCCTGACTCAGCTCAGTTTTCCTTGGTCTCCCATCCAAGCACTAAGAGAGCCTCAGAACAACCAAGAGGTGACCACTTGCTGTACTATTTATACTCTACTAACCAAGAGCATTATTAATCTCAGTTATAAATTTCATTATGAAAATTTCCAGATTATTTTCCATTACAAAAGGAAGAAACAGTGATATACCAGAAATTTCCATTAAGGATATTACTATCTCACAGGTCATATGCTGCCAACATTAAAATTCACCAGAACCACAGTCCATCCCATAAGATCTTCTCTCTCAGAACTTCCAGGAGCAAGATGCAGGATGGCTAACTCTTCTCAAGGTGACAATTTTGGTTGACCTCAGTCTCCCCTGGGCCTCATAACTGTTTCACATAATTAAAAATAGTGAGTGTTCTCAGGAGGAATGATGGCTGAAATGAAGTTGTTTTCACCAGACAGTTCACTATTAAACAATCAAGTCTCCTCCAAAGAATACATATGCAAGAATATCAAAGACAAGCTTCATGAACTGTCTACTGGCAGAAAATCAGTCCCCTCTGAGGTGTGTGCCATCCAGAGCCTTGTTGGAAGCAGGCAGGAAGTGCATGCATGCACTGTACAATGTGTGTACAGCAAGACCTGTGCTTCCCAGAACTGTCATACTTACTGCACAGGGACAGCCACTCCAGTCATCTGACAGAAGGGGTACTTGACAAAACTTGCATTTTTGAAAGACACTTCAAGAAAAATCAATAGTTTTACCCAGAGTAAAATGTTGAACAGAGAAAACTTCCTATTTTTAGTCAAATCCCGAAGTAATAATGTGTTGTCTCATCTTGCTAGCTGTGGAATGAACCTTTAAATACAATTAAGCAAAATGGCATCGGTTAATACTATTTAAGAAAAAGATCTTGATAGATCTGTGGAAATAAAACTTCTATTTCTATTTTTAACAGACCACTGAAAACAAATCAAAACAGGGCTATGCTTCCAACTTCCCTTTACCTCCTCAAGTTCTTCTAGAGCAGCTTTGGAAAAGTAGTATTTATTTACTTCCTTTTAAGAAAAAAATTCCTTCAGTAAACCAATGGGTTATTTTGTTAGGTGACTATAACAACTGCATGAAAAGAAACCGATAAAGAAATCCAAAAGGAAATGAGCAGCCCAGATAGAGAACATCCATATCCTCAGCTGTGAACCTCATTACTGTATTAATGAGGAAGGATTTCTCAGCTCTCTATCTGGTGACAATCTGTTTTGCAAATGATGAGATGATGGAAGGAACCACAGGAGAGAAGCTGCTATCAGTTTCAGTCTGGCACGGGCAGGCAGCAGCTTCAGTTGAATCCCCAAAGGAATTCAAGACAGTAAAGGTGATGGTGAAGGCAAAGATGGCAGTGAAGGCCAAGTTCATAGGAGTGTCTTACTTTAAATTTTTATTCTTCAAGTACGGAGTGCACTTTCTGGGAAAATCAACCTATTTTTTTCTGAAGAAATAGCTTTATTCTGAACCATTTTATGGCTGTTACTTTCCTTGTAAGATCCCTGAAGGGAAATTCCTATTGGACCCAAGAGATGTTTCACTTGGCAGCTGTAGAACAGAGGGAAGGCAAAGGGTGGCTGGGTACAGTCTCACCCAAAGGGACAAGACCTGCTATGGACAGGGCGTGCTTTAAGGACAGGAAAGTCTTGTTGTTTTCTCAAGTTCTACTCAAGTATTTCAATCAGATTTCTTAACACAATGTAGGGTAGCTCTTGCCAATTCAACATGAGAAATTAATTAGTAGCAGAGGCACACACACACACACTCACTCAAGTGTAGATATAGATAATGCACTTTACAGCAAACATGCTGGGAGTCAGTGCAAAAAAATCACTACGGTTTTCCTTCTCTTGAATCTTTAATTTTAAGTCTTAAATCTATTTAGTTCAAAGACCTAAAGGGTAGGTGGGAGAGAAGAGTGGGAGAGAAGGCAAAAACAAGCAAGCAAGTGCACACCCAAAGATAATTTTCTGTTTTGGACTGGTCTGTCGTGAAAACAGCTTGTGATCTAATTCCCTCTGAAAATAAAAACAGTCATTAATCACGACATTTCACACTTGCCCATTATCTGATTCAGTCATTTTAAATAACAGTTAAGATCCTCTTGCAAAGAGAAAAAAAAAAACTTACCTCAGTTGTTTTGCATAGTTTTGCTCAATTTCTATCCTTTCTTTTACAAATTTTGCGTATTTCTCCAAGAAGTCAATGCCCCATTGTGTATGCTTGTCCAAATTATCAAACTGATCCTTTAAAAACAAGAGAAAACAAAATTAACCAGAATTAGCTAAGAATTGCAGCAGCATCAGACTTACACATCATTTACTTATAAGTTGTGCTCTGAGGGAACACTTGCTACTTGAATAGAAATCATTTAAGTTATAAACCAGACAAATGTGGATATACCCATCAGCCATACACCAGAGCTCTCAGCTCCATGTGCAGGAACAGATCTACCTGTTTTTGTAAAAACAGATCTAAATACTTGCATGTTAAGCTGTAAGCAGTCTTTCATCCCTTTCACAATGCAAATCTGTCTTTCTTTCCTCCCAAAATCCTTTATTTCAAGAGTGAATCTCTTCCACCAAGATAACAGACGGAACCCAAGATCATTATTACATAAATAAGAAACTGCTCACAGAAGAGTTGCCTGGCAAATTTGAAATGCAAGAAGTTATAATTTCATTGGTTACAAAAAAAATTACTTTCACTCTTAGGAGTACCCACTGAAAGAAAAATAACATAAATTTTAGCAGCATGACTAAATTGGGTGTAGTCTGCGTATCAAAAACATTTACCAAATCAAAACTATACACAGTTCTAACAGGAGATTCCAAAGTAAGCAAACCTGTCCTCAGTAATTAAGAAAGTTATAGCAAAGTAAAGGCACAAAACAAAAAAGGAGAAACAATAAAAAATAAACTGTGTTTTCAAAAAAAAAATTGGAGGAACTTTTAATACATTAAACCATCTTCAAAACCAATCTTGCACTGCACTCTGTACTGATCAACAGGTGGAGGATACACTAATTAGGACAAGTTGAAAATTCAAGAAACAAGTGGAAATATGGGGTTAAAAATCAGGCAGGAGAAAACTAAAGTACAAAATACAGCCTAGCAAGCATTTTTAGTCCAACACATACTTGCATTTTATGCTACAATAATCTACTGCAGTGAAAAAATCAGAGACTATCTCTTGCAGATTCAGTACTTGCCTGAACCTAATGAATGATGTAGACTTCCAGCATTAGCAATTCAAGTTCAATTTCAACATGCAGTAAGATGATCTACAGTTAAATCAAAAAATGCCATAAAATGCTGCAAGGCCTAAGACTCAAGGGACATTCCTTCACTTAGAGAGATACCAGGTGAACACAACTGCATAACCAAGGAAAATAAAAACAACAAGATTAAGGTGGCTCTCAAGGTTGCCTTGCAGGTCCCAGGATCCTACAGCACAGACTCCAACCACACCAGCAGTGCCTTGAACACCTCAGCCCAGTGGCATCAAGTACTGCCAACCAAAGGTACCCATCCTGTTCTTCCACCAGCCTCTGCATCACCCTCCCCACCAAAATCACAACCACTTTCCCTAAGGTTTCACCACAGAACCACAGAAACAGCCAAGAGATGGGAGAGGGACTGAAGACAAGATTTCAATATATTTGGGAAATCACGGCCTGTATCACATATTATTCTGATACGTGCACTTTGCACCAACTGGGCATTTCCACTTGAAATATCTTTTTTCAAATGAAGTGACATTTCTGCTGTTTTCAGGAAGCTGCACATGCACTGTTTGAGTGTGGGAATAGGGAGACAGTTACCAGGCAGTGGCGTCAAACCACATTTGCAAATATGCATAAAAATTCATCAATCTCAAGAAGCCTTTCTTTTTTACACTCCACTCGTTTGTGTAATTACTCTTACAAAATTAACCTAGCATCCAAAAGTAGTTTGTGAAAGGTGGTTTTGGCATGAAGTCAATAGCTAATACCATTAAGAAGAACTGACTTCCTTCAGCACACAGCAGAACAAAGCCTTTGCTGTCCTACTTAAGCTCTTTAGACCACAAAGCTCTCATTTGCTGCTAAGGTTTCATTAGCATTAGGGAACACCACATTACTTATGTTTCCAAACATGCAACCAGAGACACTGGCTTTCCAAATATTTTGTTGAAACAAAAAAGGGCTCCACTGACCAAACTTCACTCAAGACCTGCTATTAATATGAAAACTACATTTGACAAGCTATCACGCTTTACTATAAGTGTTGCATCACTGACCACATGACAATAACTTTTTCCCCCTCAATTCCTCTTCATCTGATTCTAGAAACATTATGTTCTGTGCAAAGACAGCTTTGTTGGATTATCCCACAGCTTCACAGTTTTCAAATTCTCTATAACGATTAACCAGTGAATGAAAGTCTGCAGTCACAAAAATCACCTTACACTGCTCAGTAAAGCCACTGAAATAAACGAGCAAAAGATAAAGGCATCATCAAATAAGCAAAAAGGACTGGCCTTTTCAGAAAGGCTTCTAGAGGGGAATCACTAATTTACTCATGGCCTTTTCAATCTCTCTCCAGAAGCTCTGAGCCTTGATTAAGCAAAAAAACTTCCTTTTTGTACCAGAACACAAACAGCAAATCTTCCAGATTGCTACAAAGGAAATCGAACTAATGCACTGAAATACAATTGATGTGTTCAATGGAAAAAAAATGGTCAAAAATCAGGCAATGCTGAACAGACAAGAAAATAGACCAAACAGTTCCAATAAAATCTAAATCTGTCATTTCAAAATAAATATATCGGTGCATTGATTTGGCTAGCTCCTTTATAAGAAATATGAAAACTGCATTAAGAGGAGATCAGCAAAAGGTGATTTTAAAAAAATCACATCCTACAATATCTGTTCTCAACAATACTTCCAAGCAAATATATATTGCTGTTTCTCTAGTAACTACCCACACACCTCTTTGCAGCTGAGCAGACAATTTTTGTAAAAAAACTTTATTAAAACTGCAGCTGACTATTATTAAAGCAATTAAGTCTGCTAATGGATGGTGACCCTACATAGAAACTGCCCACTCAAAAGTGGAATGTAGTCCAAAGCCTCTCCACTACAAACAACTCTGACACCCGAGAAGAGGTTTGCAGGAGGTCAAAACAGACTGTTCCAAAACAAATGTCACCTCCCTAAATTCTACTTCCAGACTATTTACTGGAACCACAGATCAATGTTATAAATACTTCAGGTTTGCAGTTCTGAGCTTATCATGTGTTTGCAGACACCAGGAAGCTTTACAAGAATAGCAGCTGAAGCATCAAAGCCAAGAGCAAACCTGACTCAAACCTGCAAGAGACAAAACAGACTCTCCCAGGTTAAACTCGAGATCTGCTCTCCTCCTCTTTTTAAAAGACACTTGTTTTTTCTCCAAACAAGCCTCAAGAATCAATTAAAAAAAAACACATGGGAGATTTCTTCAGAGGGATGAGCATGGATGGAATGCTACAGCATAAATTCTGAACGTTTAGTCTTCCTAAAGTGACCAGTCCAGACACTGTGGAAGTTTCAAATAAAAGGCATTAAACAAGACTGAGATTTTTAAGGGGTTAATGTTCCAGCTTTCATCAACTTCAGAAAGCAATTCTACTTGCATTCAAAGCTAGAATTGTGGCATCATTCTGTAAAAAAATCCTTCTGTCTCACTAATTTATTCCTTTACAGTATGTAAACTAGCTAACTGCATTAATATCAAATTGCTTTCGAATTAGTCTCTCATTTCACTGACCGCCAGACAATACAGTTGAAAAGTTTTAAGAATCACATTAAACACTGAACATTGACTTACAAATTTCAGAAACCTAACTCAATTAATTACATCTGCAATATCTACTTAATAAAACATTTTATTTGAAATGAGGATACTTTACATTAATTATTCTACCATCATTTTATTCTCTATTGACTCAACTGTACATCATTACTTCCATACTTTTGTCTGACCACAATTTAAGTCTGCAGTTACCCAAGTAATCTTACTTGCACTTTTGAAGCACTGGCCCAAGATGAGGTTTTTTTTCCCCAATTCTTTGTTCTCCACGCTGCACAGCCAGTCTAAATTTCCAAGTCAGTGAGTGGGAGATTAAAACCTCAATCCTGTATTTTGTTCTCTAAATTCCTAACCCTTATGCAGTCTGGTATAAGGAAATATATATTATGCCAGTGTTCAGAGCATGGAAAAGCAGCAATCAGGTCTTGGTTCTGGGAAAAAAAAAAATTCAAAACACGTGGCATCAAAAAAGCCCCAGTGCATTTGTGGATATAATGCTGTATTTTATTATCACTTTATGAAAAGCCATGACTTACTCAGCCACACAACTACAAGTCCACAGTAAGCCAAGTGAGAAAATGAGGGTGATTAAATAACACCAATCTTAGCAGTTCTTGTTTACTCAATTAAAGCCCATGAGGGTTTATCAAATGAACCTGAATTACGGATAAATTTAAATCATAGGTTAAATTCTGCATAATGTCCTTTTTTTCCTGTATGAGCAGCACTGCTGAAGAAAAAGAGACCCAACTCTACTCAATATTTTAAGTTACAAAACATTAAAAAGTGACTATTTAACACGTTAAGATTTTCTAAAACTCTTATGAAATAACTAAATTATGAAACATTATGCAGCTTGTTTTTTATTTTTAGATAATGATCAAAGCCTTCAAATTATTAATATTTTACTTGGAGCTATCGCCAAGTAAATGTCTTTATTTCAAAAATATGAAACAAAGCAAAAAAATTCTCACAGGGCTCGTACAAAGAACTACCTGATGCACTACATTAAAAGTTATGGGAACCATAATTATCCATGAATATATTAATGAGAAGTTACCAGTATAATATCCTGTACCTCTCCCTATTTGTCTTCAGGACAAGTTAATTATAAAATTGCATTTTAATTAGAGCATGTTCCACTAATCTACTTCTGACAATACATTTCAGTTTTCCTTTGTGGATACCTCTTCACTGTCTGTTTTTGGTTTCTACTTTTGTCTCTATCTTTATGCATTCCTGCTTCCTTTTCTATCTTAGGATAATAGCTCTTTTATTTTACTGTCTGAACTGATTATCATTTTCTCTGTATTCCTGCCTGTTTGTTTTCATAATTATCAATTTAGTCTGGTCTTTCTTTTTTCCTTGCAACTGCAATGTGCTTCTTCCTAACAGGCAGACAAAAGCTGCTTCCAGCTAAACAGCACTTTATCTTTTCAAAACACCCTGTTAGTTTCACATCTCAAAACTAACAAAGAGCTGTTTCTATATCAAGAACAAAAAAAGAAAGTGTTTTACTTTTCTGCTTTCTACGAGTTCTGGATTGTAGCTCCAGACTAATCTGCAAATTACACCTCATTCCTCTCTGAAAACAATCCAGGTATTACAGTTAAGAGAGAGGTAAAAATTTGCTGTGAGCAAACTTAAAGGCTAAGCATTTTATAGACTAAAATATTAATATCAATTAGAAGGTTGAGAGCAGCAACTTTAGAAGCCATAACGACACTGGAAATAAAGCAGAGGCACTCAGATTAGGATGAGAAAAAAAGTTAAATGTTCATATACATAAATTAAACAGTACTTCCCATTTTACTTTCATATTAAAACAAAAGTTCACTATAGATTGTACAGGCATATGTACAATATACTAGGAAGAAAATCTAATAGTCATTTTGAGACATGAAAAGAAGAATAATTCCTAAAAAGAATTTCTGAAAACTTTGTAGGCTGACCTTCAGGACATGAAGCTACTTTGCTTGCAAAAATTAGGACACTGGTATATTCACTATGTTGTAGCTTGAAAATATTTAAGTGAGAAACTCTTCAAGAAATGAACAGAGTAAAAGGAAAACACAGGAAATTAAAAAATCACTTTCAGCTGGACAAAAAACTACTTTGTTCTGAGGAATAAAGAATTAATAAACTCATAGTATCAACACAGTATGAAAAATCCATTTGGCTGTTAAGCTTTAGCATATATTTTTAAAAAGCAGTATCACTGTCAACTTTAATTTAATAAGTCAACTTCTATGATTAGAGAACATTTGCATGATAAAGTAAGCAAAAAACTCAAAAAAGTACTGAACCACTGGAGATCCAGCCATGCCATAAGGTAACACAATCAGCAAGTCAGGTTTCTAAAGGAAAGCTAAAAAAGGACAACTGCAGTTGAGGAAGAGAAAGACAAAGACTGTTGCTCTCCATAAAGATGACCCCAGCCCAGCAGCAAAGGAAACTCTAGATTCAAGTCAGGTCTGGCAGGAGGGGATGCCTTGTTCTAGATCTAACAACTTCACAGGAGTGACACATTTGAGTTTCCAGGAAGGAGCAGGAATCTGCCACAGACAGAATACGAGTGGAAACATTTGTGATGCTTTTGAAAAGAGCAGTCATAATTACAAAAGAATCAAGTTCTGCTTCTGGAGACCAGCAAATCAGCTGAAAAACATTAGAGCTTACAGCCGTGCACTCCAGTTCACCCATGCCACTGAATGGATCAGCTGGACTAACCATTAGACTTCGCAACAATTGCTTCCTACCAGCAGAGCAAACTGACTGAAAACCAGGGCACTGCACACCAATGTTAAGGCAAGAGAGGAAAGAAACTGTGCTGCCACAGAGGGCATCTCAATAACCACTCATATTTGCCCTGTTAATGAACCATCTCCAGGACACTTCAGTTCATAGATGGTCACATCATAAGAACTAGAACAGTGTATTTACCTCGCTGCACCATGATGCAAACTTAGGTACAGGAAAGGTCACTTCTCTGCAGCCCCCACAGCTCTGAGTCCCTCTGCAGTCGCTCAGCGGGCTCAGAGCCTGCCACAGACTGCAGGGACTCCTGAACACAACACTTCCCCCTCAGGAAGGGCTGCCAACACAGGCTGAGTAGCCAGGCACCCTCTGCTACAGCCTCTTCTCATTGTGCTTGTCAATGAACAGGTTCCTCACTGTGGGTGAGTATCAGCTTTAACATCTTTACCTACAAGTTAGGGAGGAGGTCACTACTGTGTCCCAAGCAATCACAATGGACTCCCTTACCACCACCACTTGAGAAAAACACACACGCACATTCACATGAAGTAAGTATCACTAGAATACACGCATGCATAAGATATAGATGAGGAAATCCTACTTTGTAAACTAGGTCAGAACCCACTCACTTAGCTTTCAATCATCCCCTTAATTTAATTCAACTTTTAATTGGAAATATTTTTTTTAAGAAAGCTAGCCAAATTTTTTTCACTTATGTTCTTAACAGAGATTGTCAGAATACTTGAGTCTTATCTCCATTTGAACCAAAGCTTAATTCTGAAACACGTTCTATTTTAAGCTTAATTCCCACCTTGACTTACAATAGATCATTTTCAAATACCTCTATCCAAGAAAATATCAGATCAAACTCTATGAGCATTATTGGATTAAAACAGTCGCCATCTTAACACACGGGCAGTATTACACCTGCCTAGAGTATCCAAAGGACATAATTGTATGTCCAATTCCCTAAACACCAAGAAATGTTATTTCCACTATAGCCAAGCCAGAAAACAGGCACTTCCTGAGTCTTCTGAGAATGGCTGAAGGTTGTTAATACACAGACTGAAGCATAAGTTCAAGTTATGTCACTTGAAAAAGGAGACAGGAAGACTATGTTTAACCCCAAATGAAGTAAGTGTGACATGATGCCTCGCAGTAAAAATATGTTACTACTGTTTGTACAAAGCTTGGAGATGCTGCTGCTCTTTATAAGAAATATCTGGAGAAAATCCCCCCTTTCCAGTAACACTAGAACAACAGACTATAAAGCAGTGAGGCAGTGTTTTATATCAATGAAGCAGCAGAATACTGAATTTGCTGTATGACCAACAGCCATGTGAGGCCTCATGTGAGGCAGAAGTGCTGTGCAAAACCAGCACATTTGCTGCATGATTAATGGTAGCCTATAGAAAATCTGTAAGAACAAATTATCTGGCTTGGAAAACACTGATGCAAGACTTTTATTTTTGAAAAGTTGTGTAAAGTATCATTTAGTTCTTCAGTTACTAAATATTAATACGTGACTTGACACTCCATGTAGAAGGTTTCAATCTATGACTCAAGAACCCTTGCTAAAACTACTGAAATATTTCAAAACTTTTAAATGCCTCTCTACCAATTACAGAGACTTCCACAATATTATTAAAAATGCATCCACAGGAGACTGACTAAGCAAGCAACTCTGAAATTCCCCAGTTCTTGCACATGTGACTTCATCTATTTTTTGCATTCTGGAGTATCTGTTTTTTAAAATTTTGTAGAAACAAGAAAGGGATCTCGCCTACTGACAACTTCCTCAGTGAAGGGTTAAATTCCTGCTCTGGCCAGACTGGCACAGCATCTAACAAGCCAAGAACGCACTGGTTTCTTTCTCTCCATACAAAGGGAGTGAACAGCGTGCTCAAGACAAGAAGGGAGTGGTCTCCATGTTACAAAGCGAGGCAATAGGGAAAAGATAAAAGGTTTGCACATGGAATATTACAGAACACCTAGATGCCCTGCATCACAAATTCAGAAAACAAGATCCACCAGCTTTGCATGTGCACACACAACTCTGTACAAATTCTATTACAAAATGTCCAGTTGCAATATCATGACACACAGCTTACGCTGCACTATTTAGTGAGTGTCACTGAACAGAAATGTGACATTTAAAATAACTTAGTTTGTGTATTACTTAGGGCTGTTCCATAGACTTTGCTACAGTTCAGAACTTAAACAGGGTCTCATCAAAATGCCAAGATGCCTGATACAAATTTAAAACAAGGAAGTAGTTTCTGCCAGATGGAGGAGGCAAAAAAGAAGGCAGAGTGGCAACTTCCCTCTCATTCAAATATCACTTCCTTGTATTTATCTGCTCAGCTATTAGGTAGACTGTAAGATACCATTTTCAACTGACTTAAAAACTATAAACTGCTTAACAAGTATGATGCACAAATCTCAGGCAGACAAGTGAATTTAGTGTGTTTCACACTTAAAAGATGCATCTTCAGGCTTTCTCTCATAAAACAAAAAGAAAAGAACCTATCTGGTATGGATTGAATCATTGTTTATGATTCTGACAATTACGACAGATATAGTGTAAAAATATCTTTACAGAATCCAGGCTCTGAGTATCCCCAGTACAACTCCACTATTTCAACACAGAGGCCAAGGTATACCCATGGTATATTCCTTATAACTTCCCACATTATTTAGAATCTTAAACTCCTGTCAACAGTTCCTAAAAACACACATTTCATGGCACTATTTCTACACAGCAATTGGAATGAACAATTAACTCATAAAATGAAACTTACAGCACAAGAATAAAACAAACATATCCTGCTCTTAACTTTTAGTTAATTTTTCACAGTAGGTCTAATTACAACACCCAGTAAACCTACAAGACCTTGGTACAGGAATAATAGATAGTGGTTCTTCTGATAACATGAATCTTTTAGCTCTAAACACAGAGAGCCAGACAAAACCTCCTTATTTAGCACAGGTCTGATAACTGTTTCAACTACTCTCTCCTCCTATATGTAGGAAGCTATAGTGAATGCAACTGGAAAATGAGAAGGTATTTCCTAGTGTTTTTATCAACTCCTATCACATAGACTTAAGACAAAGGCATATAACTTATATTTGTTGCTATTGATATTCAAAAGATACCATTATACCTACACAGCTTGTTAACAATTATTTGCTCTTCTAAACCACTCAGAGTAAGATCCCTATACACAGGTATTTTATTTTATTGAATTAAATCATTAGGCTTTTATGGTGTGGGAAGGGCTGCAAATGCTAACAGAGTTAATCACCACAGACTGTTCTGAGCACACTCCCCCTGTTCAATACTTCAGAAGCCCAGAGATCATGGGACCAGTTACATAAATAGTTCCAGAACTGGAAGGCTGTTACCTGATCCACTGTGTGCTGTTTGTTTCTGACAACCCAATAAACAAGGGGATTTTTCTGTAACAAGTCCTACTGTAAAGTGAACTTCCCTTTTCAGTATCACCTGAGAATACACTTCAGTGTTCAAGACTATGGTAGTCACATCTTCCTTTCACTTGCTAACAACAGTAAATACTTTTGAAACTTGCCTATGAAACCAGATCCATTCACTTAACAAGAAATTAACATGGCAGTCAATCAGATCTTCCTTTATTCCTTGGAACATTATTTCAGGTACAGATAAACACCCTGACAGAAAACAAACCAAATACACACACAAACCCCAGAAACCACAAAAGATACAAATCCAAAAACCCAAAACAAAACCAATACCATCCCCCATGTCCTCTACTTGCAATGGAATCTACTGAACTCGTTTTTAAAGCAAAATTTATAGTAACATTAACATAACTGAATAAAGAATTTAAACTAAAACCAGATGTTACTACTGGCACCTTCAAAACAGTGGAATTTTTCAAGGTTTTGTGATTCAGGCAACATTAAAACATAATGCAATTGAGCCATGTATTTATATCACTTACTCTCAGAGTTTTTCAGATACAAGCCTAGAAATATAATGTCCTCCTATATTTCACCACAGACTTCAGAATCTTAACCTGTATTGTAAGAATAACATTATTCATAAAACCTTTATTTCTATAAAAATGTATTTCCTCTGATAAATCAAATCATACAAAACCACATTATTTCCCTTGGTTAACAAGGTATTTTCCTTAAATTACAAAGGAACCAAGAAGAGTGATGTAATTTAACTATAAGCATATGCACTTCCATTTAAAAAGTTACCATTTCAAAAAGGTAAAACAACCCTATTACAGCATATTTGGACGCTGAAGTTGCATACAAAAAAGCTGAGTAAAAACGTCAGTGTTCTGAAAAGAAAGCCCACATTTTTGAACTGTCATAGCTAGGTTCCTCATTATCTCCAAAACATGTACAAAGTCCAGACTCATAACAGCTCATTTTTCATACTGCTTCTGTAATCCAGCATATTAAAAAGACAGTGGGATCCATAGGTATATTCTGCACTACTCCAGGAGCTCCATACTGAAAGTAAGCAAATTTGTAGTATAAGCAGTGCCAATACTTCTGACGCAAGACAAAGAGCACTCGCATTCAGGACAGAAATAAACATGAATGACAGGATGGCACCGGCCGTAGTGACACCAGACTGCATCAATTTCTTTTCTGAGAGTCAAATGAATAGTCAATGTAGAAATTAAAACGTATTTCAGCAGAAGCTCACCTTCTTCCTGACTAAACTGATAAAAATAGAAGGGTATTCACACTAAAATCCAGTGGGGATCTGAAAGGTATAGATGGAGCACCAGACCTAGGTTTTTATCTGTGACTGGACCTCGAGGTTCCAAACTGGGCCCAGTATTTCTCAGTGACTGGCATGAAGGGGCAGATGCCTCCTCAGCACGTTTGCTGATGACAAAGCTGGGAGGAGAGGCTGATACCCCCGGGAACAGTCCTTCAGAGGGGCCTTGGCAGTCTGGAGAGAGGGGCAGAGAAAACACCTGAATTTAACAAAGGTGAATGCAGGGTCCTGCTCCTGGGGAGGAATAACCCCAGGCAGCTGCACAGGCTGGGGTGACCTGCTGGAGAGCAGCTCTGCAGAGCAGGACCTGGGTGTCCAGGTAAACAAGCTGTCCATGAGCCAGAGTGCCAGGAAGGACAATGGCAGGAAGAGCATTGTGAGCAGGTCAAGGGAGGTGATCCTGTCCCTCTGCTCAGCCCCAGAGAGGCACATCTGGAGTGCTGGGCCCAGTTCTGGGCTCCTCAGCACAAGTCAGGGAGCTCCTGGACTGGGTCTGGCAGAGGGCAAGAGATGATGAGGGGACTGAAGCATCTCACAAGGACAGGCTGAGGGAGCTGGGGCTGCTCAGCTGAGAGATCACTAAGAGGGCACCTCATTGGTGTCTGTCAGTATCTGCACGGAGGTGTCAGATGCAGGCTCTGCTCAGTGCATGTGGAGTCTCCCTCCTGGCAATACTCCAGAGTTATCTGGGTGCAGTCCTGTGCAGTGTGCTCTGGGATGGCCCTGCCTGAGCAGGGAGGTTGGACCAGATGATGCACTGTGATCCCTTCCAACCTTACCCACTCTGTGATTCTGGGATGAAACAGAAGCATCTTGGTCAGTTTCTCCCTCTCAAAATTTCTCAGCATCATTTTTTATTCTTCTAGTCTAATTTTTTTTTTCAATTCCTGTTCACCCCACTCTCTTCCCTTTTAATTCCTTCTGTAAGCCTCTTTTGCACTGCTTACCCCTCTGACATAACTTCACTGTTTACTCCAAAAGCAGATACTGAGAACATTCTTCCTGCCTTAATAAAGAAATACTGTGGGAATCCAATTTAACGGCAGCATTTTGAACACTGTGTTAATTCTATACTCTGTGCAAAGCATCTTGTTCCACTGATCACAGACACAGAAAAACTGCTACTGTAGTAAATAATTACTTGGTTTCTTTAATAATGCCTTTTCAGTATTACCAAACCAGAAATAATAAAGAGCAAAATAGTATAGAAGTGCTTAACATTATACTGCAGCTGTAGTTCAAAATTCAACTGCAGCAAATACTGCAACAAACGCAGATCAGAACAGTAATTTACTATAAATTCACTATGTAGAATCACAGAATGACTTGGGCTGGAGAGGACCTTAAAGATCTCATTCCAAACCCCCTGCCACAGGCAGGGACACCTCGCACTGGAGAGGGTCGCCCAGAGCCTCATCCAGGCTGGCCTTGCCAGACCTCTGTACTTGTACTTCCCTTTCAAACACCAGTCCAACCAAAGAACCCTGTGAAACGTAACACTCCTTATTCCATCGACCTGGGAGCAGAGCAAAGTGGCAGTCTTGTTGTCACCTGAAGGTAGAACCTTTCCTGTATGTTATGGCAATACCACACCACATTCATTGTGTCCTATAAGGAAAGCCTATTTGCAATTCCATTCTTCAACATGAAGTGCCACTCATGTCTTTATAAAGCACTCATTTCACTAAGTCTGCATGGAATTAAAAGAGCAAAATATTAACCAATAAGTGATAAATCTCTGTTAAAAGAAATCAATGGTCTAGGAATTGTCAAAGAAATAGTAAAGAAATTCTGACAAACAGCTTCAAATATTGAATAAAAATGACATAATGAGAAAAACAAACCCCATTTCTTTCATACTGAACAAAATTGTTATGTCTTTTATTATACTGATTATAAAACTGAGACCATCTAACTACACATAAGAGTTCCAATTTGATTTTTATCATTACTAGCTTGATTAAAAAAAACACTGAAAATTGATGTTTCTTATCTAGGGAGCCTTCACACTTTGTCTTAGCAAAAACATTTAAAAATCAGTGATTAAAGCATGCCAACTTGTAATCAAAAACACACCATGACTTTGTTGTAGAAAAAATTAAAGCAGGTGCCTTTTCCCCAGGTATCTCTTTTTTTTTAGTTTTTATATTGTTACATACCATTGTGTAAAACCATGCATATCTTTTCGAGAGAAAATAAATAAAGCTAAAATTAAATGTAATTAATTTAATTAATCTGTAACAGCATTCTGAAATATCTTTAGGGTATAATGGAAATTTAATGGAAAATTAAAAACACTCACCAGTCAACTGCTTTTTTTCTGAAGAGAATGATTTGGAAAGAAAACTGTTTGATACTATTGACCTCAGCAGCATCTGAGAAATACTAAGTATTTAAAGCTTTCAAAAATCATGTATCAAAATATATGTGACTAAATTTTGAGTGTTCTTCTTATGGTGTCACATATTATATCACAAAACAGTCATAAGAAGGATTAATTTCCCAGATGATTTAAAACCCCTCATAAGAATAAGCATAATTACTATACTTTTATGGGAGCAGAATGCACGATTTGCATTAAAAAATTACAAGGTTAATTGTGAAAGCAATATTTGTTTTCATATCATAAAAAAGCATAAACAAAATACTTAACTGATAAACTGAAATACATTAACTATCTTGTTCCAAGATTAAGTACATCCACTACCCAGTTACAAAGCAAATTAGTAAACTGAAATGAAGACAGAAAAACTGGATAAAGTAAAAGTTGAGAATATATTTTTTATCTTAACTTGTCAGCAGCATCCTGAAACAGCCAGCATTTTAGCAATTACATTCTCAACACAAGGTTTTTCAGAATGTTAGATTTCTCATGTTTCTTTACTCTGAAGTAACTTCACTCTTCCGTGAATTGAAAATAATCTTGTACAGACTACAAAGACTTCTATAAAGTGAGAAATACAGAAGAGAATGATTGCTGCTTACAATTTGACCTTCCCATCTGAGTCATCCAGAGAACTAGACTTGAGTCCAAATCACTTAAATGAATATGACCCTGGTGTTAATGTCATGAAACACGGGTTCATTCTTGGTATTTCTTAAATTGCAAAAAGAAAGCCTATACTTAATGTGTTTTTCTTTTCAGTTCCCACAGTTCTGTTGGACTTAGTTTTACTGTAATTCTTAAAAATTCCGTTTCCAAATTAGATTTTATATATATAAGCATGAATCAACTAACACGAGCTGTTCCCTGCCCTAGTGGCATTAGTCCATTAGGCTGGACATACTCATTTGCTATCAACCTGCTGCAATTAGAGTACACTCCTGATAGTAACATTAAAGTTTCCTTTTTTCTGGTTACATACAAACAAAAACTTTTATGCCTCTCAAGAATACATAGTAGCACAAAATAAATACTTAAATTTCTAGCAGTCCACAAACCAACTTGCTCACACAAACAAATGTATCAACTAGTTACTTCATAGAGACAATCGACACTAATGTAAGGGCAATTTAGAAGTAATTTAATGCTCTCTAAACGGTCGTGGTTCACAGCACCCATCTTAAATGGTTGTCACCAACACAGTGTCGTTTTTTACTTTCATGTTAAAATCATGCTGAAAATAACATGTACTGATATCTTAACAACAACACCTTTAACTAATCCATGTATCTGATTGATACAGAATTTTGTAGCTCAAGATTATTGCAAACATTTCACATCAAGGATTCCAAATTCAACAACCAACTAAAATGCAAATTAAAATGTTTTTTCACCTATGCTGCAAAACATTTTTCTGTGCTTCATCAAAGAATTGGAGGGATACCCAATACACTTATCACAACATCTGCACAGTCATCTCTGATTTCTAAATCTGTGATCTTGGAAATAATTCTTTTAATTTTTACAACTGTAATGCATAAACTAGCAATAGCTTTTTGCAATAAACAGAAATAATAAGTAAAGAACTTTATCAGAAACAAGTAGATTGCCAGAAACTACAGCAGAAAACTGGGACACAACATCAATAAATGTACAACCAGTAGGCAAATACTGACATGAAATCAGACAAATAAAAACCGTGGAGAAAATACTGAATAAAGCTGTTTTTCCAAGATGTAACTTAGGATTCCTAATATAAATGTAGGACAACAGCACACCAAATGTACTTCAGATATATTACTTGCAGCTGAAACAGTAAACAGTTTCCAGCCAGCTGAATGTAACTGGATTGGAAATAGTACCTTCTGTGTCAGCTGGTATTACACACAGCTTTACTAGAAATGTCTTTTAATACACTGTTCTTAAAATCAAAAGATAATCTCATAAACTGCACATATAAGCACTATCTAAAACATATCTACCATTGTTTCCACTCATAAAAGTCAAAGCAATGACAACTCCTGGAAAGTGTTCCTCATATGGAACATATTGATTATAAAAGCCTTCTGAAATACTAACATGAAAGCCTTCAATAACACCTCTACAGGTGTTGCAGATGTTTTATACCATGTTAGAGAGATAATAAAAAGCCCAGAAGAAAACTGCACTCACCAGAAAGCATGTTCTACCCCAAAAGATGACCTTACAAAAAACTTAGAGTATCTCATACTTCTTCACTGTTAACTTGCCATCCTCTTTATTCATCTCTTTTCCTCACAAAACAGAAGCTACTACTAGGCAGAATACAGAAATTAATGCTGCTGAAGCAACTGAATGAATTGCAACACCACAGAAAAAAGATTTTATGATGAAAAATAACGTATGATAGTCTAAACAAATTTAAAATGGAGCGAGTAAATTGTTAGAAACTTCTAGCAAATGAAGATCAGAATAAACTATTTTCAGAACAAAGACACACAGAATCTAAGGATGTAAAAAAAGAGTTCAGATGTCAGCCATTTCCTGCTATAAACTTACTACTGGATTCGCTTTAGTGGCAGAGACTACTGAAAGAGAAAGGATCCAACTACAAGCAAAGCCACAATCCCCTTTAATACAGCAGGAATACAGAGATTTTTCATTATGTTTTTCAAGTGTCCTTATCAGCTTCTTACAATATATATTAATATTTTAAAAATATATATTTCTTTCAATGAGGTTAAACTGCATACTGTGCTACTTTAAGATAATTTAAACAAAACTGAAAATAAATGAAAAATCTGCAAAACGCTCTTGAAAAAATTATTTAAAATTCACCATCTTCCTTAAAAAATAAAAGCCCCTTTGCACCACATGAAACATTGTTTTACATTGATTAAGAAAGGTCAGGACGAACCAGTATTAAAAGCTATGCTGGCTTTGAAAGAGAAAAACTGGTAACAGTCCTGACAGGGTAACAGGCAATATCCAAACTCTTAGATTAACCAAGAAGATATGGGAGTATGATCCTCCTCCCACAAATGAACATAAGTCAGCAAATAAACCAAACCTCTTTTCCAATGACATAATGAAGAAAAGCAGTCAGGAAAGCCACAGGCTTCAGGTTTGACTTACAGTCTGATCATGCCTGCATGATTAGAATTTGAAATGCTACGTGCACAGTAATACAAATCATCTATCAAGATTGTAAGAAACATTTACATATAAGGTCTTAAAATTCACATTTCCCAGCATCCAGTATATATAAACTAACAGCAGTATTCCCACCTAGCATGTGCATAAAGGTCTGTATAAGCTCTCCTTTCAGAATTAAAACTCAAGGTTGAAACTTGAGTTTGGAGCACTGATATTCCATGGTACCTTGTTACTGTAAAAAGATGAATCCTGGCCATTCAGCACTACCACCTTAAGACAATTATATGTTTTCTCAAAAATTGCAAGGGATTTCATACAAATGATGTCAAAATGTATTCATTACACAGCCCACAATTACAGCCTTGAAGTATAAACCAGACTGAACATGGAAAAACATTTTATCTAAGAATCACTACGTTTAAATACCACTGGCATCTCTTCTTCAAGAATATTTTAACTCTTTTAAGAAAATTATTTCAGTTCAATGACTGAAATTTCAGTGAAACTGAATGACAACTCCACAAAACCAAAATAATTGGAAGTCACTGGGTGCTAAGACATCCAAGCAGGAAGAGCAGGAAGCACACTTAGCCTAATACCAGGTTTGTTTGAACCCACTACACTTTTAATATACAGAGCCAATCCCTGGTTTTACAAAACTCTAATTCCAATCCACTAAAAACTTCTTCCAGTAACAACTTCTTGCTGTGCACAGCTGCTCCTGCCTCACTGCTTCCCTCTCAGGAATGCAGAACATAAAGCTGGAACTTGGGGAAATCACACTTGGCTCTCTCAAGTGCTAGGATAAGCACAGGAGGAACCACAACGTTGAACCTGGAAAGATGATAATTATTCTCCCTAGCACCAATATCAAAGTGAAGATGTTTCTTTAAAAGCCATTTTGGAAATAAGTTACTCTTTTTATTAGAGAGAGATCTTAAAGTCAACTTGGGGAGGTAAGTCAAAAAATCTAGTTAAAGTGATTGCAAAACTTCAGCAGAAATAACACAAAAGACCTCACAGCTTTTACAAAACAAAGAAGCAATCAAGATAAACCAAAATAAATAACCCACAACCCCTGCTTCCTCAGTCTCAACCTAAACACTTAATCAGACCACCATACCTCTTGCTACAGGAGTAAATATTTGAGTATCATGCAGAGCCAGGATATTCACGAAACTGCTCAGCTTGTCTCACATGGTGATATTTCCATTTAAGTTTCATAGAACTGTACAGCCTACATTCCCCTCACATTACAATGTAGAAAAATCCCAAACATTTGGATTTTCCCGATAAGTCACTATTTATTTTGAAGAAATTAAGTTTTCCTCTTTAAACATACCATCTTCTTAGACATGAGCCCTAACCAGATATTCCAGTCTGGTTTTTACCATTTTATTACAACATGCTGAAGAACTGCTCAAGACAAGTTCATCCTTTTCTTGCCCTCCTCCAAACAAATTTGTGACTGTATTGCACAGATCTTGAATTTCGTCATCTCTGTTGTTTAGCAAATTTCCCAGATAATAAAAACGACAGTTACTGAGATAAAGTTTTTTTTAAAACAAATTATAAATACTCTGAAAATAAAATCTGCACCATCCATAAATCCAAGTATATACCCTTGTTCTTCTAACTCACAGTTCATAGCAGTCAAATAATGCTGGGAAAAGATCCATTAAATTAAAGAAAATAACATCAGTAATTGTTGCTGATTTAAATAATGCTGTGCCTCAACTACAAGCTACAGGTAGAGCTAGTTTGCAAATACTCCCTTTCTCAAAAACAAAAAAAAGGCTTTGAAAATTTCCTGGTAATACAGTATTTAGTCTCAAGAACATTAATGAGTTTCACTGATCCTGTGAGATCTTTGCTCATAAAATGAACATATATTGGTAAAATTAAATATGTAAAAATGAGTACTTGCACTATTAGGGTCTAATAATGTAGATATTAGGGGTATGAGAGAACCCATATTTGACTCTACAGAACAAAATTGCTTTCTCAGTTGTGGACCTTCAAACAGTTTTCCATTTACTAATCACAAATTTGAACTTGTTTTCAGGGAAAAACCAAGATAAAACATTTCATTTACAAGCCTATAATGCGCATCATCTCTTTGCAGCTATGTACTTTACTGGTTTATACCTTTTATACTAAGGTCTCAAACTTTAACCTTTCTTTCACCTGATTATTTGACTTCTTTGCTGAACTTCTAATCTATGTCCATCCAAAAACTTGGTAACAATTTCTCCTTTTTTTTTTTAAATCAGTCTCTTTCTAACCATTCCACTATCTGCAATCTTTACGCATTCTCTACCCATTTCATTTCTCAACCACACCACATCCTGTCCTCTGATATGGAGAGATTATCCTTTCACCCACATGTTTTTCCCCCAGCATTATCTCTTCTTTGTCTATGGCATCAAATATTAGCTTCTTAACCTCACTTTCAAGGGCACTGCTGGCTGATTCCAGCTTATTACCTCATCACACCAAGGGATTACTGTTTGCTTGCTAGAGACACCAGCACTCCCTTGTACTTTTCAACAAACATTTCCTGCACTCTCTGAGGTTGTTTGGGTGTTCATCCCTGCCAACATGACAAAGGTCTGTCCCACCGCTCGCCTTTGCTTGCAAGGCTCACCAAAAGAAACAATTAAGAGGCTGGAGCTGAGATCACTGCCCACTGTGCTGAACAATATCAGCGTTTGAACGACTCTCATTTGGCATGACCACTACATGCCCAGCCCCTGCTGGAAACCAAAGTTCACTGGATTGGGGATGCTCTTTATACTGAGTTTGTGTAGAATGCAGCACAACACCAGGACACTAATGTGACTAATGGTACTAGGTCCTACATAAATGCACACATGAAATACACTCCCATGGTAGATTACAAATGCCAAATACCCTAAATATTCCTCTAATTATGATTGGTGTCATATAAATAGGAGGAAAAATTGCAGGACAATTAGATGTCATAACAGATAGCTGAAACACTTTATCCATTAATTGTAAGAATTAAAAAATGTTGAATATTATAAATATTACAATTTCTACCAGAGTATTCCCCTGCTGTAGAGACAGCCAACTGCACTGGAGCACAGGTGCTGTCTGGGGTTCACACACATCGATTATTTTTCTACTCACTGCCACAAGAAAACCCCAAGCCACCTAGACCAAATGCTTATTTGACGATATTATTAGAAAAGTAAAACATTACTGACCTCCTCTGAAAGAAATGGGGCGTCTGGGGTAAAGACAAGGTGTACAAGAAACATACCCACATTTAAAAAATCCCCTCCAATTACTCTACCAACCGGAATATACAAAGTGAGGTTTTCACACCCACTTGAATTTGGCATCCATCATGAGAAAGAATCCAGCAATCAAATGCTCTCTTTCCAAAGGATTTACAATGCAGATGGAGATCCAAAAGGCACACCCATCTTCAGCACCTGCACTCACATCTGGTTACCTCAAATATGCCAAAAGTTAAAGCTGCCTCTCAACTCTCCAATGCAATTGCTGTCATATTTCAGAAGTTCTTTAGTACTTCAGTAACTCCAAACTCAAATCTAGTGGATGTCATTTCATTGCACAATGCCCAAAAAGTGTCTTTTACTTACTATGCAGCCACAGAAAAAGCATGTTTTACTATTTCTTGTGTACCAGCCAAGGAGAGCCATTCACATGGCACTTGCCTCTGGAACGAACATTCGTGAGTATCCAAATCACAGCAACCGTACCAGCTACTAAGCAGTAAATTAACTCTCTCTCCTCCAAAGCTAGGATAAAAGTGCAAGGGTTACTTTCAACATTAAAACGCTATATTACCATGCCCTTACACATTAAAGGGTGTTAAAGTATTCTACAAATATTGTTACAATACTAATTTAATTAAAACAAACAAAGTGTATTCCAATTTTACAGCCCAACTAACAGGGACAAAAATTAAGTTTATTTGTCCAAGATGACACAAGAGTTCCACAGTAAAGCCCAAGAAAAATTCAGGTCCTGCAATACTAGCTTTTTAGCTCACAGTAAGACTGCATTTCTCCTTCAAAAGATGTAAAAAGCAATAGAACTACAGACAAATGTACAAACTATGATACCAGAAAGCAATTTCATCAAATGCCCTCTTAATTTTAAATGACAAAACAGAAGCAGAGTTCTGACTAAAAACAAGGAAAAAAAAGATCAAAGAAAAGGTATTAATGAATCTTATATGTAACTATTTCAAATTTCCATACAGTGGAAATTCAGTACACCTGAAATTAAGCCCTTTCCTTTTCTAGTCACCTAGCAGGAAATGTAACACTCCTGACACTCTCCTCTTTAACTAGAACTTGTAGCTGACAAAAACCCCAGCAACTCAGAAATTTATTGCAGATAATTTCATAAACAAAGTCAGTGTAGAGGGTCTGCATTTTAATGAAAACCAGAAGGCTTTTATTAGTACAATACTTTTTTTTCCTTTTCCCATCCAGCTGAAGCACTGACATACATCTGAAGACAAACCTCTAAACCTTCTGCCAAGAGAGCACTGGGACTGGGGTACGTAAACTCACTAGGGGCAAAATGAAACAATCTGATTGGAATTTCAGCTTTCACTGAACAGTTTGTTCACCATCACAAGGAAAAAGCTGAACATATCTGGACTTCGGGGAATTATTTTTTCTACCAAAAGAATTCAAGTTCTTCAAGAAGTATGCACATGTGTTGCATGAACAACGAAAACTTAATCTGAAATGTGTTAAATAACTTCCCCTCCACAAAAAAATAAAATACCCTATGTTAGTCAATTACTGGCTTTACCAAGAACACTAAAAAGTGCTCGGCAAATATAAGGACTGAAGTATTTAAAGATACTATATTAACTAATGAGGGTCTCACCCAGGTCAAGAGATACAGTATAAGAACTAATTTAGATACAACACTAATATTTTAGATATTTTAGACTTACTTCAGTAGGTCTACAGCATCAGTGACCACTCTACACAAGCAATAACACACCTTCTGCCTTCCAGTTTTTACTGCAAACAGCTGAAAGCCAAATCCCATCTACCTGGGGAACCCTCAGCTCAGGAGCCCATTGCCAGAAGACTTGTCTCTACTCATGCTTTTCTTCATCCCAAATTCTGAGGGATTTGCCATTCCAAAGGACAAGGAAGGATCTGTATTTTGACAGATACACTCTTTAAAGAAATCCTCAGCTTGGTTGAGATAAAAGATCCTGCAATCTCCAAAATCTTTTTACTATTATCACTCAGGAAATCAAATGACAGCTCCAGTACTTAGAATCTTGATACAGGCAACTCTCAGATATCATATGATGAACGAAGATACTGCATACATTTTTTATGACAGAAATATTTTTCCAGTATTCATAATTTCCAGATTAGTAAAGTCCCATGTATGTTTGTACAAACTACACTGAAAAGTATATACAGTTCCAAGTACATAAACAAGTGGGGCCATAAATATAAACAGATGCCTTTTTAATAGATATCAGATGATAAAGTTTTCAAAACTGAAAAAAAAACACTTTCTAAACAGATAGTCAAAGACACATGTACACATTCTTAAATTATGTTCAACATCAAACCCAAACTGATAAAGCCTCATGACAGGGATACACCCCTTCCTGGAAAAACCAGTAAAAAGGTCAGATGTTTATGAAGCAGACAATTGCTGGAAAAATACGGACAAACATTTCCAACTAGAACTCAGTGCAATTGTTTTCACACCAAAGCTTAAAGTAACTACAGTGTCAATAACCAAGTATTTGATCCTTACATAACTTTCTAGTTGGAAATCTCAGAGGTCTTCCCAAGGATGAGGTAACCTGCACAGCACTGCTTGTGAAAGGCTGGAACCTCACAGCGATTACGCGTTTTATCCAGCATGTCACCCAAGACAGGGGAAATGTGGAACCATCCCATGCATCTGGAAAACGCTGTAATCTTATACTTCAGCCACAAGGCACATTCCCTGCACACATTTGGAGACCACAATAGCAAGAGTACTGATTGAAGAGAGGATTTCTACAGAGTACTCTTTGCAATCTTCGGGTTAAGTTGACACAGAAATCTGGGGACAAAAAAACCCCACATATTCCATCTTTCAAACATCCCCCTGTTAAATAGAGTATTGCCTTTAACAGAGTATATTTTAGCACACTGCAAAGTAAGTTTACAAAATATTAAGATTCCAAAGCACAGAAAAACTTCCATATGGGATATGGCTTGATATTTAGAAGGATTTACAGTGGGTTTTTATCTGTATTAACAATGCTAGTAACCACATAACCACATTCACATTAACTATCAAGAAGGATTTCCTAGTTTCAAGAGAAAAAAACGGAAAAAATGTTTTAGCAAAAAAATAAATTTTCTAATCTAGTGAACAAAAATACAATAAATTACTACAACACAAGTATACTACATAGTAGTTAGCTACTTTTTGAAGTTAACTCTTTCTTATTTGCATTCTGAGGACGTTTTCCATATATAATTACACTTGACAACTTTTAGGATTAGACAACATCACCACATGATTTATCTTCTACAAAAAGGGACTGAATCTAAAGCAAGAAGGAAACAATGTCTGAAAGCAGGACTGAAAGTATAAGAAATTTTTAACAGGTTTTGAAAAAATTACTGATGCAACCGAGTTAATATTTTTAAAACAGAACTTGGGTTTAGGCGCAGAGTGAATTTTGTTTAAGGAAAGATTAAAAAGAGCACATCATCAAATCTACTTTGATCTTTCTTTGGTCCAACATAACTAATTTCTAAAATACTACTCTACAGTGCCAGTGGTTTCTTAATTATAAAAGATGGTGTGCTTCTGGCCCCAAGGAGCTCACAACAATAGTATCATTAAATCTTCTATAGCCATTTCTTTTTAATCATAGAATCTCAGCACAAAAAGCCCTCAGCAAAATTTCTGTTTTAAATATTTATCAAGAGGTGAGAAACAGATGGCTAGACTGGTTCTACAGACTGAAAATATTCTGACATGGTATTCAAACTCTTTTTCTGCCAACTGCTATTAAGGGGTTCACAGGGGTTGGAATGACAGAACGTGCATCCAAAGTCAAAAAACATCCTTCCTGGTTGGGTTTTTTTTTTTAAAGAGACAGCACAAACTCTTTAATTAATTTCCAGAGAAGCCACTTCAGAGTGCCAATCACACTGTGTCTCTTCTCATTACACCAAGAACTTCATTATCAGCTACGCTCCAGTCTCCAAAGCTTTAGTAAGCCTTTAGCATCAAAGCAAATGCACTACTTACTCAATTTAACAGCACAATAACCCATGATGACAATAACCAGACGTAAAAAATATTCTATTAAAAAATATTCTATGTTAATGCTATTTGTATGCTTTATGCCCACCACAAAAAGAACTCCAGATGTACAGAAACATACACACTGGACAGATGCTCATGCTGAGGAGATTCCTAAATATACCATAATCTATCATTTTTATTTCCAAATATTTAAAGTCACAAAACCGCCCCCTTCCCAATTTTAGTTCCATCTATCTATTCTTGCCTTGCATATTGCAGCACAGTTTGATAGAAGTCACACAGGGCACTTTATAAAGCAACAATGCAAGTCTAACCAGAACCTCAATGTATAAACCCTTCTACTGTTCATGAGGGGAACATAAGTGTGCAGTATTTGAAAAAAGCATGACAAACTCCAAAAAGTTAATTCTGAAAAGTATCTGTATCTAAATGAACCGCAACAATTTTCTGTTACTAATGAAGTGCAGCAATGTTACTTTCTTATATACTGCCTTTCTTCAGATGATTACTGATTTACAAATGTTACCTACAAGAAGTTAAATATTAGAGAGAAGAAAATTTGGCACCCAGCAGCCAAATTCTCAGAAAACACATTTCAGCTGAATTAGAGAAGACAAGAATTGCCAGTTCTCACTACTCTGTTCTAACCCTTAAGAGAATATTATGCAAAGAAGTTCACTAAAGTATCTTAGGTCCTTTCTGGTCATACCATAAGGAATAAGCTGCAGAGTGAACACAGATACACACACCAATGAGAATAAAACTATTTGTTGAATCTACTTTCAAATCATAATTAAAATTTTCTATTGCAATAAGAAAAGGGGAGCACAGAAAATATTGTGGAATGAAACAATTCTAATCACAGGATGACTTAAATTATTTGATATGCTGCCTCCTGAAGCTCCACTGATGCTAGCAACAGGAAATGATGAAGGAATAGCTACTAGAACACAAACACATCTAAGAGTTTATTTTTATCTTGTTCAAAGCCCTGTCTTTAAAGATCCACAAATACTGTTTTTCCTTGAGTTTTTTAACCTAGATTTAAGATAGTTCTTAATGAATTTGATTTTGTGCCAGATCTTAAAAAAGCAATCTTTACTTGTCCAGCACAAGTTGTCAAAACAATTAAAGCTCAATACTTCTTACAGTAAGTGAAGCACTGATATTCTTCCAACTAAGAAACCAGCTTGATTTAGAAACAGTGGATTTTTTAAAGTATTATTAGATTCAACAAGAAAAAACATTAAAAGGTACCCTGTAATGTAAAAACTTGCACTGCCAAAGTTTAGTTGTATAGTTATGATACAGACCATTTTATGCATGAAGTTACCTCAGTGTAGAGTTGCAGGTCATCTCCAGATATCAAGCAAAAAAACCATTAAATTTTGCTAAAACAAAAGTATTGCAGTAAAAGTTTTAGCTTAAAATTCTGTTATTATTCCGCCCAACTGAAGCATAAGAATTAGTGACTTAGGAGAAAAGAAGTATAGAATGTAAAAACAAATTTCAGCTAGTTTCACAACACCATGACTTCAATGCCTATCATTAAAAGGAAGTCTGAGGTCAAAATCTATCTTTTTTCATGTTTCTCAAACACAGGACAAAGACAAGCACTTTCATATAAAACAGAACACAAAACAGAGTACAAAACTTTCAACTGTCATTTACAAGCTGAACAAAAAAAAAATACAATTAAGGGGCGACAAAAACGAGCAGATATGGGTAAACTAAAACTGTTTTCTAAAGCAATACATATTTAAGTGCTTACAGTCAGTGCTCACCCAAACGTTACACCCACTCTCCCCAAGTGACACACAACTCCCACCTGAAGCACAAACAGCCAGGAGCTACACACACACTCTTGTGTGGCCAATACAAATCGCAGCTTTTACTTACTCCTTACTGCCAATGGTACAACAGGTTTAGATTTCAAGTCCGCTATAGCAGTGCCATCAGTACTTCAAAAGTGTATTTTGTCTGAATTCTCACCGTGCCTACAAATCCTAGTAAAGCACAAGGTACTATGCAAAACACCGAAGTAACCCCGAAATACCTTTAAATCAGGCTTCTCCACGTGGTACACGTGACGCTATTACATCTTCATTTTGCATAATCAGACACAACTTAATTCAGGTGGCTTCAGGAGCTGCGCGGGCACTGCCAGCCCCGCGCCCCGCCCAGGCACCCCGCCCGCAG